>OY998142.1:11667995-12267995 GCA_963921925.1 Sphagnum tenellum | reverse complement strand
AAAAAACTTTAAATTTCTAAATTTTCCTACACTTAAACCATAAAAAAATTCACCCAAAAATTCCATCCAACAACCCTAATTTTGAACTATATATTCAAAATTTCAAACTTTGTGACATGTATTATTTTGTCATGATATATTCCATGTACATTCAAAATTTTCACTGTTTGTTGAATTTTTCAAAATAATTGATTAAATGAAGTCTAAAGCTAATCACATATACTTAAGGTAAGCAAAAATAATCCAAGATGTGATGTCCATATATTACCAAAAAAATTAATTGTAAAAAGATTGTACGGGTGATTATAATTTTGGGCGGGCTTAGCATGCATTCACCCTAAACAGGTCCAACTTTTATTTGTTCTCATCTTTTTATTAAGCCTTTTATTATTTGGCAACCTTTTTCCTTGATGGTAACTAGGTTGCTAAATTCCACAGTTTAACACAAGTCTTCAAAATTACGAAGGCTACGTCATTAGTGGTAACCTTGATGGTATTGCCCCTACAAGCCATGATGTATTCAACTGAAAAACATGGGTGGGCAAGGAAAGTTTAGGTGCAAGAAGAAGAACAATCCCATGCAAGGGTTTTGTGTTCAATCTTGGTATATGCAAAATTTGATGAATTTTTGCAACAAAATAGAAAAAATAATCAAATTTACACTAGAAAAAAAATAAAATTCCAATTGTTTGTCAAAAAAAGCACTAGTCCCAAGTTACTTATCAACTATACCATTCATTTGGTACATTTTGTCAACTCACTTTCTATGTAATATATATTTTTGATCTAAGGATCATATTTCATTTTGCTCCCACTTTTTCAACTTCTTGGGTTTCAATCATTTGTTCTCCATAATTTGTGCTAATTAGTGGCATCATTTTTTTCCATTTCTTTGATATCGCAAATTTAGCAAAATTAGTCGAATTTACTTGGACCAAAAAAATTTTCCAAGGTAAAAGCACACTATGATGGACTTATTTAGATGTCACAAAAGTAGAATTTTCTAGGTTAGATACATATTATCGATATAACCCATATGCAAGTTGAAAATTCCAACAAAAATGGACTCAAATAAATGAAATTAACTTCTTTCCTTTCCTAAGTTTCAAATAATTACACCAATAACATTAATATTCAATGAAAGATCGACTTTGAAATATAGGTACTTCCTCGATCACATTCCATAATAAAATGTGTTATGAACACATTGCTTATGAGAAAATTGAAATGTTTTTCTACAAATATAGGACATGTTATACTTTCAAGTGTTATGACACTTGAAATTAAAGTTTTTGGAAAAATTGAAATATATGATGGATTCTATGATTGTTTATTTTCATGTGTAGTAATAGTCTATTGTTTTTTCAGAGTCCATCACATATTTAGAAGAATTTTTTTCATGAACAAAATTAAATGGAGGCATTCAAAAAGGTTGAAACTAGAGCATCATTAACTTGGACATGGAAAAAGGTGTCAACTTTAATATCATTTCAAGGTTTTTTTGTTTTTGTCTAGTTTTTTGCATTAAAAAATACTCTAAAAAATCTCCCAAAATGGACTTTGTAGTTCCCATTTTTAGTCCACCCTAGTGTTTTTTCACCCTCCAAACATTTCCCAATTTCTTTGTTGAGAAATAGCAAAATTTCATTAGGAAAAGAAAGATTAGTTATTGGACTATAATTGTGCAATCAAATTACAAGCTTCACTTGTGAGACTTTTCAACAAATTAAGCCTTTTGGGTATGATACCAATATTGATCTACAAATAATGAAATAAATGGAATTTGAGTCATTCTAGATTAATAAAGCATTTGTGAAAGTTATTTGGAACCTTTGATTACAAATTTAGAAGAGAAGAATTGCAACAAGCTAACATTAGAGTAGGTTCACTTGCACTTGGTATGTGGGCTTATACTAATGTCCACCATTTTCCATATACCATAATACCTTGGCCAATTCAATAGTCGATTGTCGAATATTTAATTAGTTAAAAAAATCCAATTCGACATTTTTTTAAATTAAAATTATTTTCATAAAAATATTAAATAATTTTTTAACATTTCAACAAGGATGAAGATCATCCAAGATTACTTAAACCCCACCTTGTCCCCCAACCAAAAATCCACCCGTCAAGGGCAATGTTTAACATCAATCAACCAAGCTTTGACAATTTGACTTGTAGATGGTGTCATAGATCCAATGTATGAATTCTAGACTTTTCTATCTCTCTTTTTTGCTCTCTTTCCAAAATCGTTTCCTTCCAAAATCTAACCATTCTTGAGGCTTGCAATATGCTTTAAAAGTGGGGTTGCAAATCAAAGATATCGTGCTATCAAAAACCCAAAAGGACAACATCCATGACCAATCTTAAATCTCCAATCTACTACTAGAAAAAATCAAAGAAAAATTGTGAAAAGAACAATAACTAGAAGACATGTTACCAATTTTGCCAAGCCAACTGCAACATTTGAATACAATTTGAAACAAGTCCTTCTTCATAGCATTTGCATTGAATTTAGTTCCTAGATTTTTTATAAAATATGCCCCATCAAAATATGGGCATCTTCATTCCCCCATCCATCCCACATCCCCACATTCCAAATCACAAAAACAAAAGTCAACAAATTGCAAATTTTACATCTCCATAAACACATGCATCTTCCATCAATAACTACAAAAAACAAATCACTTGTAGAAAAAATAAATTATATATTTGTAAAGGTAGTTTCAAGCTTTGAAATTGTTGTGGAATTTTGGGTGAAAACACATTACAGTGGCCCAAAAATGTAGGACCACAAATATTGTTTTTCAAAATTATGCAACTTTCAACTTCCACCAAGTCATTATTAAAAGAGGGTTTCATAAATTATACTCAAAATAAGGTAGTTTAATAACTAACTAATGAAATTGCCAAAGGAAACTACACTTTAGAATTCATATTAAATGATTAAAGAGTATAATTGTAAGAATTTACGTGTTGTCATGATATAGTACAAAATGTAAATATACTTTTTAAATGATTAAAATAATTGCAAAACTTGATGAAGTACTTAGTCATATATTGAATATGAATCAAGATTATACCATTTCAATTGCAATTGAAAAGTTTGATTTATATGATTTCACAAAAATATCTAAACAAGTTTTTCATTGAAACGAACATAAGTGTGTTAAAAAAAAATGTTTTGTTGAATAATTACTTTCTTTTGAAAGATGATAAGAATTATGCTGGAGGCCTTTGGATTAAAATCCATTTTATATGTTTATCAAATGCTAGATGTATTAAAACAATTGCCCCCAAAATCTACCAAAATATACCAAAAAAAAGATTTTTTTTTTTTGCTTAAAGCAGCCTCCTTGTAGTGTGCTTTCACCCTTTTGTAATTTAAAAAACCCTAATTTCGAAAGCACTGGAGCCCACACATTAACAAAACACATTAGGAGTTTCTGTAAAGTTTTGCTGGATGGGTGAAGGAAGAAGAAGAATCATTAGCATTTGGGCTTACAAGTCTTTTTAAGAGAAAATAATGGGCAAAGCAATTCCGACAATGGCAATGGCAAAAACTCCAACAATTGAGTAATTAGTGCCTTCTACAAACACATCTTTAATAGCACACAATATTCCATTAGATTGTTACATCCCTCCCACTTGCTTTTTCATTACCATCTTCAAGCTCTGAGTCCCTACTAATCCACCACCTACTCTCGTTATCCTCTTTCTAAATTGATGTTGGTACGCTACAAAATTCTTGGTCATCGCCAATGAGGGCACATGCACCATTGCCATAATTGCCATCACAACAACTCTATACAAACAAAAGAAAATAAGAACAAAATTTCACTGTTGCAATAACAATAATAACACCAACAATGACAAAATTTGAGTGTAACAAAAACACAAATATGGAATTTAGTTTTTTGATGAGACTATTGAAAACAAATATTAGCTTATGATTGTAATCCTTCCAAGATTTTGCAAGCACCATTGTGAATCAACGCACATTAATTGGAAGCACATTCCATAGCTGAGACCAAAGTTGAAGAGAGTGAAGCTAAAAGTAGTGTCCACTTCATAGCCCGTACTATAAGTATTGCCATACCCATAAGCTCCACCTACATCAGCACAAGAAAAACCACTTTCAATGGAACCAAACCAAATGAATAGAGAAACACACTAGTATTACTTCCATTAATTAGCTTTAGATCATCACCAAAATCAAAATGACCAAAAATGAAAAAAGAATCAACTCAATTCAAGCACTACAATTGTTTTGTCTAATCTCTTGAATTCACAGGTTTTATGTGTACTTTATCTTGTGTGCTAAAAGCATCAACATCACCATAGAAAATTGGATGAGCAAAGCCCCAACTATTTCATGTGTACCCACTGTAATGATCTACAAGATCAAAATTTCACAAACCCAATTATAAGTGTGGCCACCACTAGCAGCTACAAGTAGTGCAAGCGTAACATTGTTACAAATTGAAGTGAATAGTAGTAACTATAGTTGGTTCCAACAATAAGAAAAAACACAAACTTAAAGTGACAACCATGGTTTCCAACATTTTTGGCATGTGACAACTATCGTTTGCAAAATTTTTGACACAATCATGTACTGATTATTAAAAATTCGAAAAAATTATAAATAATATAATTAGTTTCAAATTGGCCAAAGTACTAGGGTAGTGTGCAAGTTGTTTCATTACACCTCTACCTAGAATTGGGAAATACATAAAATTGTTAAATGCCACCATGTGGGCTAGTTGTTGTAATCTATTAGTCAAAACCAATAGCATTTTGGAGAACACTAAATTGTGTGTTTATTTACAAGTCTAAAGCAATGTTGGCAGGTCTAAGTTATTTGCAAGTTCTAGGTTAGGTTTTGAGATATTTGGAGTGGAGGTTTAGAAAATTGAAAACATGAGATGTGAATTTGAACCTTGCAATTGTGTCTTTTGACTTTGAATTAAAGGTATTGTCCTTATAAAACAAGTTTAGGTTCTTTGAAGATATAAGCACCTAGGCTTTCAAAAAGTTCATCCCCTCTTTCAAAGAAACAAGCCAACCCCTTTCCAAATGAGTAAAAATAATGGGTTTCAAGCCTTGTTTTGTTGGTTGTAGCTTTTTTTTTGGTGACTTGTGTCCAATTTTGACATTTGTTGAGGCGATGTGATGGGGCTAGTAGGATGTATAAGATGTAGTTTGCCATCATTGTTCTTGGATGAACATGTAGGTTGTTATTGTACATCCATCGAATGTGATTAAATCACTAGAAAATTTGTTGATGTAATTAATAAGGAGGTGACTTCATCACTTTTTTTTTGCCAAAACCCTAATTTTAATCACCTTTAGCAGTTGTAAGTTTTCTCAACAAGAGCTTTGTTGCCCTTGTAGAATTGTTACCATTGCCAATAGTGGTGCTCTAAAATGCAATTCTTTTGCCATACTTGTTACAAGCTCCTTTAGTGCAGATCACCAAGATCTATTTTTGTAGTTGGGATTACTTAAATCATCTTCTTCATTCCTACTTATTGCCAACTATCTAAGAATGCGGCAAGTGTACACAACTTTTTACTATGCTTGAAAACTAAAACAACCAATATTCCCAGTTTCCAATCCTTCAACTCATTTTCAATTTCCCATTCTTGTTTTTGTTTGATATTTGTGAAGGTTAATATTATACTTGTGCTTGTGGATTTGTGTAGAATTATGGGGGAGGCTATTTCATCTTTGAATAATGGCAAGATTGGGACTTGGGAATGTTGCAAATTAGATTTTGGCTCAGATTTGCAAAGCAAAACTCAAGGTAAATTTCTTGACCACATTTTGCAACTTGTTATTCTAGTTGTCCATTTTAGGAGTTTTTTTTCTTATGCAAGTCCTTTTTGTTCCAAGCCTTTTTGTTCTTCTTCTATAAGTTCTTCTTTTGTAAGGAGGATTTAAAGGAGATTGAACCCCCCTCACAATGTTTTCAATCACTTTAGATTTGATTTATTTGGATTTTTAGGGCTTTGTTTGCATCATGCATTTTTCTGTCTGATTTATTTTATGCTTCAAAGTTGTCTACATCCAAACTCTTTAAGGTTACCATTAAGGAAAAAAAGGACCTAATCTTTAATGGAGTTTATTTTTGTCCTATATTTTGATCAATCCCATCAATATTTATGAATCAAAATGTGTCAAATTTATGAACACCATATTTTAGACCATTAAATTCAAAATTCCATCAATTCCATCCATTCTTGTGTATTTACATGGTCAAATAGGACTATGTAAAGGAGTACATAAAAAGTGACATTGTGACAATATTGCGGATTGTATTTGATTCTAGTATGTTTTTAAGGTCATATAGCTCCTTTGATAGTGGGCCAAAATCACCATTAGTCGGAGCTTGGCTTGAATCTTGAAAATTGAATGTTAGCCAAGTAGGAGCAATTAAATCCTTGAAGTTCCAAAACCTTAGTTCTTCTTTTGTAATACCTGAAGTCCCCCCCCAAAATCCCTAATGTTATTGATGTAGATTTTAATGAAATCCTCCCTAAAATCCTTGATTCTATAGTTATAAATCTTAATGAAATTGTGGAATTGACAAATTCTTAATTTGATCCCAAGCTAAGCCCTTAGGGAAGAAACAAAAGGTTGGTGTGGATGGCATTAGGAAGAAGCCTCACAAAAAGTCATGATAAGAGTAGACAGTTCTAGGTAGAATGGGCAACAAAATTACCATGGGTTAAGGGGTTAAAGGCTATTGGTGGGATTATCTAGATTGTGAGGTGCAAAGTTTGCTCCTTGATTGGGAACAATGAAAAAATTATCAGATGCAAATGGGGTATTTTAACTAAACATGTTGGTCATAAGATTGTAGTTTTTGATTTACCTTGACTTGGGGTGAAGAAAAGCGGGGGGGGGGGGGGGGGATCATTGCCAAAGATTGTGCCCATTTGAGAAACATGCGATTGTGGGCCCAATGGGGTCCAAATTCCATCTTGCAACAAGTCAACAAACCTTCAAAAGAGGGGAATTGGAAGATAGTTCAATTCAAGTCCTTGTTCATATTCTTTCTCATGGCTACCCTGTGTTGGAATATGAAACAATTTATGACTTGTTTGTTAGCTTGAAGGTCCCCAATAATTTGAGCATGCATTGGTTCAATTCTATTGGCTAGACACTCGCTAAACTTATGTACTAGCAAGTCCAACAAACCACTATCCAAACTATACAATTTGCTCAATTTTTGGCATGCTCTTGTGATGAGGTGACAACCATAGTTAATGGTTCTTGGATATGTATCCATGCTTATGTGGTTGATGGTTGGACGAAAGTCCTTATCTTAAAACGTGTTGATTGAATTGTTGATGGATCGAGTTCTAACAACCTCATTGAGGTGATTATGAACTTTGTGATGAAGGGTGGGGGGTTAAGTAGAGAGAAGCCATCCAAAAAGCTCATGTGTTTTGGGGTAGATGGAATGAATGTGTTTTAGGGGGGCAAAATTGGAGTGACAAAGCAATCAAAGATTCATGGGCCCCCTTTTCCACAGGTTTGCATTGTGTTGCACACCACACCAATTTGGTAGTGTAATCCTTGGGAGATTTGATTGTCATTCCTAAGATTGAGGGCTTTATGTTGAGCACGTATGCCTATTTTAACCATTCACCAAAAAACCATCTAGAATTCCAAAGTCTTGCTCAAACCCTAAAGACAAAGGGGAACAAAATCCTTAAGAATGTCAAAACAAGATGGATGTCCATGCTTGATCCATTGAAGAGGATCATGGCATAATACCACCCTTTGTTTGTGATGATGTTAGTTTACTACTCTACAATCCATGTGGCAAAAATATTTCTTTCCTAAACTATCATTTTGCATCTATGTAATAATTTAGGTTTCTTTATTTGTATGTTGTTGGTCTAGGTGATTATCATGATAACATGGTGTATCTTTTATTTTCCTATTTGCAAATCCGAAAAATGATGTATATTAGCAAATATGCATTGTGTGGTGTATGTGTAGACCAATTTGGGTCTTTTTATGATGTTCATATGCTGCTTGGGTTGGCTTGTATTTTGTTGCTTATGGAGAGCATGCAATCCCTTTTCGAATTTGCACAATGGGGGGATATCTTCATGTCCAATTTCATAGTTGTAGTCAAGGTATCCCAAGATTAGCTATACGGTTTCTTTTGTGATGCTGTTCTATTATTCCATGGATTGTTATAGGGTGACCACCAACAAATCCACACAAAATGGGTGACTAATTATAACATAAGTCTATTAAACATCTTGCATTTGTTACAAATGGTGAAAAAATATGGGCTCATTGGGGTGTACTATGCCCTGATACAAATGTTATATTGCCGGTGACACAAGTTACATATGCCAAAGTGGTAAAACTTATGAAAGCTGAATGCAAATGTAAATCCTTCAACCTTTTTTAATTCTATTGATATGAGTTTTGTAGATTTGGTTTCATTTAGGTACTTTTAATGAAATTTGATGGTCATTTTATCTTTCTACTTTTGTCACATCCCAAAACCATGAACTATGAAAGTCTCCTTAAATTTTCACCTTTGTCAAATTCCAAAACAATGAACTTAGATAGTCTTCACCCTCTTTTTGCTTCTATTAGATTCCAAAAGGATGAAGTCAAATGGGTCCATTCATAGTAAAAGGAGCCAAATCCCATCTTGATTACAGTGAAAATTACACCTCTATTATTTTGAAAATCACCAATAATTATATATAATGAATTATTTGTTCATTATCTGGGGTTTTGCTTGTTTATTCATGAAATTGATATCTTACAAATTTGGAACCATTTCATTATGTTATTAGTTTCCTTTGTCATATGGTGCAGTCATATTAACATGTACTAAAAGTAGTCGTAACCATTATTTCATTTTTTGAACTTTGGATTATAAATAAGTAAATATATATATGTTATAAAATTTTATTTTGAATACATTATGTACATATCATAAAAATTTGGAATCAATCTAATGAGTGAAAAATACATATAAGGACTTTTAACCTCTTGTAACCACTGTTTAAAAACTGCATACAAGTAGTTAAAAGTAGTTGTAACATAAAAACCATAATATGAAAATATTTTTTAATGACATATTTTGGGATATTTTTTAATATGCTTAACATATAATAGTATTAATAAAAATGAAAGATATAAGAACTGTGAACTTAAGAACTGTGAACTTAAATCAATTTTCATATGTTTTGCCTATGTTATATTAGATGGAACTTTAAACTTAGATCAATCTTATTATATTTTGCCTCTATTAGATTCCATAACCATGGATTGTGGTCCAATCTTCTTATGTATTTGCTTAAATGTCAGATTTGTAAAACCATGTACTTAGATGGTTTTATTTTGTCCTTTTGCCTTTGTTATGTTTTGTTTTATGTTGGATGGCAGAGGTTGTGGAAGGTTTGATAGTAAAGCTGGTTGCACAATTTTTTGAACAAACAATCATGGATGCTATGGGGATTGTTTATCCCCAATACTAGTTGCAAGTAGACATATATGTGACATTTCCTTGATATTTTGAAGTGCTAAAGAATTTTTATTGTAGCTTGCATCCATGTGGACAATTGAAAGACGACAAATCTGTCCCTATGGTTCTTGCCATTCTTTTAGGTTGGGATTTGGATGCTTAACAAGGCTTGTTTAAGTTGACCATGAAATCAGATGTTGTTCAACCATGGTTGAAGTTGTGGCTTTTGCATCTGACAAGGTTAACCTTACCAACATCAATCCTCTCACGCGAACGTGACAAGTGATCCACGCATCACAATTGTTGTCCAATGTTTTTCCTGAATACTTAAAGATGGTAGAGATTGCCATGGTTCATGTGTTTAGTTTTGTTGAGGATGAACGATGTTTCAATTATGTTGCATTCTTGAAAAACAAAAAGCAAAATAAATTGAACAACCATTGTCAGCTAGTTGTTTCTATGTATGCACAAATTTTTTTCACACTTCACAAATTTCCTTATGAAGATATTTATGAAATTTGGTCTAATGTTCAATCAACAAATGACTGAGGCCAATATGCTTAAATTTTATTGGTGATTCATGCCCCTCTTCTCATATGCTTGTTGTTGGATAACTCTTCTTAGCTTAGGTTTATAGTCAAATTTTTCTGCAAGCATATAGTGCACATAGCTAGATATTGATGGATTTGGAATTTTAGTAGCCAAAGGATATAGCCAAAGAAATATGCCTCATTGCCACCTTGGACTCTATGGCCTTTTATGTAAAGGTCATTTTATAGAAAATGGCATTTGCCAAATTAATTTTGTGAACATTTTTTATCTTCACCATATGTGCTTTCTGTTGGTATAATTTTTTGCCACATTTGCAACAAAAATTAATCTGAATAAATATGCACCCACACTCACGACCAATGGGCTATTAATTCAGTAGAAAATGGGGGAGATATGCCATCAAGAAAACAAAATGTGAACAGCCAACCAACCTTTTTTTGGGGAAGTATCCAAAACAGGAGGTTTTTTAAACCTAGAAAACCACCTCAAATCCGCACAAGATTCTATGAAATAAAATCAAAACCATCAACCAGAACCAAGGTTCCTTTCAAAATCAAGAACAAATAACACTGGTTTGAACCAGTGTTAGGCGAGTATGACTAACCCTCTCAGTTTTCAGGTCAATTCTCATTCCAATTCTCAAACCAAAAACTGAAGGTTCTGACTTTGAGCGAAAATTTACACTTTGAAACTTGATTGGGTATCACAGAGGCCTAAACCTGATACCCATGAAGGTTATGTCATTGAAAACTCAGCTTAAAAGAGCTTCATGTCGTTTGAAACTTGAACTCACAAGGCCCAAACCTGATACCCATGAAGGTTATGTCATTGAAAACACAGCTTCAAAGAGCTTCATGTCATTTGAAACTTGAACTCACGAGGCCCAAACCCTAGAGGCCCAAACCTGATACCCATGAAGGTTATATCATTGAAAACTCAGCTTCAAAGAGCTTCATGTCATTTGAAACTTGAACTCATGAGGCCCAAACCCTAGAGGCCCAAACCCTAGAGTCCCAAACCTGATACCCATGGAGGTTATGAAGGTATATGTTGGTAGACAGCTGTATATTATGTATTCATGCCCTGTGTACATCTGACCCACTCTAAAACGTATGCCTCTATGCTATGATATCAAAATGAATGATGTAGAGTACTTAATGAAGTCCAAGTAATGATATTCACCTCTCATATTCATTAGATGAGGTTCCTCCCAAGTTCAATTTTGTTGGTTGCAATGAGTCAATTTGATTGACCCATCACTCAAAAAAAAAGAAACTATGGAGGCTCCCCAAAGTAGAAGGTTCTATTTTGAAGTATAGAGTTCCTCCCCTTTGGCCCACCTATATAGGTGAAAGGAGGACAACATGTGCATATGGGATAAAAGTGAGGTGCTATTGTGAACTCTTTGGGGAACGTGATGGAGAATGAACAGTGGACAGTCCAGTCTCCACACCAAACAGAACTTGGAAAACAAAACCTCACTCCCCTTCACCCACAAGAAAAAAGGGAGGACCCTTCAGTCCGGGATGCGACTTCTCATTGGTTGCATGGCAATTCTATTCCTAAATTGACAGACACTATTTTTGGCCTGCACTAATAGCCCTTCCTAAGAACACCGTACCTATTCAGGTTAGAGTTTAAACAACACAGCAGCGACTCGAGAGCTTAATGATTGTTCTGGAATACACACAATTGGCAACAAGAAGGGCACTTAAGTGCATATGTAACCATGCAGATACCTAAACCACATTGTCCATGTATTCACCAACTATAACTGAAATTAATGGTGAAAGTGCTGTATGGCTTGACGTTGGGCCACAACGTAGGAGAGAATTTAGTACCTCTTGCTCACTCTAGACAAAGTAAAAGCTTTCAGAGTAATTTCCTAGTGTATCTGGAAGCCACCTTATGTCCACGTTGATCTCTCCCAGAATTGAGGAAGGATGGTACATCTAGTTGTGAAGAGTTGAAGGCTCTTAGGTGTACTTGCCTCCCAGTTTTAAGGAGGCATTAGGTTTCGTCCCACTTTTGAAGAGTAGGCCTAAGAAGCCTCTCCCTCCTACACCCCTTGATCTATATATTTGACAACCTTTGCCTCATGCTTTGAGATGGGTAAACCCTACAGGTGAGAGACGTTCCCAGAATGCAGGGCCAGGCTTAGCTACCACCCTCATCGTAAGCACCTTTTTTGGGAATGCCCCCACCATGGAGCTTTATCATACACATCAAGACCCCTGACAATATTTAGAAGAACACTTATGGCCAACCCGAATGCAAACTCAATTGTCTCCATCTAGCATAAGAGCATCTCCAGTGGTCCGCTGGAAAATAGCCTGCACTCTATGTTTTCACATCCAAATTTTCTGTTAAAATATTTTCCCTCCCAACCCCTGAACCTTTGTAAGGACACACGTGGGCCAATCAGTGTGACCAGCCAATCAGTAACAGTAAGTTGCAGACACTCAACTAGCAGCAGTGCTTTTTGTTTTCCCATGTCTCCTGAAAACCCCATATCTGGCAACAATTTGGTGTACCTCCACCCACTTTCACACCAGTGTGATGTATTGCTTCATCCAAAAGTCTTGTACAGGCCAGTTTCCAGTGGACCAGTGGAGATGCTCTAAGAACTCAGGAGGCATTTCAGAAATAAAAGTACCCCAATCCAGCAAGTTGTTTTCCAAAATGTGTCACATTATTTTTCCTTGATACCCACCAATACCCACCAAATACCCAGGTATCATCGGAAAATAAATTTAAATAAAAAATCATCAATTTTTACACCATCTAATTCTCTTAGCCACGGGCATTACCAGAATCAGGCCCACCTCAGCTCTGCCTCACATGGGCCCTTATTTCGATAATGCCTGCAACCTGGGGTGTTACCCTAACACATAAAGAGGCCTACACTGATTTTTGTAGTGTAGTTGGAGAGGTACTCTATATAAGGCAAAAAGCAATTTTCCTGTGATCAGGGGCGTTACCAGATTTGGGTCCTCACAAGGCTCCCCCTCGCACAGGCCCTTATTCCAGTAAAGCCCACAGCCTCAGGCTTTAGCTTGCCCCTAATATCAATAGCATGTTATCGCAAAAGCTGAGACTGTCGTGCCTTCAATTGGCCATGCATTTGTGCCTGGGATCCAAACCATGTTCAGTGGACCTTTCCATACATGAGCACTAGTTTTACAACACAAGATCCATATTCCACATTTTGCATATCCAGATAGTAGATAGGGGTTTCATGACAAATTGTCAATCCAGCAGCAAGCAAAGGTTGTGAAGTGATGGAACCAGCAGTTCCTAAGTTGCACATTATGCCATTCAAGGTTTTCCTACAACTTCAAGCAGATTTCAAGCTAAAATTTTGAATAACCCTAATGTGAGGTGCAGAATGTCTGCAAGATATTGCAACTGACTTCCTTCTGCAATGGCTACCCCAACAGTCAGGTACACATAAAATTAAACTATACACTATGGAAACTTGTAAAGCAGATTCTAGTCATCTTCAAAAATCAACTGCACGTTAGAGGTTAGCACAATGATTTAAGGGTATCTTTCAAAAATCCATTATATCAGGCATCGACTTTCTGTTTGTTGAATTTAAGGAGAATTTAAGGATTTCTCTATGGTCAAGTTTGTCAAAGGATGCAACTCGTGCAAACTCATGTCTCCTAATTTTACAATAGTCAAGAAACAAAGCAGTCAGCATGATATGCAATTTCCTAGTAGCGTTGTCAAGCTCATGCTGCAGGCCAGATTAAGGACTTGCCAACATCTGCCTGTACTTGTATGTTACTGAGAAAGCGGTGACTAGTCTCAACAGCCTCACAGCCTCCTTACCTTGTGTGCCAATCTCTGCCTTCATAAATGCACTAACCTTTTATGTGGCTCTAGGTGCACCAATAAATTCTCATGTACCTCAGCAGTCATCCTCCAACACCTTGAAAACAGAAGGGCCTGGCCTGGCCCTTTCATCATCCACACAATTATAAGGCAGTTGCCATCAGTGGGAAAAATGTCACAAAGGTTTTTATCAAGTGAGAACATTGTGGTGATTTGGAAATTGGGCTCAAATTCAATACCAAGTCTGGAGCTTCTTCATCATAAGTAGAACCCTTCTACTACACACATTAGAGAGGTATAATAGAAGAGAGTTGACCACAAATCTTAAATTGGTCATCAATCTTCAATTAAGACCACAAAATTTTAATTGTCATAAACCTGTACATGCAATTATGCATCCCCTCCCTCAGTTTTGTGATATATTTGCAACCATCAATCCATGTAAAGCACTGGCAGAATTGTTTCAGCATATTTGGAGGGCATGTTATCAAATGGAATCTGTCTTCCACAAACGACAGCATATTTCCAATGATATCTGGAGCTGGTGTTTTGTTGTTTGAAATGCCTGGCCTCTTTTTTCCAATTTCTTTCCGGTGATACCTAGCAGAGTATTCTGCTGGTGCTTTGCACAGGGTAATGACCCACTCCTCGGGTTTTACCCTACACTCAATGACTCTGGCCAATTGCTACTTCCGTATCATATGTTTCTCTGTGAGCAAAAGGCATTAGAAGAAGATACAACAAAACATAGCAGTGTAGATACAACCCTCATGTTCTACCAACAACAATAGGAAATTGCTACCTGTAGCCAGGCCTCTCATCGTCAAAAAAAGGTCCAAACTGCAGTGTAATCTGAAGCACACACTATGCAATGAATCAAGAGAGATAGATCTAACAGAATGAATATGAAGAAATGAGGGTCAAGATTCAGGATGAACTGGAAACATATCAGACTAAATTATCTCCCTTGAACACATCTATGAGATTCATAGAGAAAACTCCAAACTAGCACTTTTGAAGGTAACATGAAAAGAATGAGTGTGCAGCCATAACCTTATAAGTGTCACTCACAAAGTCTAAGCCATTGATCAGCTTCATCATGAATGACACCAATAAACTGGCAGATCAGTTCTCCACTAGGCTAACTCTCAACAGTGGGTGTAAACATGCAGATAGTAATCTGCTCAAAATTTAGGGCCAAAAACTCATTTCACAAAACATCCGCTGCATCCAAGTTTCTATAGCATTTCCCCAAAGGAAAAGAGTAAATTACTCAGTCAAGGTTCAAGTCTATATGAACTGGTATGAAACTGTGGGAGGAGAAGGCTTCAAACACACTACTCACCAATCAGGACACCCTACAAGGTACTGTAGTACAGCGGCAGCTTCAACACATGTCTGTCAAATAATTAATTCATTAATTAATCTTGAAGATTCCCTATCAATACACAATATTCCCCAGTATTCCAAAAGATTCTTTATTTTCCTTCACAGAATGTTGTTCTTTGAGAAAAGTGTTTATATCGAGAAAAATTTCAAAACGTTTCTACAAACAATTCAAATTTGTGTCGAAGCTGCTGACATTCTATGGTACATTGTCTTTCCATATCTTGGCTTTCATCAAAGTGATGATCAGTTTTTAAATAGCATATTGGGCCGACCCTTGCAATACAGCCTAAGAGCATATTACAGTAGATATGGCTGACTGTCTTGCTTTGGAGACTGGTACTAAAATGTGCTGTGAAGATTCAAGGACTTGAATAGAGGACCGTTTCTATACTAATGTCCAACTGTTTCCATACTCATGCCCTTCACAATCTTCACAGTCTGGAGAAAGTCCTCCAGAATCCAGATCAAGTACTGCTTACTCATGCAACCTCTGGTTTCCTGTTTTGTTGTTGTTTTTGTTGTCATGGTGTTATTTTTACATCAGATGATGCAAGATTGATTGCTCATGGTCCTTATCATATGCCCATCTGGGGGTCATATATATACATTGAATCATATATTAATGTCTCCATGAATGCGGGGTATGCCATATGTGGATTCACATTTTTTAATTCCTCAGCATATCATACCATTCAGATGTAAATTCCATTTGTATACAACCTATAAGTCATCAACCCATTTATGACTTTCATTTTGTATATACATGGTTTTTGTCTAAAAACTCCAAAGCTGCTGTCTACCAACAACTTGGGCTCCATGTTGCTCACATCACATAAGCTCAAAATATTAATCTAGTTTCATTTGTTCCCTGAATCATACAACATAAGTTCCATGAACATATAAATTTTTCATGAAATCATTTTCACTTCCATTAATTTTATAACATGAAGTTCAATTTTCACCTACTGTATTTTTTAAAAATAAATTATATCAATTACACCAAGAAAGTCATAAAACCATATCAATCTCAAAGAGTTCAACTTTTGAAAAGGATTAACCATATATTTAATTTGAAGTGACCTAAATTGAATTCAAATATGTGTTATGGTTGCTTGGGAAGACAAATACATTCAATTTCCACACGTGATAATTTGAAGGTGATATATGAAAAAGAGAACATGAAAGGGTTCCAATGTGAAATTGTCAATGTGAAACTATCATCCAAAAAAAATGATTTGTAATGGAACCTAAAGCTACACCCCCTTTACCAACTCCATAGAATTTTCAACTCTTCATATGCTCCCAATGTCCTATTCCGTTTTACATCATTTTAAAAGATGAATGTTACAAGATTTGGTTACATGGCAAAGGGCAAAAGTCAATATTTTGTTTCGACAAATGGGCAAAACTCATTGCCTAAAAGAAAGGAAAAAAGATCAAGGCCTGAAAAAGACCAAGTTTAGTGTGTAGGTGTGCCAAACGAGAGTGTGTGTGGAAACGTGGTGAGCCAAAAACTAATTTTAATCAAGGTTGGAGACCTATGTTTTGGCCTTGTTAGATAAAGAGATTGGCTTGTGAAGCTTGCATCTTCTAGATAGTTCCTTATTCAACTAAGTACCTACATAATTTGCTTCATCATCATTGTACTTTGTTGTTTTATTCCATAGTAAGCTTGTAGAAGCATTATTAAAAAAATTGGTTCCAAATGAATGTGAAGTCATGAATTGTCATCCACTATTTTTTTGTCTTTTGTAGACAAGTTTTTAATCATCCAAACACCCAATTGAAATAGGTCATAGCAGAAGGAGGAAACAGAAGGGTCAAAAATCTTATCACATTTGCTATCCAAAATTTACGAATAAAAATTTGAGAAAAAAAAAGTTAGGGCATTTTTGGTCTATGAAAAACAATAGCACAACAAATGAAGGAGTCCATTCCAACTTATAGGTCACAGGGAGGCAAATGCCACACCTTTTATCAAAACTTATTTTAAGGGTTTGTTTGGTGACACTGATTTGAATTTCCCCACCTTCCTTTCATATGTTCTTCAAATCACCTATTTTTTCATTTCAAAAAACTCCTATGTATCACCATGGATGTCAAATGTCATGTATTAACACACAACCTCAAAAGTATTGCATTATTTCAAGAGGTACCAACTCTCTTTACAGTTTGTTCCCTTTAAAGAAATGTTTATTTTTTGAAAAGATTATATATTTTTGATAGTTCATTAGATTATGTTTTCAAGAAGCTTTGTTGACCTATGTGAATCTTAATCTTCTTGATTAGGATACTTTGCAATAGATTTAAAAGATAAGATGTCACAATTTTACATTTGTGGAGGCTCTGAATATTTCGCATAGATTATAAATCAAATTTTTTATTCATTAGTAGATATTTGTAGCTTTTTAACATTACAAACTCCTATTTGGAAGGCTAAGGCTCTTGATTAGTTTCAATTGCTTCTTTTCTTTATAGCATCCTCACTTGCACTTTGTGATTTCAAATTAGTATTCAATAGAAGATTACAGAATTTTAACTTGTAGAATTCCATATATCCCCACTTAGCTATTTATCTAAGTTGTTTTCCCAACCCATCTCCTACCATTCAAGGAGAAGTGGGTTAATTTAATTCGTTTAGTGGAAAACCATTAATTTTTAAATAAAAATCAATTTAAATTCCATAATGACAAAATATTATTGTTGAAAAATCAAACCAAAAACACACAACTTTTAATCCTAAACGTCTATAAGATTAGATCTAGTATTTCTTAAAAATTAAATGGGTCTATACAACAATATTTCAATTAATTGCTTTTGAACTTTATTTTTTTTCAATTGGATGTACTAGAAGAATTGTTTTTCAATGATGTGTTGATCGAGCACAAATCCATGCAGATTTAAACGGGGTTTTGTAAAAAACAATTCCTATGTAACCATTTTTTAATGTGTAGAAAAGGCTTCCTAAAGGCTTGGGGAAGTCACTTGCATTTTATTCCAAACAATGTGCAAAAACATATAGGGTACAACTTAATTTTAAATAAATGAAATTTAAGATAATTTAATTAAATATAGATAAAGTGCATATAATTCATTATAAGAATATATTTTAAATATAGTCTAAAATAAAATAAAAATATTCCATTTTAAATATAGGCTAAAATATTTCATTGGCTACCAAATCATACCCGTTTACCAGAAGTGTTTTGAGTAAATATGGGGTAATAAGAGCCACCAATGTTTACTGTTGTGATAAAAAAAATTTAACATCATTTCATTATAATGATTTCTAAGCACAAAAAACATTGGTTATAAGTTCAAAACATGCCGAAAAATATTTTATATTTATTGAATTATTTTCAAACTTATCATAATGTTATATTAATATATTAAAAAGATGAGCATACAAATACAGCATAAAATTTAAACATTATTTTAGTTTATGAATCTTGTAAATATTTTAAAAAAGGATTGGTTACACTCAAAATTGCTTCTACTAGCCCATTTTTTACCTTTTGTACACAAATGATCCCCCCCCCCAAGCCCAAAAGCCAAACCGCACCCAATCAACCTTCCAAGAAAGAAAACATGACAAGCCCCATTTTGTTATAGGTGCACCTCACAATGCAATAGCTAGATGTAGCATACCTATTACTATTGTTCTTTTATTCAATTTGAACCTTCAATGAAGGGGTCAAAGCCAAGTTGAAAAATGTTACTCTCAACTTCAAGGATGGATAAAAATATTTTAGTAGGGAAGTGAAATTTGTTCACTTACTAACCTACTAATTGAACCTATTACCAATAAGTATTATATATATATATTAGTTTAGGATTAACACATACACTATGTTAATTATAAAACTGACCCAAAAACCAATATGTGGCACCCTATATTTTTGCTCATAAATATATTTTAATTCAAAGAGGAATGTCCTTGAAGAACCCTTTAATAAAATGAAACTTTCATTAGGACATAATGTTATTATATTGTGATACATTATATTTAACAAATTACATATCATTAGCATGTAATAACTAATGTATCCAATTTCAGTTTAATATAATATATTTTTAATTGTAATTTAAATATTATAAATAATATACACAAAAATAATAATTAAAACAAATGGTTTCAATGTTGCAAATTAAAATATTTACATTTTGAATATATATCTATTATTTATTTATTTATTTATTTATTTTTCTAAGTTCATATTCTAAAAGTTCAGATTTACAATTCATGTCCTGAAGTCATTGTTTTCATGAATAAATGTGTTTTCATGAATTGTTACTAAGCAATGATATGCAAACATGTGTTTTCTTTCGAATGATTTGAGATTTGGTACTTTTTTTACCTATACATGTGAAGACCTTCAAAAATTAAACTTCAATAATGAAATTCTCATTTGTTTCATTTTAGCAAAGAATGAAAAAGAAAATACATATTAAGGTTGGGATTTGTGAAACAGTTTACTATATACATGAACCCAATCTTTGACACATTTTATCATTATAATATGTATTAGATTGTTGACAAAGACATTGGGTTGCTTCATCAGATACATTGACTATATATAAATCATATGTTTTAATAAAAATTAAAGTACTAATAAAAATAATCAAATGGCATAAAAATATTACCTAATTCCATTGCCACTCATAAATTTCTTATTCAACCATGTGTTAGTGAATTCACTTGTTTGTAGTATGTCCAACCCATCATTGTTCACTAAAGGGCATGCTGAATTTATGAATTTTTTAATCTAATAAACTTGTGACAAATTCACCCAAATATTAGTGAAATTCCTAGACTTGTATTAGGTCACATCTCTTGATGGTGAATCCTTTGTTACAAGTTATGATTGCATGGGTGGTGCTTCACTATTATTATTTTCCACATGGTAAGTGAAAGGTTTATGGGAAATTTTGATATGGTATAGCTAGGTGAAGTTCAATATTATTTTGGGATACAAGTAAATTTTGTTCAACAAGGCTACTTTTATATATTTCAGCCAAAGCAACCATATTAAAGGTACATTGAAGCCACTTCAGTATGGTTGAAAGTAAAACAGGGTAGATCTATCGTTTTGTTACCAATTGCAAATTTTTGAAAAATATGAATCCTCCAAATGATGCATATTTGGAAGCAATGCAAACTATCTCGTTTTATAATGTTATTGGAAGTCTCAAGTATGCAATGATATGTATAGAACTCGCTATTGTTCAAGTAGTGGGGATTGTGAAATTTATTGTTAATCATGGGCAACCTCATTAGATTGTAATGAAGTGGATTTTTTGTTATATAAATATCATAGTTGATTTTAGCCTATATTCCAAAGGATGTATTGGGAAGAATATCATGGGTTAGGTGTGTTCCAATGGGACCATCTACCATAGATAGGGCTAGCTGTGTCTTGAAAGGGGCATCTACCAACTTTCTCATGAAAGTTACCTACATTTATTTATAAAAAATGTGAATTTTAAAAACGAAATCAATTTAATATAAATTTATGAAATAACAAAGAGCATTAAGAATATGAAAAAAATGTCTATATTTATACAAGCTCTACTTGAAATTATATGTTACGACACATGTTCCATAATTTTAATGTTTTTCTTTCCAAAAGTTTTTTCTTTTTTCTTTGAAATACCTTTCCAACCAAAAGTACAATAATTGTTTTTAAAAATCTAAAATGATTGCAATGCACTCATATTAAATAAACCTAAATATTTTTCAGTTACCAAAGCTTATCACATTCATTGATAATGAAGGGGTATATATAAGTATTCATTCCATTTATAAATAGGTAGCAAAATAATACCCTTTCAACATAAGTGGTATCCAACAAATACAAAGAATAATTCCCCTAAGCCAACTTTGGGGCCAATTACACTCTCAAATGAGAATGTTTACTAAAGCCAAGATTCTAATGGCAATATTATGGGATGGTTGCAAGTTAGAGTGTTTCATTTTTGACATATACAACATTCCATCTAAAAATATTTCCTCTACAACACGTTAGACATCATCCCTTCATCAACAACATGATGATGTTGAGGAAAAAATTGCTAATGTAGGCCCACTGTGTGCAATTACATCAACCAAGAAAAATCAACCCTGTTAGTTGGAGCTCCTCAACATGGTAGTGACACCCAAATTATTATTGTTGTAACAAAGCCTAGTATTTTGAATGAAAGAAATCTTGGTTCATGCACAAGTTTGCATCATTTATGTGAATTTCAAATCCACTCCCTTTTTATTTTCCTCAATCAAGCAACCCAAAAAATATTTATGAAAAATTATGAAGCTTTTCAATGAACTCCATTGTTGATTTCCAACTAGGTTTTTTTTAGGAACCTTGGATCATCCAACAACTAGGGTTTGTTGCAAGCATGGGATCTCCATACCCCTCTCAACCCCTTTTGATGTTGATTTCACATGGCAACCAAAATTGTCATGTACAAAGCTTCTAAAATCCCTAGTGTACAACATTACCAATCTTGAGGTTTTATTTCTATGAAGCTCAAGCTCCACCTTATCAAGCTCCCTCTTCCGCCCCTCACCTTCTTTTTGCTTAGGCATGTCTTAAGCTTGAGAGAAAACACATCATGGCTTTACACATGGGTCTAATGCTTCAAACCAAAATGCATGTCATTTGTAGTTGTTTGTCAAATTAAAAAAGAAGTGACTAAAATCATGACCAAAAAATATGACTTGAAATCCAACGTGTGAAAGGACAAAAATAAGAAAACATAAATAAACGTGGGTCATGAACTTTGTCATGTGCTTGCTTGTTGAAACTTTGGCCATAAAACTTAAATGACAAATTTTGTGATTTCCAAAAGGATAAAAAGATTGCAAAACTATTTGCACAAATTGGCTTCCACTTTTAAAAGTTTATCAACTTGTGAGATTTCAATATTCTTGCGATCTATGAACAAGAATTTGTCACCTTTCATGGATATGCATTATTGTTTTTAAGCTTTTCAATGGCTTTCAAAGAGGAGGCATTTTGTGGTCTATTTGATGTGTGTGGGGGATGCCAACCTTGAAAGTGACCTTGCCCAAATTCAAGCCAATAAGCTCTTGATCACTTGGGTTTTGTAGGGCTTCCATACGAATGTAAAATGGAGATGTTATACGTTTATATTTTAACACTAAAATGGTAAAATCATAGTTCATAACCAATGTTTATTTGAAACCTTGGTTGAAAATGATTATTTCCCAAAAATTTCCCAAAAATAATTCATTTTGAACCAAGGTTTTTTCATAAATTTCTTTGAATTCATTTTTATTTTTGTCTTGTATCACATTACACCAAAAAGTGAGATTTACAACTATGGAAACAACTTCATTTGAAACACATTTGATTCCATCATTATATAGTTCAAACTTGATATTTTTACCACTACTAGCCTTTGTGGTAATAGTCACAAACAACATTTATGGTTGTGTCCTTCACAATTGTACTCGCTATTACCATAATAAAAGTGGCCATCCAAGCAAGGACTCGGAAAGCTTTAAATTTCATCCACTAGTTTCATAACACATGGCAAAACATGAATTAAGCATGTGACAAGTGTTTAATGGGACTTCACTCCACCAAATGGGTAGACTTCATTGGTGAAAACTAATTATCCATGGTTTTTTTTATTAGATCCAATGGTCTAGGCTAACATATTAGAGGACACCATATCCATGGGTCATGATTGTAGTTGTATTTTTGGATTTGGAAATGACATTTACGACTATGGAGAAAATATGCCACATAATAAAAGTGACATGTTTCATTTGACTACATAGTCATGTAGTTGCTTCGGCATTTAAAATTGCATTTCTACTCATGGATAAAATCACAAAAGCAATGTTTTGGGATAGTGTTCACTTAGGCTACTAAGCTATTACTAGGCCACTCCATGTTACTAGGCTACTTTAGGCTATACTTTTTAGACAACTTACATTAGGCTAAAAACCTAGCCAAGGATATCTAACCTAGGTTACATAGTCTAGCATAAACTACTTAGTTAGCTTAAATTAGGTAGCATAGTTAAACATAAACATTTAGGTTGCAAGTACGAGGATTTGAAGGTCCTTACTTCCACATTGAAGGACCAAATCCTTTGTCAATATTGTATAAGGTTTTCATCAAATGATCATTTTTGTGACCATATTATTATGAACATTTCTTTCTACATACTTAGAGGTAGCCTAACCTAGCTATTTTAAGTTATTACATGAAAGCATCGTTAGGTGGTTCAATTTTGGCATTGTGAGAACTTCCACTTTTAACACCATTTAAATTTTTTAAATTTTGATAATTACCAACTTATGCATCCGATGTACATTTCTCTAGATTTTCATTAAAAAATATGGGTAGATATAAATACAATATTAAAAATGACCCATTCTAAGAACAACTAGTGGTTAATTTTACATGTTTTTAAGTGGTAAAAAAAGTAACATTGAAAATATTTGGTGTACTTATACAATTTTTTTAAAACATATTATGGGAACACATGAAGTTTTCTTGAAATGAATATAATGAATATAAAATACCCAAATTTTCTTTTTAAATACTATAAATAATTTCTTAAAATAATAAAATAGCTTTAAAAATACTTGAAAATGAATTATTTTTGGTAAATTTTTAATGTCAACATTAACATAATAGTATCAATTTTTAATTTTTTTTAAAATAAAAAAATATTTTAGAAATATTTTAAGGTTTACACAAGACAAAACAATTGGTCATGGGTCACTTTATTGTATTTGCACTTGGGCAAATACCCTAAGTGTGTACATTGCTAAACATGTAATCAGTAAAAATTCCATGTACAAACATGAAATTTTGAATGAAAATTGGATTAAAAAAACTTGATAATGCAATCTTAAAATCTTAAAATCATAATAAAATTATGAGGAAACTTACATTTCATTTGATGTTGTCTTATTTAAGAAAAAACCTTTGACCCTATTATGGCACACTTTTTGAATCCACATGTGAAGGTTTTACTTTATGAGGACAAGAAAATGTTATTGGTTCAAAAGTCCACTATGAATCCATCCACCTTAGGCATAATCTAAGTTTGCTAAACTAACTACCTATCCTTCGGTTAGGTTGGGTGCCACCTATGCTACAAGACGTGTGGCATCTTGTGAACACATTTGCAATTGCTACATGTCCACATAAAATGGGTTGACAATATATCTTATCTCATATATCTTAACCCATTTGATACAATGGCCACACTTGTTTTATCTTGACATTTCTCATGTAGTTGCAAAATTGATAGTCATATACATGTCTCTAACTATCCAACTAGGTGTTCTCCATATGATGCCATTTTATTTGACTAAGAAATCATGTGGGTGCATGTAGATGTCGTATACAACTCAAATTCAATTATGGACGTAGTCATGGAAGACAAGTTTGACATGTGATTATGGACCAAGTGAATTTCAATGGGGATATTTACCACAATTAGAGCCAAGGTGCATTCCATAAGGGGATTTACAATAACTAGGTCTATAATGTTTTTGAAAGGAACAATTATGATGAGGTGTGTTTCAAGATGAATGCAAATAAAGGAAAATTGACAGAAACATTATGGCTTAGTGCATTCTGATAGGAATGCCTATTAAGCCAATGTTCCAATGATACTATTTATGAATACACACAAAGATGTGCATAATGTGATGCAAATTAGGTTGGTATTATAGATGATTAATGATGCGCATCAAGTTATTTTTTAAATATTAGGAAATGAAACTACTAGTTGGAGTAGCAAGAAATAGACCTATATTAATATGTCATCAACAAAAGTTGAGTGCATGACCACTTCAGGAGCAATAAAGCTTAAGCAATGTAATTTTCAGCAATATTTTGGGAATATTGGTCAATTACATATGAAATTCATTTTGTATATGATGACAATCAAAGATGTATGTCTTTATCAAAGAACCTAACCTTTCACACTTATATAAAAAATGTGTATCTTTATAAAAAAAACCCAACCTTTCACACTTACACTAAATATATGCAGAATCATCATTTGGTGTGAGACAAAAACAAATATGACTTCAATACTAATCATTGCATAATTTACAAACCATTACCCTGACATCATTTGGGGTGAGATGAAACTGAAAATGATCTCATATTTGATCAAATTACTATGAACCTAGGCCATTATCATACTCATTACAATGGGTCAGGCTCATGGGTGGGGTATATCCCAAAATGCAAGGCAAGACTTGGCTACCACATCATCCTGGGCCCTTTATTTCAGCAACACTCCCATCCAGGGCCATACCATGCACTAAAATTCATGCTCAGCCCTTCTTCCGAGCAGGGCATGACGGAAGTCCTATGTGCTAACACATCCCCCTAAACAAACATAGTTTTGCAAACCCTAGATTGATGAGTCAGGCTTGCGGTTACCTCTGGGATGTTTTAGTTGGCTGGCACAATGAAAGCTCACCTATTGTTGGTTTGCCCTACAGCTATTGCTAATGCTGGTGTTTAGCCGCTAATTCCAGTTGTCTGTCCATGTGGGTCCCCTTGTTTTAATTGAATGAAGATGGTTGTCACATGACAATTAGGTATTGTAGAACTTAGTGTCAGTGAGCAAGTCCTTGGCATTAGCGGAATGTAAGGATAGTACTAGACATGTGGCACGCCCCTCTTTTGAAGTTTGACAGTGGTGTTTTGGTAGTGGCCATCCCTGATCATTGATCTCTAAGGATTCAAACCCATGGAGCTTCTCAGTTGTTATGCTATATAGGTAATGCCCTAATGTCAGGCATTGCCCTCTAAAACCTAAACCCCTATACTAGGTAGTCACCCAGGATTGAACTCAAAGTTGGCCTCTTAGGCAGATGATGAGAATTTCCTCTAAAGTTTTGGGACATAAATGGAATGCAAGTGGTGGTCCCACGTGACACTTCCATGGAAGTATACGCAATGGTGGACCTCACATCCATGATTCTGATAAGAAGGTTTAGGTAGTTACATTTTGGTTGTTACATCAATTTAAGGGTTTAAGGATGAGTTAACCCTAGTACCTCTGGTTCATTTGCTAACGGTTTCTGCACCTTCCAAAGAAACTTTCTGGTTCAATTTTTAACAGTTTCTTCACCCGAGAAAGAAATTTTCTCAGTTCTATCTGTTAGGAGGATATATATCTTCATCAGTTTTATCACATAAGTGCACTATACCTATAGTTGCCTAGGAGTACTCTTCCCATGCATTTTTGTCACTGCAGGAAACAAGGCCTACTACTATTGAAGGATTGGAAGTGTGCAGTTTGTATGATTTGGTAATTGGAGATTTTGGTGACAATAAGAAGGCACCGACCCAGAGGTTAATTGGGTAACTAGTTATACCTACAAGTTTGTTCTGTTTTGGAAGCCTACCCCACATACCATGGAGCTGATTTTCCTACATTATCTAGGCACTAAACATCACGTGCTACACTGCTTGTTTAACAATTTATTATTGGGTGCTAAAGATCCAAGTCATCTGACCTAGTGTGTGGATGTGATGAAAGTGGAATTTGGGCCATGAAGGATGAAAACCTGGCTTGTTAGCTGGCAATCATACCCACCCAATCCAGAATGAGTGGTGCACATTCGAGTATAGTGAAAGCTATTTGTAGCGCCATCATTTTTAGGAGAGACGATCAGTAGTTTAAGGAGCGATACATGAAGTGTTCAAGTTGACACTGGGTTCCATACCATTGGTCTTGTTGATGCTTTTTTCATGACCCTGAGTTCAGAACGTTGGTGTATAATGAATTTATCCTTAAATTCACCCTATCTTTGGGCCCTAGTTGGGCCATCTGTCCCCTGTTTCATCCCCAATTGTGAGTGTAGCAGGACAAATGAGAGAAACAGGCTATGGATTCATGAAGCTGAGTATCAGTCCAGAAGATTTGCAGGTTCATATTCTGACAAGGCTTGATTTGATGAAGCATATGATCAGCACCCACGGGCAAATTGAAAACTGGGGTGAAACTCCTGTGACTTGTGAGGACCAATTTAGGTGACAAAACTAGTTTGGTCACTTTTCTTTTGATTTTCCCCCCTGTGTACTGTTTTCATTGTCGCTTCTCATTTCTTCCCCGGTTCCAATAAAACTGGGGCCACTGGTCGCCTTTCTTTTGATTTTCCCTTGTGTACTATTTTCATTGTCACTTTTTGTTTCATCCCCTGTTTCGGCAAAACAGTGGCCCAGTTTGTGGTACTTTACAGACAACTCTAATTCTACACCAAAGTTGTGGTACTGGGTGCTGTGCACTGTAGTGTAAGCTGGAATGGATCATGAGCTCTCAGAACCGAAAGGAGAAAAGCAAAAGCAAGTGTGGGAAGGTAGGTTAGGCGGCCCTGGAAAGGGGGGAGAACAGAGCACTACTGGAATATTGACAAGACCTGGCTATTGTTGATCTGGACTGGAGCTACCTAGTCGTTATACAAGCATCCAAAAAAGGGAATATAGGTCACAGGAATCATGGACAAAAAAAAGGGGGCACTAGATTTTCCAAACTTTTACAAATGGTTGGCTGATCTAGCCATAAATCACATTCTTTTGTGGGTTTACGCAAAGTTCATCACAGCTGCTTATTTTCATCTGTGTGCGACAAGAAACAACAAACTAAAATGGTGAGAGACTACTGGATGATGAGTGTTTGTTTCATCATGATGCAGGCAAGAAACAACAAACTAAAATAGTGAGAGGCTACTGGATGATGAGTGTTTGTTTCATCATGATGCAGGCGTCCACTCCAGAATTCAGAAAATGGGTATGCTATAAAAAAACCTGGAACACTTTATGCAACATGCCATATTTTTATTGCTACAATAAATGTTCCAGGACAGATATGACACAATTTTTTCTGGGTAGCTGTAAGAAACTTACTGAGAGAGAGTATGAATGCTCCCTAAATGCAATATACACAAGACAACACAATGAAAAATCTGAAGCCTTTTTCTTACTTACCACAAAAGAAAAGACAATCACGTAAGTCAATTATCACATCAGGAGTAGTTACAGTATAGGGCAAAATAATAAGCACTGTAACAAATAAAATCTATGAGAAAGAGATTTTATTTCTAGCCACTAAGTTTCTTTTCCAGACACTAAGTTCCTTTTCCAAAGACTACGTTCCGGTTCCAAAAACCAGATCTGATTCTGGTTTGGTTCTTACTAACCACAACCAGCTGTTATGGCCAGCCAAAGGGTGTCCATGGCCAAAATGGTTCAAACTTCAAACCCATTTAGTTAAACATTGCCCTATGAACGTCAGGTACTACTTCTGTAGTCTTGCATCTTTTGCTTTCTCACCAGATTCTGACATAATTTACATCTGGGTAATGTTTCTTTTTGCAAAACTGAAACCCAGGTCAGTAAAGACATGTTTGGAGTATTTGAGATGTGGTACAATCCAAGGTCGTGGCTGCAAGTAGCTGCCAACAGCAGTACTATACTGAATCTCCGACCCCACCCAAGCAAGAGAAATGAAGGTAAACTGTTTGATGCAGGAATCCATAAAACCCCATAAACCCTATAGTACAGAATGTGAAGGGACTGATGCACATTGCTGATACTTGTAGACAAAGATAGTCACGAGCTCATGGTCTGAGTAACTTAGGCACTTGTTAGATATATCAAGTCTTGAAGGTGTGTACACTAATTCAGTCAATTGTCAGTTCTAAAAGGGGGTTAGTGCAGGTGGAGAGGGTCATGAGGTGGGCACGCACACAACAAGAAGTACAAAAACCTTTGCATGAGAAAGGACTTTGGCAACAGACAGCAGCCTCCTCTTCGGTTGGCCTCCTCTTTGGGAAGTGGGTTTTTTCTACAAAGAAGGCGTACACAGAGGGGGTCCATGTGAGCTTTTTCCTGCCACACAGTTTCCAGTGCACTGCTGCAGCAACCTCCACAGCAGTTCCCGGTAATCAAGGAAGTTAAAATTTAGCTCAAGTCGCCAACTGGGTCTTATCTTACTTTTTTAGCCTTTATTCTTTGTTTCCTTTTTCACCATGGCTGCGATCCCTCCATCTTTAGCCCTTTATCTCCTTCGCACCTAGCGGCGATCCTGAAGGATGCGGTATTTAGCAGCAGCTCACAGCTAGGAGCCCCACTCCTCTCGTTTGGAGATTAATAAATCACAGGACTTGAATGATAGTGTCAACTAACAATACCGCTAGATTAAGCAGTTCCACCATAAAAGCCCTAGTGCCGCTTTACCCACTATCGCTGATTTAATGGCTCCAGAGTTATAGTTTTTTGGGCTCCTTTCGTGTCAGGGACAGAAATGGAAGTTGGTAACTAGTTCGCAGTTATAGTAGTAGCTATTGAAATATAGGCCCCCCGCCGCCCAAAAATGGAGGAAGAAAAGGGGTGTCGGAAAAGGGGAGTTTTTTTTTTTTTTTTTTCCCCTTCCCCCTTTCCCCACTCTTTTCCGCTTGTTGTTTCGAGTTTGGACTTGATCCTTCCCCCACCCAAAACCCCAGAAAGATGCCAATTGCAGAGATTATTCAATGCCAATGTATTCATCGCCAATGCTTTCTTTCTTTTCATTCTCATCAGCAGCAAAAAAAAAAAATTGGCTTCAGAATAGTAAGCAAAATTAAGTATACTTATAAGAAAGAAAGAAAGAAAGTCCTGATGAAAGAAGAAGACAGAGCTAAAGAAACCACGAAGAGGGAAACGAAGAAGTTGAAATGCTGCCTTTAGTAAATTATACTCATTAGAAAGAAAAGAAGAAAGTCCTGACACCTGAAGAAGAAGAAGAGTTAAAGAAAGGAAGAGGAGGAAAGGAAGAAGTTGACAGACTGCTTTCACTAAATTAGAGTGATATTTATTAAAGAAAGAAAGTCCTGTTGAAGAGGGAGGCATAGTTAAAGAAAGGCAGAGGAGGAAAGAAAGAAGTTGAAATACTGCTTTGACTAATTTATAGTCATATTAGAAAGAAAGAAAGTCCTAATGAAGGAGGAGGAGGAGGAGGAGGAGGAGGCAGAGTTAAAGAAAAAAGAAGAAGAGGAAGGGAAGAAGTTGAAATGCTTGTTGCTTGCTTTCTCCCTGTGCTGAAATGAATGAATCCTATTTGAGTTCACCCCTTTCTTCCTCTTCATTACGAACACAGGCACGCAGTAAGTAAAGTGCGTTTCTTTTGGCGTTGGGTTTTGCCCAAAGTCGCGTGCTTTGTGCGTGTGTGTACTTGTATTGTGGGTGTACCTTTGTTTTGCACTTTCTCTCCATGCGCTTCTACTCGTGTACTGAAGCGAATCGTCCTGGTGGCGAGCGCCGCGGTAGTGTTAGTAGCGGAACAGCAGCAGGGGGCGTTTCACTGCGACGAGGAGGAGGAGGAGGAGGAGGAGGAGACGAAGGTGGGGGGAGAAACAAAAGCGGGGCACCATAGCTGCCACAGTGGATTGGTTAGAGCGGAGGTCAGACATGGCGGTGACGCCACCGTCTGACAAACCTCAACTTCCTGCCAGGCGACACTCGCTGGACATCGTCTCCGGCAGGAGAACCTCGCGTTCCAGTTTCTCTAGGAAACGGACAAATGATTGGTGAGTCGTGACTGGAATGAAAACGATTATGGATACGCTACAAATCCTGTTGAATGCCTGGTGACGTCTCTGTTTTTTGTTTTCGGGGTGTACCTTGATTTTTCTTCGTGAGGTTTCTAGCATAGTTGGAACGGGTAGCTCTGAATCTCTCCCTTTTTCTTTCTCAGAGTAATGGCGATGACATCTGGATTGTCCGGGTAGCTTTGTGAGGTTTTTCTGGCAGTTGCGGAGAAATTTGTTGCTGGGGAATGTTTTTGCGTTTTGTTGCCATGACCGCAAACAGAAAATCGCGAAAGTTTTTCATTCTTTACGTACGGCAACATGCTGTGTAGCTTGGCATGGAGAATGAAAGAAAGAATGCAGTGTCGAACTAACGGGCGCTTTCACCGAGCTCCAGATTTCTGGACAGAATTTCCAACCGAGATCACCATTGGCTCAAGGAATTTGAGATTCTACCATTTGATCTGCATTTCATGTGATCTGCTTTGCCACTCCTGATGGTCAGTAGAGTGCAAGAAGCTCTGCCGCTCTAGAAAATCCGTAAACAAAATTGTTTATCTGTCAAGGCCAAGTCTTAAAGCGTACCCCCGTTGCAGAATTCGACCTTCGAATACTGGTTCTTGGTCTCAGGATTCAGTTTTCTTCATGTTGCTCCAGCAGACTATTTCTACGACCTTAGTGAAAATAGACATGGAATCAGTGACTATATATGGACAAATTGCAACTGCATCATTTTCTGTTTGTCTCAATTACATTTCTGCCAATTTGTCACTTTCTTCTTCACAAGCTTTTGCCTCTAGACTTGCTAGTGACTAAATTTTCCCTTGAGGCAGAAAATCTAGAATCACCTTCAAGTTGCGCACTGTCATAGAGTGGTAGAGCTGACTCTAAGTACATTTTTTGTTCCACTGGAAATCTCTGTTAGCTGTCATCACTCAATATATCAAAGCTAAAAGATCACGCTGCCAGTACTTGATGTCTCTGTTGAATGAATTGATGCAAAATTTGAAGACAATGTAACAAAAATGGGTATAGGGCTTTCTGCCTGTAACAATAAGTGTCTCCTGACATGACAGTGTACATTGTGATTTGATATACCCAGAAACACCACTTCACAATTTACATTCCTTCAGGGTTGTGTCTCTCTCCATCTATGAGCTCCAGTACATTGTGGAACTTTCAAAGGTTCAGTTTAGAAAAGAATGTTCACGGTTTTTCAAACTTTATGGTCTTGTAACTTCTCTCAAATGTTCCATCAAACATGCTGAGTGTTACCAGTTTGGGACCTGTCAATTAGGTTGAAGATGCATTAGTATTGGAGGGAAACAAGAAAGATTGAATTATGTATAGCTGTAATGTACAGTGGCTTTGGGGTTTGTGAAGGACAAGAAAATTGAGGGAGAGGATGACATAGAGGTTTGTTGTTCTCAGGGGTTTAGGAGAAACATGATAGAAAACGGTCAAGTTCTTGATTATCTTGTGAAAAGTGTTCTGGTCAGTGCTCATATTCAGAAGTGCTGTTGGATTATGTGTGCATGAATTGTGACCTGATATTTTTTTTGGTTGGTATTGATGGGTCCTGAATGCTGGATTGTGCAGGGTTCTGACTACTGATGTGCCAAGTGATCTTGTGGTTGAAGCGGGTGGCCTTAGCTTTTCCTTGCACAAGGTAGCCCAAACCAATGTTTTCTTCATCTCTTACCCTGATTTCTGTAAGTTCCTTCATGGCTAGAGGCACTCTGACCACAATGCCCTTGCTGTGGAGTTCATTTTTGTGTGGGCACTGCTGTCAAATCATGACTCCTGTCAGCAGTTAGTTTGCATTCTGAAGTCAGCTCATGCATATGAACTGGCTCTTCTATGGAGCAGGAGGGGTTCAATTGGTGCATCTGTAATGCTGTTGTCGGGATCAGATTGCTTTGTGCCATATATGCTTCTTCTCATGCAAATTTGGCCACATAGGGCAGTTGATTCCAAAGTTGAAGAGCTGCAGAGATGCCTTGAGCTGAGATACAACATAGATGTGGCAGATCTCAAACTTGGCTGCAGGCTGCAGATGGGAGACTAACCTTGATCTATTTTTCTCTCTTCTGAATTTGATCCAGTTTCCGTTGGTAGCCAAAAGTGGCCGAATCAGGAAGCTGATAGCAAACTCAGAAGACTCAGCAGCAAACCAACTGGAACTCCCAGACGTTCCAGGTGGGGCGGAAGCATTTGACTTGGCTGCCAAGTTTTGCTATGGCATCAACTTTGAAATTACTCCCTCCAATGTTGCAGTCTTGAGGTGTGCGGCAGAGTACTTAGAAATGACAGAGTCCTTTGGAGAGAACAACTTGGTCTCAAGAACAGAAGCTTTTCTCTCAGAAGTTGTATTCCGAAATCTAGCAGACTCAATTGCTGTGCTCCACAACTGTGAGAATCTTCTACCTCTTGCAGAGGAACTTCTGATTGTGAGCAGGTGCATTGAGGCAGCAGCAACTAAAGCATGCAGGTAATCTGGGAAGCCCATCTTGCCACAAGGAGTTTCTAAGAACATGACATAGATAGAACATTTTTTATTGTTAACTGTCTTCTTTCTTCTGTACCCAAGGATTCTCTGTTTGTAAGCTTGTGGCAAGATGCTTAATTTCAGCTAATGTATATGAAAGAGCATCACTTGCTTCCACATGTATATTCTCTCTCCTTCCATTTTGGTACTTACACTGTTTTATGCTCATGCTTACCATCATGCTTCTCATTGGACATTCCTTGCGCATTGGGTTGTCTGTAGTTGGTGAATTGTTTGTCAAATTGACTTGCATCTCATGCTGTGATTCAGCCTCATTGACAACTTTAATTGTTGCAGGGAACAGATTTCTAATGGTTTGAACCACTCAGATTTTGGTGACTCTGGCCGATCTGACAAGTTCAAACTCTCCTTTAGCTCTAACACCCCATACAAGGGTTCCTTGGCAGACTGGTGGGTGGAAGATCTTTCAGTTCTCCGCATTGACTTCTATCAGCGAGTGTTAGCAGCCTTGAGATCTAAAGGCATGCGGGGTGATACCATAGGGGCTGCTCTTATGCATTATGCCCACCGTTCATTGAAGGGCCTAAAGAGGAAACAAAATGTGCGCAGTGAAATAAGGCCACCAAAAATAAAGGTATTCCTGTTCCCAATTAGGAACATCTATGTGGCTCTTTAGACGTGGTCATGATAGGCCATTACTTGTGAAAGTTCCCTATTGCAAATTTGACAAAGTTGGATTCTTATGTTGATTGGATAGTGTTAGTTTGTCCTCTCATAGATCTAGATTTTATGTTCTCGACTGATTTTACAGTTTTGCTCTCCTACAAGTCCTCGAAGCAGACAAATATGGGTCTTTACTGCTGCAGAGTGATACTTGCACAAGTTTGCAACTTGTGGTAGTAGAGTTGAAGTTTGTTAATGCTGCTTGGAGCCGAGTATCTCCTTCTTCAACCATTGGAGCTCTGAGACATAATATGATCGAGTTATGGTTTTTCTGTTTGTTTGGCCAAACTGGGGAAATGGTTGGGTGAGAAGCAATAGGTCACCAGGATGATGATTTCCAGCACCATTATCCTACTTTTGGCAACTATGATTGGAACACTGTCTTGCTGAAACACCTTTAATTAGTGGATTGCAGAGATCATAGTGGTTGGAGTGATGCACATAAAAATGGCAGTCAAGATCATCTGTGGCCTTATGGGCTATCCAGGGCTGTCTTAATGCTTGTTGTGTCTTATTGCTGGTTCTGCAGGTCCATGAATCTGCCACAAGTAGTGAGCATGAGCAGCGCATCTTGTTGGAAACAATTGTCAGCCTTCTTCCTTCTGAAAAAAATGCAGTACCTTGCAGTTTTTTGTTCTCTTTGCTTCGGACAGCTATCATACTGGATACCACAGTAGCCTGCCGTCTTGACCTTGAGACACGAATCGGCATGCAATTGGAGCAGGCGACTTTGGATGATTTGCTAATTCCCTCTTTTTCCTACACTGGCGACACCCTTTTTGATGTGGATATTGTGCAGCGTATTGCAGTCAACTTTCTTCAACAAGATGAGGGTGATGATCTCCAGGTATCCTCACCACAAACCTCAAAGTAATGGAATCTAAATGGTCAACTAACTATAGGAATTGTTCAGTTTTAGTTCTGGTGCTGAAGTGCTTCAATCTGAAATCAGGTTGCTTGTGATCTTGAAGTTGCTTGCTGCAAGCTCTGGATTAGGTGTCTTGTCTCACAAATCTTGCTTTTCTGCTGAGCTGTATTTGAGCTGTTGGTTGGCAATGGCAGGTGCCACATCCCATGTATGATTCTGAGGGAGGAGGCTCCCCCTCCCAAAGTGCAATTATGAAGGTTGCAAAGATTTTGGACAGCTACCTTGCTGAAATTGCACCAGATGCAAATCTGAAGCTAACAAAGTTCATTGCCCTTGTGGAGATTTTGCCAGAGTATGCAAGGGTGGTAGATGACGGACTATATAGAGCCATAGATATCTACCTTAAGGTGATGGCCACAGCATGCTCTGACTGCTGCATTTTGCTTCCCGAGCTTCTTGCTCCAGTAGGGGAACCATTCAGATTTAGTTGAGTTTCAGGGATTGTAACAGGCAGCTGCCATCTTCTGCTGTTTGACATTTGACAAGAGAGTCTGGCTTTTTAATTCCCCAAATGTATTATGGAGTTGCTCCTGACTTTGGGAATCACATAGCCAATTGATCATTTGTCCAATTGGCATCAGAAGGCCATTGCTGGAAGGGCAGGCTTTGGTAACATAGTCCTATTTTGCTCTCTTTCTCACAAAGAGTGTGGCCTGTTTTTCAGGCACATCCAGCATTAGCAGAGCCTGAGCGAAAGAAGCTGTGCAAATTAATGGACTGCCAAAAATTGTCACAAGAGGCTTGCACGCATGCTGCACAGAATGAAAGACTTCCAGTCCAAGTGGTGGTCCAAGTCCTCTATTTCGAGCAGCTCCGCATGCGAAATGCCATGGCTGCAGGCGCTTTTGCAGATCGTGGAGATGGAGGAGGCCACTACTCTCAAAGGATAGGTAGCAGTAATATGAGTGCAGCACATTCACCAAAGGATAACTATGCCTCAATACGAAGAGAAAATCGAGAGCTCAAGCTGGAGATAGCTCGCATGCGCATGCGACTAACTGATCTGGAAAAAGACCATGCTAGCATGAAACAGGACATGCTAGAGAAACCTATCAAATCAAACAACATCATATCATCTGTCTCCAAAAAGTTCAGCCGACTGAACCCATTTGCCCGCAAGGATTCAAAAGAGAATATGAGTGTTGATAAACCACCACAGACACCAGTTTCCCGAACCAGAATGTTTGGCAGGAGGCGTCGCCATTCCATCTCATAGTTCCTTGTGTACTAAGTCTAGGAAAAATTCTATTCAAAATCAAAGAATCCTTATAGGTAAAGGATGGTTGTGCTTGTTAGCTGTAGGGGAAATGTGATTAAGTTTTGCAGGCTTTGGACTCTGTATAGGTGTACAATTATGTCCTCCAGATTCTTAGTCTTTGCAGGTGTCAGGTATTTAGTCTTCTAGTAGCTTCAGCAGGTAAATGGCAGTGAGATTGTTGACAATATTTGTAGCTTTTACAATGTTCAGCTGTGTCCAGTCCAGGGCCTGTTTAGAGATACAAATTTTACAGTGAGGTGGTAAATTTGGGTATGATGGGGCAAAGGTCTGTCCTTGGAAAACTCACAGAAGGGAATCTGAGCATTCAATAGTGAACAGTAAGAAAATTCCCCACTTGATTACCATACCTCTGCCTCTTCTCAAGAAAATAATGTAGTCTCATTTTAGTTCTGTGCATGGTGTAGTGACTAAAAGGGGGACTGCACACACTTGATGCAGCCTCAGGTGTTCTGTACTCAAAGCATCAAAGTAAAAAGTATCACAGTATTTCACCTTGTGAACAGTACAAAAAAATTCTGCACTTTTGCAACCCCTTTCAAGGTGTCACAAGGCTTCACTATAAAATGAGAACAGGGTGGTTAAGAAAGACTCAAGGTTAGCTCAGATGTGCAATCAGATCAATGAAAGTATCACATGAAGCTGCTCTGCAATAGTGAAGTTAAGGTCATGATTCCCTAAGACAAATCCCAAAGAGGGGGTGAGGGAACAATATTTCCCTTGCATAAAAATAACCTTTGGAACAATTGGTGTAGAGAGGACAGCTCTGCAGACCATCAGGTTTAATAACCAATACAATAGAGCTTGTGAATTGTGTGGTATTTGCAGACTGAATACTGTAAAGAGACTCCTCGAAACCCAAATTACACCTCACTGTACAACCTGAGAGTTGTGTTGGAAGAACAAAGTTGTTTAAGCTTCCTCTACTTCACTCACTATAACAGCTTGCACAATATCAATTGTCACCCTGCATGTAAATGAAAATGCCTATAAGCACATAATGGTCCAGCAGTTCTGAACTGGAAAGACACAAGTCTACAAATTAGCATTGTCATATACTCTCATCATTCATGCTGAGGAGGTTTGCTCATCCTTCTTAGTTCTCCAAATCTTTTCATAAATATTCTGAGCAATTGCTTAAATCTCCTCCTTGAAACGTTGCCATATTCCTGGAGCTTTTACATCTGAGTCTGCTGTAAGTTGTGCTAAATGTCTTCATCTCCTGTCTTCTTCAGTCTGCAAAATCACCTCCCATAGTATTAGGTACAGGGAGAATAACCAGATACAAAAGAACCAGGAGAAACTGAAAGGAAAGGAGAAACTTTGGTCCTTCTAGCAGGAAAATACTTAAGGGTAGTCTTGCTCTAAACCCTACCTTGTGCCATATCACAGAAATCCAACGGGCAGAGGTCTTTGAAGAAGGGTTTGACAACCAAACACTTCACAGGGCCATGACATCTATCAATCTGTAAGAAGGTAGACATATCAGTTGTGGGTTGTGTCAACTGAGTCATGTTAAATTACCTGGAAAAAATCCCTTCTGGACACAGTTTCTCTAGGCATTGGTTCAGTATATCAAAGTGAGAGAGAGACCTGGAAACTCTGATATACTCTTCCTTTGACATATTGACAAAAAAACTTGACTCTTTGAGGTGATCCCAGAATTCAGCAAATGACACTTGTGTTGCTAATATGGTCATGTCGGTCATTGTAGGATGCTTTTCCTACTTTCAAACCTCTTGGCAGGCTAAGTTCCCCATGGAAAATAAGAGGATGTTGAGCTCGCAAACATGGTCGTCTTATAGTACCAAGAAAGTGAAGTTGCACATTTCTCTGGCTACTGACAAAAAAACTGAGCATGAGAAACAATAGTTTTTTGGTAAGTTCACTCAGCTCGATAATGAGGCATGTCCCCACCAATATGCGTGTTGGGGACACGAAAACAGGTAAGGCTAAACAGGAACCTTAGCACTGCAATCTATAAAAGAGTCGTCTATAATAGACACATAGTTTATTCATTCAGCGAACATGAAGTTCCATTGGTCTGAATGATCTCGAGTGCATGTCTTGCACCTCAACGAAGCTCTGTCTATTAGAAAAAAAAAAATTCCGACTTAGGGGGTATACAAACAACAGAAAAAACCAAGGACACAAGATTTTACGTGGTTCAGCAAAAGCTTACATCCACGGAGCGCACTCGCACTCAACTCACACTATGAAATCAATGAATACAACAGTGAAGAACTATCACACAACTCTCACAATTTCTCACTTCTCTACTTGGCACTCCACACCACACATAGATACTTATAATGAAAAAAAACTATATAGTTTTAAGTTCACCAACTCCTACTAAACTTAGACAATGATGCAACTAATAGATAGGCTTGACGGTGCAACTAATTGATCAGCTTGATGGTGCAATTAATTGATCAGGCTTCACGGTGCAACTAATTGATAAGGCTTCACACACAACAATCTCCCACTTGAAGACTAAAACTCAGGTGGACTTCTTCCTCTTCCTTCGATGACTAGTGGATACGTACGGCACATTCATTCTTCTCTGTCTTCAACCTTAAAGACCCACTGAAGCTGCGCATAACTCTAGTTTCTCCGTGGTGACTAGTTTGGTTAACATATCAGCCGGATTCTTGCCCCCTGCAATCTTCACAAGCTTCAATACCCCATCCTTGATTAACGACCGAATGAAATGGTAACGCAGGTCTATGTGCTTGGTCCTAGAATGGAACGCCGAATTCTTTGCCAAGTGTATCGCACTTTGACTATCATTGTGCAACACATTCATCTCTTGCTAACTCTGTTAATAACCCCTGTAACCATATAAGCTCCTTGTTAGCTTCAGTCACAGCCACATATTCCGCTTCAGTTGTAGATATTGTCACTATCTTCTGTAATTGAAAAACCCAACTAATAGTTATACTCCCAAATGTGAACACGTATCTTGTGGTGCTCCTCCTATGATCCACCTCTCCAGCAAAATCTGAATCCACATAACCTTCCAACTTGAGCTCATCTTTTCTAAAGGTTAGACACTTCTCTGTCGTACCTCGCAGGTACCTTAGGATCCACTTCACTGCTTCCCAGTGTTGCTTGCCTGGATTAGACATGTATCTACTCACAACTCCCACTGCATGGGAAATGTCTGGTCTTGTGCAAACCATGGCGTACATCAGACTTCCAATGGTTGAGGCATATGGTACTCTAACCATGAAGTCCTTCTCTTCGTCTGTATCCGGACATTGTTCCTTGGACAATCTAAAGTGACTAGCTAAAGGTGTTCTGACTGGCTTTGCATCCCTCATGTTGAACCTCTGTAACACCTTACGAATGTACTCTGCTCGAGACAACTGCAATGTACCTCCTTGTTCGTCTTTGCTAATCCTCATTCCAAGTATTTGCTTTGCTACACCCAAATCCTTCATTTTGAATTCACTTGACAATTGCTTCTTCAAATTGTTAATCTCTTCCAAATTTGCACTAGCTACTAACATTTCATCAACATAAAGTAACAATATTATGAAACTTGATTTAACTTTCTTGAAGTAGCAACAATGGTCAGCATTGCATCTGAAGTACCCATTCCTTTGCATAAACCCATCGAACTTCTTGTACCACTGTTGGGGAGCTTGTTTCAAACCATACAAGCTCTTCGTCAGTCTGTAAACCATCTCTTCATTGCCCTTTTCCTCAAACCCTTCTGGTTGCTGCATGTATATCTCTTCCTCCACATCTCCATGAAGAAATGCAATTTTGACATCCAACTGCTCAAGATATAACCCCTTTGTTGCAAACAATGCTTAACACTAACCGGATCGTAGTTAGTTTAACAATAAAAGAAAAAATCTCAGTGTAATCAATACCTTCGTTTTGTTGAAAGCCTTTGACCACTAGTCTCGCTTTGTATCTCTTGGAACCATCATGTTCTTCTTTGATTCAACCTAGAACTTTGGGAATTTCTTTATGGTTGGAATAAATCCTTAAACCGGGTTTGCTAATACGCCATAAAGTAGTTATCTGTGGTTTTTTTTTCTTCCCTCGATATTTTATTGTAAAAACTAAAAAATAGTTTTTATCTTCTTGATGGTCTAAGGATGAGATTCTTGCAGATAGTTGGTTGTATTTCCCAGTTATTGGATGGATAGCTTGGATCACGGCCGGATTAACTGCATTTTATATGTTTCGTATATATTTCATCACTTTCGAAGGCAATTTCAGAGCCAATTCCTTCAAAGAATCTTTCAAAACACCCATTTGTTTTGTAGGGTTTTCTTTCCTTGAGGCAACTTGGCTAACTCCCAAGTCTGATTGGATACAAGCGATTTCATCTCTTCCTTCATTGCAAGCTCCCACTTGCTCGCATCGTTTCCCTGGCATGCCTCATCATAGCATTCAGGTTTTCCTACATCTGTCAACAACAAGTATTGCAAGTACCTCTTATTTGGTACATGTGGGTGAGTGGATTTTCGTAATGTACTCTGGGCCATTGGGATCTTCTCAAAGCATTCCCAACCTGTGGATTTAATATTCTCTGACCAATCGGACTGTGTGGTGTTGGAATTTCATCTTGTGGTATAAGTTCTTCAACCTGAGGCTGCACTCTTTGTTCTTCATCTTTTTGACTACCATGTTCCACGATCCTACCACCTGTTTACCTCCGATTGATGAGATTGAAGCTGGACCCCATACGTCGGTGTGCACTAGTTCCAGCTTCTCCTTTGCCGGTGCTCTTCCGGCCTTCTTGAAGCTCACTCGTTTCTGCTTCCCAAGAATGCAACTGTCACAGAAATCAACCTCAACGGACTTCAATCCTGGCAGTTTACCTCTCGATTGCATACACTTCAATCCCTGACTACTCATGTGCCCAAACCTTTGGTGCCACAAATTTGGATCCTCTTTACCTTCGGCCACTGCAGCCAAACCACATCCATCGGTAGTTGTGTAAAGAGTCCCGTTCTTAGTTCCTTGGGTGATTGTCATTGCTCCATTCGAGATCTTCCATTTATCTCCCGTGAAAGTTGTCACATAGCCATCTGATGCTAACTGCCCAATGGAGATCAAATTCTTTCTCAAGTCCGGTACGTGTCTCACATTGTCGAGTTTCCGAACTGAGCCATTCAGCTGGATTTTCACATCTCCTTTCCCAGTAATGTCGCATGCTTGATCGTCACCAAGATACACCTTACCGAAATTTTCGGAGATATAGTTCTCGAACAAATCAATGTGTGAGGTGGCATGGAATGACGCTCCTGAGTCTAACACCCAAGATTCCATCTTGCTTTCAAATGCGCAAATAAGGCAATCGTCTACCTCCTCTAAAACACAATTTGCACTGCTCTTGCCATCGTCCTTCTTTCCAGATTTACACTCACTAGAGTAGTGACCCATCTTGCCACAATTCCAGCACTCGATGTTTTTCTTGCTTGGTTGTTGATTACCTGAATTGTCGCCTTGACGATTCCTGGACTTGGATCTTCCTCTTGACTTTGATCTACCTCGTTGATTTTTGTTCCGATTCTTGTTTCTGTTTTCTCTACCTTCCATGTTCAGTGTTGAAGATGATGCCCCTGATCCCTCTTCACGCATCCTGATTTCCTGGGTCATAATCATGTCTACGACTTGTTGGAAGGCTAACTTTTCTTTTCCGAATGAGTTGGTGATCGATTAGTATGTCGTGCTCCAACTCTCTGGCATCTGGCCTAGAATTATGTTTGCCAACACTTCATCATCAAATACTATAGAAACCGAATTTAACCCATCTGTTACCTCGTTAAACACATTCAGGTGCTCCTTGAAATTTTGATTTTCTGACATCTTCAGATTTACTAATTTTTTTATCAGATGGACCTTCCTTTCCGCAGAAGGTTGCTCATATAAATTCGATAGGGCCTTCATGAGATCTGTCGCTGTCTCTTGACCCTTGATGTTCAAGGCGACTGATTTTGACAAACTAAATCGAATTGCTCCTAGCACTTTCCGGTCCAAAACCATCCACTGTGCGTCAGTCATACCTCATTTTTCTGGATCCTATACACCCTAAGCCTTGAAACCTATGCTCTGATACAAGTTGTTAGAAAAAAAAAATCCGACTCAGGGGGTATGCACACAAACAACAAAAAAAACCAAGGACACAAGATTTTACGTGGTTCAGCAAAAGCTTACATCCACGGAGCACACCCGCACTCAATTCACACTATGAAATCAATGAATATAACAATGAAGAACTATCACACAACTCTCACAATTTCTCACTTCTCTACTTGGCACTCCACACCACACATAGATACTTACAATGAAAAAAAACTATATAGTTTCAAGTTCACCAACTCCTACTAAACTTAGACAACAGTGCAACTAATAGATAGGCTTGATGGTGCAACTAATAGATAGGCTTGACGGTGCAACTAATTGATCAGCTTGACGGTGCAACTAATAGATAGGCTTGACGGTGCAACTAATTGATCAGCTTGACGGTGCAACTAATTGATCAGGCTTCACGGTGCAATTAATTGATCAGCTTGACGGTGCAACTAATTGATAAGGCTTCACACACAACACTGTTTGGGGTTAGCCCACATGACGGGCGCGCGCACAGGGAGGAGGCAAGGAGGGGAGGGGGATGATGTTTGTTACCTCTTTGCCAGGAATGAAGATAGCATCTTTGAAAGTATGTGTAGGTTCACAAGTGTCAGCCGCAATTCCCTGACTCTGGGACATTTCGTAGTGGATCACATAAACAAAAGGTAAAAATTGCCCTATCTCGCTCACTCAGTCAGATTCCCTTTAAATCCTTTGCACATCAGTTTTCAGTGGTAGTCAAGAATTTTCAAAAGAACATATGTGTATATTTTTCCGTGGGGGAAGCGAGCAAGGGTAAAGATGTATCTAAACAATTCACGTCTTCAAGATACGCAAAGTAATAAAAGTCAGAGACACATCGCCGGATACCCACGATACGGAGAACAACGAAAGCTGGAGAAGCAGTGAATTGATTCTAATCGAACCTTCTAGTTATAAATGAACGTGAGATACAGAGGCAGCATTTCCAACAACCGAGACAACGATAGTGTTGTATTTTGTACCTACTTATTTGTTGTCAGGGTTTCTCTTTTCTATTTTGTGATATCGAAATTTTTGAAAATGTTTCCAAAAAATTATAGCGAAATTAGTCGAATTTGTACTACAAGAAGAATTTCCCTAATTGTGTTTTGACGAAAAATAAACAACAAAATTTCTCGAAGAAATTGATTGTTGCATTTAAGTACACCAAACTGAGAAATTTCCTAGTGTATTTGGAAGGAATATCCACCTAAATATTTGTCTTTAGGAACGAGCAGGGAATTACACTACTCTTCCCCCTCCTATGATCCGTGACTAAGATTTACATATGTTTTACATAAATTTGGGTTTATCATAAGCTTTGCTCGTGCTTTACGATGTGTAAAGCCTAAAGGTGGGGTTATCAAATGTTTTAGTTTTAAAAAAATGGATGGGAGACTTAAGGGGATACTTAGTCAATTTTCAGAATAACTAGTGGGTGCTCATGACCTTCAGCCATTTGACAGACAGACAGACTCCAACGGGAAGTGCAAGGGAGGCCGGGGTAATCGGGCCTGGGCGCCGTTCTTGGGAGACGTGCCGATAGCCTCCGGGGCCCAGTTTGGTCCAGTCTACAAGGTAAGGTGGTAGGTACCTAGGATGATCCCGTGGATTCAGTAGGCTCTACGACCCAAGCACGAAACAGTAGACCGGGTGGATGAGACCGGGGAGTGGACCGGGTGAATGAGACCGGGTGGATGAAACCCCGTGTCGGAGCACGACGATAAAGCTGTGCATCCTTGCCTTTGTTACCTCTTCGTATTCTGTGCTGCGAATTGAACTTTCCTCTTTGGGGAGTGCCGAGCCGGGCCTGGTCGGCTGTCTATGATGGACCCAAGCTCCGTCACGGACAAACATAGTTCACACTTAGGCCCGACACCAGAGGCCACACTAGTTTGGGTTAAGGAGAAGGAATTTCAGGTCTTGGCGGCCCTCGAATATTCCAATTCATGCTTTTGAAAGGGGGATGCCTTTTAGTTTTTAGGTCATCGTTTTGCGCCGCTTGCGAATGGCATTAGCGCGACTATTGCTTTGTTACTGAGTTGCTGTATCTGTTATTCTCGCTTGTGCGCTGTTTTCTCCGCCGCTTGTGCGTGTTTTTCTCTGCCTGCAGCGTTCGTCTTACTTGGTTCCGACGAGTTTTCGCAAGCGTACATACATGCAAGCGCGGTCTGTCGCAAGGTCGTTACGGTCGGCAGTCATGGCGCCTGCGGCCTCGCTGGCGGCTGCACGAAGCCTGACCGCGGCGCTTTCCTCCTCCACCATTGGGCGTCCCTCCTCGGATAAGGTAGGCAGCGCTGCGCCGGTTTTTTAATTTTGTTGAGATTTCCTTGTTCATGCAGGCTCTGTGATTTTGTGCGCGCTGGTGGGTCTTTGGATTGTCGTCAACACTGTTCTCATTGTTCTTTGGAGACGTGTGTTTAGAGTATTCGTTAAAAGGATTCTTCGCCCTCGTTCTGACTTATCGCGCAAAAGTATTACTCTGAATTGCAGATGAAATTTGTTAGCAGCTGATCGTTTGCCTGTTCGCTGCCAATGGAACCTCTCGGTGTAAAGGTTCAATAGGTATCCGGGCGATATTGTTTTGTAAGGTTTGTTGTGTTTCGTTATTATTTTTCGAGTACTTAGTTTCATGTTCCTGAGATTTTGATGGGGCGATGAGTCGCTTTGTTTATATCAATTGGGAGAATTGGCTGGTTAGCTTCTTGATTGCAGTCTTCATCAACTGCATGGCTATCAATCAGTGTTTATTGGCTCTGCCCTCCAGCGTACAGACATTGTGATGCACCTAGAAATGGGTCAAAGTTTGGTATCCCTACATTTTAGGGTCATGTGGAGTCCCCCATAGAAACATTTCTGGCATAATTGAAGAATCCACTTGGGCTTCACCATGCTAATAACCATGTCTTTCCAATTTAGTATGTTCAATATTTATCATCCTTATGGACGTCATTTAAAGGGCGGAGCCATTATGGAACCAGCTGCTTGTTTTATAACAATCAAGCATGACAGCTTTTCTGGGAGTGTATAGCTGTGTTTCTGTGGTTTAAGGTCACACATATTCCTCTGATTTCCAGTTTAATGACAATGCAATATTAGTCCTTGTAAATAGCAGGAGATTGACCTCTGTTCATTGTGAGGGGGTTGAAAAGTGATGATGGGTTTAAGAAGTTTGTGAAATTTAGTTTGTTCATTGTGGTTGACATTGTGGATTGTTTGATGAACAACCTTGTGAGCAGTGTGCAGGAGCTGTAGTGAAATCCAATGGCAATCTTGTGGGGAGACAATCATCATTTTCACCAGCACCAAGTCAGAGCAACTCACTGAGATCAGTCAGAGCTATTTCGGGGAGGACATCAGGATTTGCTCAAAGACTTGTGAGCCAATCAAAGGGCAGTGTTATCAGAGTTAGATGTGAAGCTACAGCTACTGAGAAGGAAGCCCCGGTTGAGAAGTACGAGTATCAAGCTGAGGTACTTTCTGTGCTTTTAGTTTTCATTTCAAGTTGTAGACTTTGCATTGCATTGGATTCACTGATTTTAACTGTTCAGTAGACTACTATGAAGGTTTGGACTGAAAATCCCTGGAAGATGGAGTTTTACCAGAGAGAACTGAAGGGAGGTGTGGTTGATGCCCAGGATGAGGTGCATCTGCTAATTTTTTTGCTCCCTTTTGAGTGGCACAGGTCAGTCGGCTGCTGGATCTTATTGTCCACAGCCTTTACAGCCATAAGGAAGTTTTTCTTCGGGAGCTTGTCAGGTACTTCATGTGTGCAAGCCTAGGGTATCATGCATTCAAAACATTGTTTGAGGGCATGCTTAGTATGTCAAATACTAGGTTGCTCCTTTGATTCTGAGATTTAGATGCGTATTGTAATGTCACTGGAATATGATATGATAGTGCTCGAAAACTTCTTTCGTACTTGAAGGTTTTCCACATATATAGGTAGTTCCAGGAAGCTTCACAAACATTCCTAGAAGATATGGGTTAAGCGTGTTTTGTCGGAATAATTTTTTTTTTTACTGTTGACAGGATTCTTTTCCTGTCTGTTACCTTTCCAACTTGTTTTATTGTGCTTTGTTGTGGGATCCTGCAGCAATGCAAGTGATGCCCTGGACAAGCTGCGATTTCTGAGTGTCACTGACCCAAGTCTGATGGACTTGAACCCCAACTTGGAAATTCGGATCAAGGCTGACCCTGATGCAGGAACCATTACAATCATGTGAGCTCCTGCGATAAACTTGTCTGTCTCAACTTTGTCCTTGCTTGCCTCACTCAATTTAGGGTCTGTTGGTAGTTTGAGAGCTATCAATTTGACATTTCTTATGATGTGAACTGTTGCAGCAGAAGGAATTCCAAGCTGTTTTTGAGGGTTCTCTTTCTTCCTTGTGCATATGAAGTTTTATGTCATGATATTGACTGGTGTGGTGGTTTTGTTGACCAGAGATACTGGTATTGGCATGACACGCGAGGAACTTATTGAGAGTTTAGGCACCATTGCACAAAGTGGAACTGCAAAGTTCATGCAAGCTCTAAAGGTGAGTTTGGAGGAGACATCTCCAAACACCAGTACTGAATCTTATTAATTTTGGATTGATGTAGTTTAGGGGAATGGGATCATGAGATATCATTTAGAAGGGGGAATTATGTTTTGCATGTGCAGTTGGTATTGTAATTGCATCTGAAACAGAATAGAGACTTTGTTTTTATATAGGGTTGCATGGGTTTATCAAGTGCAGGACAGCAAGGAAAACAATGCTGCTCATAGCAACTTGATTGGCCAGTTTGGTGTTGGCTTTTACTCTGCCTTCCTGGTTGCTGACAAGGTATTTTCCTGAGTATAAGAACTGGTGGCTTCTGGTGCTTGGTTTGCAACTTGAACTTCTTTTGGATTTCCTTGCACCTTCTGTCCAAGTCCATGGATAACTGGAAAATATTCTGCTTCTATGTCTTGTTTTATGGTCAATTTAGTTGAGTGTGTCTGTTGACAGTTTCTGGATTTTCTTGGACAGGTGACTGTGTCAACTAAGAGTGCAAAGTCAGATAAGCAGTATGTCTGGGAAGGAGAAGCTGACACAAGTGTGTATACTATTTGTGAGGAGACAGATTCTGATAAGCTGCTTCCTCGTGGAACTGTCATCACTCTCCATCTTAAGGTATTCAGTGAACAAGTACGTCAAGCAGAGTTTGAGTAGATGTGCATTTTGTTAGTAACATGCACTTGTGTAAGCCTCCACTATCACTTATCATTATTGTTCTGAAGGCAAGGATAGAGCTGGGGCATGTCAGTTGAAGCAAGAGTAAGAATGCTGATCTGTGATGCTAATAGTGATTGTATGAACCTAAAGAGGAAGACCAAAAATGTTGTAACCAATGCCTTGGTATTGCAGGCAGATGACAAATTTGAGTATGCAGAAGCTGGCAGAATACAGAACCTGGTTAAGAACTATTCACAGTTTATATCTTTCCCAATCTACACATGGCAGGAGAAGTCCCGAACAAAGGAGGTAAAGGTTTCCTCCCTCAGCTGACCTACCTCTGTGATGTCCTCTTCTCTCTCAAGCTTCTTGCATGGAATGCTACACATGGTATATAACTGTTGTTTGATTTGAAGTGCCAAGATACAGGCTTCAATTTGGATTATTTTCTGCACTTTGGAAACTCGTGGGATCATTTTTGCTGGACAGGTGGAGGAAGAAGCAGATGAAGTGAAAGAGGGAGCTGAAGAAGACAAAAAAGAGGCATGTATTGTGTTGTGTTGTTTTCTGCTTTGTCAGCTTAATTTATTTGTACTGTTCTTCTCACGCATGTGGGTACTATGCTGCATCACACAACTTGTCTGTAGATGCCTATGTTATACATTTTCTGCAGTTTGACCTTAGCAGGTGGGTTGACATGCTAATGTGTTGGCTGCCAGTACAAGAAGAAGAAGTCAATTACTGAGAAGTACTGGGATTGGGAGCTCAGCAATGATACCAAACCTATTTGGGTATGTGCACTTTCAGTGAACTACTCACAAAGCAGACCTAGAATTGCAAGTAGATCCACATGTTTGTGAACTCTGATTATGTGCTATTAAAGGGGAGCCAGATTATCAGCACTACAGCATGACACACCAGAATTCTCTTTTGTTTGTTGACTGTGGTTCAGTTGGTGTTGGTTATGGTAGATGCGTAACCCAAAGGAGGTTACCAAGGAAGAATACAGTGCATTTTGCAAAAGTACATTCAAGGAGTTTATTGACCCTCAGGCATACACACACTTCACGACTGAGGTGAGACCTTGATATGTCATGGATGTTAGGAGAGGACAATCAATTTTCCCTACACATGATACTGTTTTGCCTGTGATCTAGGAGTAGGGAGCTAAACATAAATCTCATCTGGTATTTGACTTATTATAACCATGGTCTTGGAATCAGATTTAAGGAATCATCACAGATTTAGGCATTGAGCTTACTTTATTTTCACATAGAAATTCTCTTGCGCTTCTTGATTCATACAAACTATTGAGGAGTAAGAGTGGAGTTGTTTTTCCAGCTCATTGTAAAAGATGTCTTTTTCCACTACAGATCCTGTGACCAGTCATTTATTCATAATAATTAAATTACATGAGACAAAAGACATTAAGACCAGGGAAATTTGCTGTGAGTTTTGATGGAACTAAATCACAAATATCTGTATGTAGGATCAAGTACCCTGCATAAAATATCTCTTAGGAGTTACTAAGAGGTGACTGGGCACTATATACAGGGAGAGATTGAGTTTAGGAGCCTGCTCTTTATTCCGGGCATGGCTCCCTTCAATACAGAAGATATGCTGGGTGCCAAGACAAAAAACATTCGCTTGTATGTCAAACGGGTTTTCATCTCTGATGAGTTTGATGGAGAATTGGTAAGTTGAACATTCTCCTGTGATTTTTGTACATTTTCTCAAGGAGTGTATTTTAGAGAATTTTGGTTCATTGCTGCAGGCTTTACATTTCTCTTGGGGAGTGAGCTGATTGGAAGTTTTTCTCTGTGCAGTTCCCACGATATTTGGGATTTATTAAAGGAGTGGTGGACTCAAATGACCTTCCTTTGAATGTCTCCCGTGAGATTCTTCAGGAGAGCCGCATTGTAAGTTCAAAATTTGTAAAGCTGGTCCATGTTTGTACTGGATTTATCAGTATCTCCACAGATAGTGCTATTATAGGCATTCTCTGCTTCTGTGCTATAAGGTGATATTGGCTGCCTAACTGGAGTGCAGGTCCGCATAATGAAGAGACGTCTTGTGCGGAAGACATTTGACATGATCGATGAAATTGCCAACCGGGAAAACAAAGAGGTGTGTCTGCCTGATGTAGTGGTGTTTTTGTGCCAGTCACCTTATTTGGGATGTGAATTCAAAGAAGAGAATAGATGATGCCATAAGAGTGCCCTTGGACTGTCTTACTGTCCAGGTCTTTACTCAAGGTTAAGACATTCTGGCTCTAGAAGATAATTGAAATGATATGGAGTTTTTAGAGTTGAATACTGTCAATTATGGTTTTTCTCGTGATTTCTGGTTTGTAACCCTAGGTAAAAATAGTGTCTAGATGCAGTAATGAGACAACTGTTTGTGGATTTGCTCTATGGACAGATAACCTTTTCTTTATGTGCAACAAACTGTTCTTGACAGTTGAATTTTCTGGGGTCTCTCCTGTTCTGTGCTCTTCTACAGGACTACAAGACATTTTGGACTAGCTTTGGGAAGAATCTGAAGTTAGGTTGTATTGAGGATTCTGGTAACCACAAGCGGTTGGCACCTCTGCTGAGATTCCACTCAAACAAGCATGAAGAAGATTTGATTTCTCTTGACCAGTACGTGGAAGGCATGAAGCCAGACCAGAATGCCATATACTATCTGGCGGCAGACACCATCAAAAGTGCTAAAAGTGCACCTTTCCTTGAAGAGTTAGTGAAGAGGGACCTTGAGGTGGGCTGATGGCTGAAAGCTCCATGACCCTGCTGTTGCTGTTCCATGATGTGTCACGTGGTATGAGAGAACACTGAACTGTTTGGTCCTAAATCTGACTATCACCAATTTTAGATCAGGAGTATGCTGTTACTTGCACCACATGTCACGGATCGTATTTCTACAGTCTCGTTTAATGGATAAATCTTTGCAACTAGATTGACATGTGAGTCCTGGGTTTTGGCAGGTTCTTTTTTTGGTTGAACCTGTTGATGAAGTAGCACTAACTAATCTGAAAGAATTCAAAGATAAGAAGTTCGTCGACATCAGCAGGGAAGATTTGGAACTTGGTAAGCTCTTGTCCTTCTTTTGGTCTAAAACAAGGGATCTTCTTATAACTACAAATGTGCTCTTCTTCACACCATTGAATTAAGCCTTTCTGACATTATTCATGGTCATGTTCTCTGGATTTCTTCTGCCTTCATAATTATTGCTTTTAGTTTAGGGTTCCAGTCATTTACAAAGTGATTTTAGTACATGTCATTACAACATTAGTGCAGCTAGCCAAGCCTTTCTTACAGGCAAAGAGAGGAATGTTTCTTTATTATGTTAAAAATTTGAGTTTTTGACACTAACGATATGGTTGTTGGTAACTACCAAGTTGTTGCTGAAGGGTACTGAACATTTCATTTTTGCTGTTGATCAAATTGATCAAAACACGCCTCATTTGTGTTCTGTTTCCTAGGGTTGGACCTATAATATTATAAGTTTTATTTTTGTCTTTTATCTTTGCTGATATGTTGTTATTATCTGATATCTCAATTCTATCCAGATTGACTTAACTGCATGGTTAGAAAAGTAAAGGGTGTGAGACTTGATAATAGTTATTTGAGCTAAAAGCTGTAGTGTGTTGTGTATCGGAGGAGAGGACTGTCAAATGTGTGTACTCACAAGATACAGTTATGGCCATGTCTATTCCCTACTCTAACCCATTTACTATGCTTCAACAATATCAGGTGGAGCTGAGGATGAGGAGAAGGGAAAGGAGATGGAGAAAGAATACAAGGAACTGTGTGATTGGATGAAGAGAAATCTTGGTGATAAGGTGGCAAAAGTTCAAATTTCCAAGCGGATTAGTTCTTCACCCTGTGTGCTTGTCTCAGGAAAATTTGGGTGGTCAGCTAACATGGAAAGGTATGCAAGATTAATATAAATGTTAATTTGTGGAGCGAAGTTGAGAGTAACAAGCTTTGCAAGCAAGTTAACTTTAGTGTGAAAGGGGTGGTTGGAAATGGATCTGTCACCAAGCATCAGGAAAATATTGGATGTACGGATGTGAATTGCTTACCATAGTGCGCAGTTGTCCTAAACTTGGGTATGTTGTGCATGTGCAGGATAATGAAGGCCCAGACTCTTGGAGATTCTTCCCATATGGATTTCATGCGTGGACAGCGAATACTTGAGATCAACCCCAACCATCCTATAGTTCAGGATTTAAATGTCAGTGTACTTCTGAGTAGTCTTTGTACTTGAGTTTCTCATGGTGGGCTTTCAGCATTTGGGATCTAACTTGGTCAATTCTAACGCTGAGCTTGTCTGTCTCACAGCGTACAAGCAAGGTTGCTCCACAGAGCTCACAATCTCAGAAGATGTTGGATCTTCTATATGAAACTGCACTGTTGTCCAGTGGCTACACGGTGAGCTAGATTTTTTGATATGCTTTGGCCAACTCTTTTTACTTCTCAGCTGACAACTTGTTGACGAAGTTTTCTGATAGCTGGAAGTGCAATGCCATTTTGTTGACATTGTAGCCCCATTGATCCCTGGCAGTGCCTATTTGGACATGTCTCCTTTCTTCTGTCCCCCAGCCAAGCTTGAAGAGGATCAGATTATACTCTTGTGTAATCTGATCCTAATCAACATTTGTGGCCATGTTACTGTTTGGTTTGTGGTTTGGGCTTCCAAGCAGGTTCTTTCTAATATGTGCTCTATTGTACATGATCCTAGAAAGAAGTTCACATTCTTCAAGGACTTTAATAACATTGTTTGGAATTTTCTTGCATGCAGCCTGAAAGCCCAGCTGAATTTGGGGCTAAGGTTTATGATATGATGTCACTAGCCTTGGCTGGCAAGAGTGAAAGCACAGCTGGAGAACCATCAACAAGCCAAGCTGAGGTTGTCGAGGCATCTGAAGTCATCACAGAAAATGATCCATGGAAAAGTTAGGGCATGGTAAATTTACCAGGTTTGGCAGAGGATAGCAGTTTTGACCTGAAAAACAAGTTGAGGCAAGTTAGTCTAGTGAGTTATGTCTCATGTTTCTATTTTGGGCAAATACAGGCTTCATCATACTTTTGAAATAAGGTTTTGTTTTGTAGAATGAGTCAGGCAGTTGTTGAGTTCTGTGGGTAGTTGTGTGAGGAGACCTTAGAAATGCAACCAATAATTTTCTGTGATTTCTTTGAAGCCTGGTTTCATATGAACAGGTATGAAGGGTGTTTGGATAAAGAATGGTAATTGTTGGTATGGTATTGGTATGTGCTGTCCACTGATTTGGCAATTCTTGTAAGGTTCAATTCAGTGTCCGCAAGGCCCAGCGCCCTCACTGGTATAAGGGGCCAGTGTTAGATATGCATCTAAAGGGATTTTATAGGGTGTCCTTTGATGAGAAAGTGTGAAGAATCATCCATGTGGTAGGAAGCACACACCATTTGGAAATTAATTGCTATCTGATAATTAAGATAATACCTAACATCATATTTAGCAAAGAAGATTGACCCTTGCCTTACCCCATTCTTGCCTTACCCCATAAGAATGGGTTAGTGTCAGTTTGTCTTGACTAGGTACATTTTAAGTCATTCTTCATTTAAATGTTGTGTGTTATATTAGAATGGTGTTAGTTGCAAACTTGTGCCTCAAGAAGATAATTTACCAACTCAATCCATTATAATGCCCAGTGGTTATGGATTGTTCTGAAATGTTTAATTTTGACAATGGCATATACATTGTTGATCAACACAAATTTTCTTGATTGTTTCTCTAAAGCAAAGGTATAGGTTGTCTCTCCCTTTCTGTTCATTAGTCATTCGCAGCTTTCATGTAGTAGGTTTCAATAACTTTATTTGAGTTCTCACATTTCCATTTATTGTTCATTTGCAGCTTTCATGGATGATGTTTCAATAACTTTATTTGCTTAGAGAGAGGGGAGGGGGTGGGGTGTGTTGGATTTTTTTGAACTTTTGTAGTCCCTAATGTGTTCCATCAAGTTTCCAATGTGTTCCTTAGCCCCTAGGTTCTACTCTTGTAACCTGTATAAGAAGCCCAAAAGGAGGAGACTATTTCATATCTATTTTGGGACTGTTGAATTTTCTAAAGCTTGATTATTTCTTTTTGTGATGAGGCCAATCAATAATGCCCATTACAAAAGAGAAAAATTATCACTTTCAAGTGCTTCCAATAAAGATTTCGTCTTGCATACCTATCAATCTATATATGGTAATATAAAACAAGCCAACGTAATCCAACAATACAGTATTTGGCTTTGTTGGGAATGAAATGACATTGAAGACAAATATGAAGACAAAATTGAAGTCAAATCTGCGGTCCAAAGGTGACTTTAGACGTTTTGATTTCATGTGTCACAAGTCTTCAAAGATAAATTATAACATAAAGTAGAATTGATTTTGAATTAGAATTATGATTCTAGGGTTAACGGATTAGGATTCGAAATTCCAGGTGTGATTCAAGCACCGGTGTTCGGTTAAGTCCTTCAGTGATCTGCCCCTATCACTAGGGAATTTGCTACATCACACAGGTCAATGGATGCAAAGCCTGTCCCTTGAGATCCATTGAGCAGGCGCAAAACACACACAGAGGTTTGAACCAGCCGACGTTATGTGGTACTTGATGTGGTTGCCCTCTGAAAACTTTAGAGTGGTGGGCAGATGTCTTCAGAGCTTTCTGTCAGATTTGCAATCCCATCACACACACATACACATTCTCATGTTTACTTACTGCCGAGTGCAAATTCTTTGTGCTCGTCTGTATCCAGAAGTAAGCAATCCCTGGATCGTCTTCAGTACCGCTTTTGCTTTTTGCACTGTCATTGATGTTGAGTCGCTCCTAGCATTATTGTGTTGGTATCTTGGTTTCTGTTGTTGCTTAAGAGGAAGCTTGCTCATGTTTCGTCTTCTTCGAGTCTGATTCTTCTTGTCTCGTTCCATCCAGTGCACGTTCAGAGGAAGTTTGATGAAGCAGATCATTCCAAGTCCAAAAACAATCAAAGTTTCTTTTGATGAAACTTCAACAATCTCAAAGGATTATGAATACCCAGCTCCGTAAGCTGCCAAAAACCATTGAAGAATCTTACGGCAAATGAGAACCTACACAAAATGCATCGATGTGTAAATCCTGCAGCCATGAAGCTCCAATTTGCAGCAAAGTTTGGTGTGATAGTATAAAACCACTGCAATCTGACCTTTGTGTCTGGATAAACTATTCTTCAACAACAGAACTCAAAATAGAAATCATCACACAACTTTCACAAGAAGAGCTTCACAAACTCATGAAAAGAAAACCTGGATCTCATCACAACTTTCATGAGAATAGCTTCATAAAATCCATGAAGAAAACCTAGAGCTAATGACATCTTTCACACGTTCAAGAGCTTCACAAAATCCATGAGAACAAAACCTGTAGATCATCATAACTTTCACGAGAAGAGATTCACAAAATTCATGAGAAGAGAACCTAGAGCTCATCACAACCTTCACAAGAAAAGCTTCCCAAAAATTCCAAAATTCATGAGAAGAAAACCTAGAGCTCATCACAACTTTCACGAGAAGAGCTTCACAAAATCCATGAGAAGGGAAAACAGTGCAGGAGTTTTTATTGGCACAGAACACGATGTTTGAACACGCGGTGATGGCAAGCCTTTCGTAAACTCACTCATCCTCGACGTGGCTCTTTCTCTCTCTATTTGGCTCTCTTTCTCTCTCTCTGAGTCTAGCCTTATTGTTGCTTCCTTCATGAAGCACATGACGCTGTCTGTGCAAATGGTACGCTTTTCTCTTTCTTTGAGCGTTGCAATCTTCTTCAGCCACAAATTTTGTGAGAACAGCCATAGACAGAGGGAATGATTGCTTGAAATCAGAACTGGTTGTGGAATCCTGAGAGGTACTCTCTCTCTCTCGCTCTCAGATGAGGAGGAGCCTCAAGCAGTTTATGACAAACTTTCTCGGAACCGTTGCTACAAATTTGCAAAGAGGATGATCGATGGATCTATCTATCGATCGATCGATCGATCGATCGGTGATCGTCTTGTTGTTGCTAGACTTTCGATTTTCGAGGCCATGCATGAATCATCCTACATGAACCCACTGAGCAACGCTCGGGATGCCTTCCGATACTGCAAACAACATGTAGTAAGCTGCGGGTGCAATCACCGCACTCGGTGGTGCATTAGCAGCGACTGTATATGCACCCCCTCCCGCAGCAGCTGGGACTGCAGCATTCAGTTCTATCAATCTTTGTCCCTGCAGCAGCAATCAGGCAACCAACCAACCATGGGACTTCAAATTCATTTCTTTCAGATATTGCAGAGAGGATCCGAATGGGACAGACATAATCAAACCGCCGATTTTGCATGATGAATCGCAATTTTTGAATGCGCCTCGAGAAGAAGAACAAAAAGTCGTGAAGATTATGAAGATATTTGGTTGCAATTTGGCGACAAAAAATTGATTCTGAGATGGTGGTATTGTTATCTGTTTCAATCTAATGACATTGCGCCATGTTTCAGTCGTGGAGAAAGAATTGCGCGACGTGTGGAACAAGAAGGTCAGTCAGTGGTTAGTACCTGGCCGAAGGAATGAGTCGAATATGCAGCGCTGACGAGATTGAGCTCGATGGCCCTCGGATTAGCATTTTCAACTCTGGCTTCGAATCGCTCATTGTAGGCTAATTCTCCAGGAGCGTAGGCGATGACTGGTCTATTGCCGCGAAGGTAAGCTGGTGAGTATGCCTCGATCCTGAGCTCTGTCGCGAGATATCCTGTCAGGGTGTAAAATTGGTGTGTGTTGCTGCCAGCGATGAGAACACGACCGTCGGGCAAGAGGTTGGCGGTAGAGTGATACACGCGAGCAATTTTCGTCCCCGTCAATACTTGGAAGCGACGACCAACGGCGCCGTTGGGATTATACAACACTGGTGTTAGCACGGGGTTTTGTGCATTTCCCCAACCTTGAGCACCATTGGCAGCTCCGTTGACAATGAGGACGGTGCGATCAGGCAAGAGCACCATGTCACCCATGTTGCGCCTAAGAGGCATGTTCTCCATCTGCCAATTCGCACCTTCGGACAGGGGCGCAATTCTTCCACAACTCGTCGTCGCTGGGAGAGCGGCTCCAGGATTGAGGAAGGCACCGTACGTTGCTCCGCCGCACACAACAACCTCGGGCAATGCATAATCAATGTAAGCAGACAATGGCAACAGGACCGAGCTACCAGCTGACGGATAGTTTCTGGGCCCACCGGGAAGATTAGGCAGCTGCTTCACGGCGGTGACGGTCTTCCAGTCGAAGAGGATAGAGTACTGGTTGGCAAACATGAAGATTTGGTCGTTGGGGAGCAAATGCACGTAAGGATAGAGATTGTCGGCTTGACCATCATTTGCCTGCAAGGACGCACATCCCCCGATAAAGTACCGAAATTCCACAAGTCAGTTTTGAAAAGAATCAGACGAAATCACAGAGGATCTTGCTTGTCGTAAGTTACAAATCATCTCAAATTTTTCTCTCTCGGAAAGTCGTAAGTTCCGTGACATGATCTTATCTACAGTCGGTTGAGAGATATCAACATTTCTCTCTCAAGCACAAGAGGTTTGTGGAGGAGCTGGAACACGAGATCACGCATGGTGCGATCAGAAGGGAGTAGTTATGATTACATTTCCGATGAGGGGAACGTAGGTAGCGCCTCGGCCGTTAGCGGGCACAAATTCCACGGTCGGGTTGTTTCGTCCGCCGACGAGGATTTGCGTACCGTCCGGCAATTGTGCGTTGCTTGCGTACCACCGGCCCTCCACCAACGGGACATCGGTCTCTACCCAGTTGCAATCACCATCTCCTGGACACGGCGTGAAAGTTCTAATCTGCGCGCGGATGTACACGTCACAAATCACGCACGGTCACGTATATTGGATAAAGTGCACACTTGAAAAAAGATTGTTGACGGGGAATTTGACCTCGAGAATTTTGTAGTTGGAGGTTTAAAGCTCAACGAAGACGTAACTGAATCGATCGATCAAGAGAGAGAGAGCTTATAATTGTTACCTTAGAATATCCATCGTTGTCTCCACCTGTTTGCACCAGTGTACCATCGTCTCTGAATTGTCCCGAGGAGCACCAGGTGTCTGTTTGAACGAAAAGAGGCCTGATTCGGTTCGTACCGAGGTCGAGGACGGCAGAGTGCGCTGTGCAGTCGTGCTGCAAGCTCTGCATGACATGAGAGAGAAAAATATGCAAAGATTTTGCAAGTTAGAAATCCCGGTCAAGTTGTGACGTTTGAGTGACATATGCGAACAACGTCCCCGCAGGCCGGGGTGCACAAAAAATTAGCCGAGAAGGTTGAAGGTCAGCTACTACAGCATTCAAAGGAGACAGTTACTTGACAAAGAGGAGGAGTCGCAGGTGATGATCACCTCGTCTTGCCTATCGTTGCGACATTCTTCATTGGGTAACGCGAGCTGTGAAGCCCCGATGTCCGTCCGGTCCAACAAAACAGCAGTGTTGAAGCGCGTAATGGCCGTGTGCATGGACGCAATACCCGCATTCTCCACAAGAATCTCCCACGTTCCTTGCGCCTCCACTTGCAACACTGCTCCCGACATCAACAGCGCCACCAGCTGAAACCCGAAGAAGAGCAGCTGCACCACCACGCCGGTAGCCATTGACGAACCCATTTTATATATAAAACCGCCAACAACTTCGCTCAATATTGCAACGTACCACAAGCTGCAGGAGCTGCACTGCTCTAGTTCTCTCGAGCTCAGTTATATGTAATACTACTGGACTCGCAGTCTACTTGCAGCAACACTGATGCAGATGAAATCAGAAAAGTATAGAGTATTGTCTGCAAACTAGAGCCTCGGATGATGCACACTAGATCAGCGAGCTGCCACTAGCTCGTAGTACTACTGCTGGCTTACAGCACTGGAGGACACTCGATCTCGACTGAGCTGTGAAGCTTGCTCTGAATTCGCGGCCCTCAAATACATGTGCAGCAAGTCCGATCGACTCTCGAGAACAGGGCCCCACACACTACACGTACAAGATGGTGTCTTGTTGCTACAATTGGAAGAAAAGAGTGAACAAAAAAGGGAAATTCCGTTACTCCTCCTTGGCCCAATAATTTCTCCATCTATGGTACCCAGCTCTACAGATCCACAATCAGTCTAGCCGGCCCCCGCGTGGGTCCCGCAATAACAACAGCAACAACAACAAACAGAATTATAGATCAGAGGAGTCGTCCTAAACTCAGTGCACCGATCCTGCATACCAATGGAAAGGTCGCGAATATGATCGTCGAGTTGCTTGTCGCGAGCTTTTGCTTCTCTTGCACTTTTTGGTTCGCCAATTATCCTTCTTTTTTGCATGTTACAGACTCGACTTTTGCAGTTCTACTGAAAATTTACCTGCACACAAATCGTCGTCAAGAAAACAGATCAACCAAATTTGTAAACCATTTCATGAAGAGCTGAACAGCAACTTATAGATCAAACTGACTCGAAGAAATTCACAAGGAGGCCTATGGGGAACTCACACTCTTTTTTCATTTTTGTTGGGGGAGCTAAAAATTGCCAAAAGGCCACAGTTTTTTTAATAAAAAGGGCTAATATTCTTTCGGAAATTTTCTCTTCATCAAAAAAAATTTTGCCAAATATTTTCCCAAATTTTTGTTTTAAGGAGCTTGTCGCCACAGTTCGGTCCTGGTCTTCCTGACATAAACTGACATTTAGATTGGGTAGAATGAACCAACTTCTTCATCTGCTGTACGAGCACATCCAGCTTTGCTTTGCTTCTGCAAAGCGTACTTCAAATCATCTCTTCCAAGATCAAGCGTGGACATGTACAGATTATCGAGACGGAAAGAAGGGCTGGGCTTTTCTTAGTTTTCTTTTGTTTGGCCCTTTTCGTTTGGGTTTGATTGATTAATTAGCTGATCCAATACGGGCGACATTCAAGTGATTTCCACTCTACTAACGAACATAATCGTCATCCCTACACACAAAAGCCATCAGACTTTCTTTATCTGATCTCGAAGTTTCGCCTGCTTGACCCGAACAAAACATGTGATGATCTTCCGTTTCTTCACAACCTCGAAAGCTGAAGGCCGCTCGATCCCATGTTACGACATCAGCATGATCAGCTTCATCTAATTTTGACCTAATGCTTGAAAATTAGAGGCCACTGGAAATTTTCACTATTTTTTCTGTACCCATGATTCCTGTGTCTGGGATTTAGGAAAGTGGAATTCATGAGAAATTAAAAGGACCCAACATTTGGTAAGAAAAATGAGCTTTTTAGTTTGCCGATTAGATCTAAATGAAACTCCAAATGTAATTTAAGCTAATCAGTCAAATTTTAAAGAAAATAAAAGAGACCTAATTCTTGAACTTGAGTCCAGGCTGTTGAAAATTTCCATTATTTTCTTGGACCTGTTTCTATGCTTTAGTTTCCAGAAGATGGAAATCATGTGCGAATAGAAAAGACCCAACATATGGTAAGAAAAATGATACTCTACTTTGCCAATAAAACATGACTTCAGGTTCAAACTCAATAAACATCGATAAACATAAATCAAGCTAATAATGACTCCACACATAAATGAGGAAAACAAATGAGATATTTCAGTTTGGCAACTAAAACAAGACTGACTCAGCAATCCAAATCAAAGTAGTCAAACACAAAAAGAAAAATCAGTGAGCTGCCCCAGTGGCCGAGGGTTTGGCTACAAAGCTTGGCAGTTGGGATTCGAACTCCCAACTTCTACCCTAGTGAGCTACCCTGGTCGCTGGCGGTTGGGAGTTCGAATCCCAGCTGTAGACCCCCTTTTGCTTCAAACTCTGTGAGGACAGCAAGAAACCATGGTGGTTACTTTTAGGCATACCGGCAGAGTTACCAAACCACCCCCAAAAGAATACAGACACAAAAGAAGAAGAAGAAGAAAGGAAAACAATGAGAATTTCAGTTTGCCAATTAAACATTGACTTGCTCAGCAGCAAATCAAGGAGCCCAAAGTGACACAATTAGTTTGGCAATTAATCAAGAGTGACTAATCAAGACAGATAATCATAACAAAGATTAGTGAGACTTTGTTTGCTAACTAATCATAATTTGAATTAGAAAAGTAAATGAACCCTGCCAATCCGAAGTAAACCAAAGCACCCAAATAAAGGGGGAAAACAAGGAACAAAATGGAAGGACCCACTTCTAAGAAGACAAAAGAACCACCTAAGTGGGAGGGCAAACCACAAGGGGAACATCAAGTTACGGAACCCCTCCTGTCCCAAGAAGCATATCAAATAAGGAAAGGGGAAATAAATCACTTATTTTGCCAACTAATCGTGTGAAAGCAAACCAATACTGTTAAATATAAATTTTAAAAGTGAGATAAGTAGTTGGCTAACTACTTAAACCATACATGATTGAGCGCTTTTTGTCATGGTTAAGTTCGGGTTAAAAGGTGACACTTAATTTGTCAACTAAACATGACCGTCTCAATGGCTGTTTCAAGCATTAGGAACAGTGTTTTTTTTTTCCCTTAAATTTGTGAGGTAGGTATGTTGGTGACCATCCACAAGAGGACTCAGCCAAATTAGGCTACAGGACAGAAGAAAGTCAGAGATGAAAGTAGAAAAATTTTAAAGATTCATACTATATTTTGGCAACATGTTGGAAACCTATTGTCTAAATATGACAACTTCAACAAAAATTTGTCTCAATGGAATAACTCGGGCCCATAATTTCTCAAAGGAGCCTTTTGTATTATTCGCACCTCCACATTTTTGGTCACCAGGATGTGAAAATTCATCCCCAAAAAAAAAACACTGAATAGGAGCTGCTTAATTTGCTAACTAGGTGAAGGTCAGTTTTCATGTGGATCAGTAACCACAATATCTAAATAGAATGAGGATGGCATCAATGAAATAGTAGTGACAAAGTGTTCCCATGTCATTGAAGAAGCTCTTCAATGCTCTCCCACCATGAAAAAATAGTGACATAGTGTTCCCATGTCATCCAAGAAGCTCTTCAACCCATTCCCACAGCACTATTATTATATACTTCCCATGACTCTTGGGCTGCCTTCTTGTCTCTCTACACCCTCACATCTTCCCATCTTTTTGAAAGGGTTTGCTAATGGCAACGACCCATAAATCTCCTAACAAGGACTCAATATAACCCAAATCTGGTGGATAGTGGGTACCCCCAAGGAGACTCCACTCAAACATCAAGTAATCTCTGGAAAATGGTAGCTGAGTAGGCAATATCAAACCCTTAGAAATGCTACTTCACCACTATTTATCAAAGTATAGTTGTTGATCAATAAATTCTGCCTTCATTTTTAGTGCCAAAGATGGTACAAAGGCATTTGATGTAGGGTCATTCATGTGATCATCCAAAACAAGATTTAGCATCAATTGGTGAAACGATAATAGGGTTTAGGGTTTAAACCTAAACCCTAAACTCATATTTGTTACCTCAAATGAGTTTGTAATTAATCATGAATTCTGGACATATTGACAAATGAGAAGTGACATGAAATAGATTGATGAGATATCAAGAACAAAATTTTATAAAATAACAACAATCAAACTATCGTTTCCTCCTTTCCCAAAAAGAAATATACTTATACTTAATAAATGATGATTTAGGTTTAAACAAGTGCAGTTGTTAGGTTTTGAGTAGCAACCTCTGGTTTGGGTGTCAAAAAAAATCATGGGGTCTATTTTGATTTTTGGTTAGATTTTGTTTAAAATAAAATTGGGACTCAATTTTCGATCCAGTTTTTTAATGTGGGGCTCAATTTAGGTTTCAATTTTTTTAGTTTAAAAATCAAGTTGGTTCCCATTTCTAGGGTAGGTTAAGGTAAGTTTTGAGTAACCTTTCAATTAACTTTCACAAAGCCAAACATCATCGGAAACAATGCAAAAAAATAAAAATAATAATAAGAAATTCCAAATTTCTACAAACCTTTGACAAGGCCAAATTAAGTGGAACTAATTTACTCTTAAATTTTAAAACTATATTGATAGTTTATAATGGATGGGTATCATTTTTAGAATGTCGATTGAATTCATCTTTTCATGCCTCGTGCACTTGTATACCAAGTTTGAAATGCGTATTTTGCCACCATTGAATTTTCAAACCCTCCCCCCATACCCCCTTCAATCAACCTCAAATCACCACTTACAAAATCTCCAATTGCACCTTCTTTTGCAAAATGAACAAGATCATAAAATCATCGAGATTAGAAAGGTGATGCCAAGCAACAATTACCTACGACAAAAAAGAACACTTGATCAAAAGCATAACAAGATGAAGAGGAGGAAAACGATGATCTGTACATATCAATGACAGGCTACAACTGCAAGAAAAACACCACAATCACCAACCACTAGCATGAGCTACAACAATGAAAAGAATACCACCAAAAGCACTACAATGACAAGAAAATCACAAAGACAATGGCAATGATGTATAGAAAGTAACAAATAACGAAAAAAAAAAACACAAAAAGAAAAAAAGTTTTAACCTTCAACAACATGTACCTGGTTAACCTAGGTACCCACACAACATTGGTTTAAACATTTGTTAATGTGAATATCTCTGAAATATAACTTTCTACATGTTATGTTATTGGACATACCATTAATCATACTCACTTCAATCGTGAAGGTGACAACTCTTGAGGATATGTTCCCAATCTCAATACCCCATTATACTACACCCACACCCGGTGTAACATAATCCCACTAACCTAGGATCCTTTAGCTCACCCACTTCACACTATGCACATGTGTATCTATCTATCCAAGTGTGTATGACCAGCAAACTTCTTTTTTATATTATCAATATAAAAAGAAATCCATTCATATCAATTAATGTTAGGACCATTATTGGTGGCCCAAAACTATTGAGTGGGAAATTGGAATTGGTACACATTTAACCTACCATTTGGTTTATTGACATTCCTACATTATAAACATTACCTACCCTTCTTTGAATCAAATATTTCGTCTGCAATTTTATTTTATTTTCAAATTTTCTATTAAAAACTGCTTACTTTTAATTGATCAATCCACAGCATCTACACAATATGGATATGATCTGAAGCCATGTAATGTGCATTTTTTTGAGATTTGAAGTCTTGAGGTTTCTGATGCGGGAGAAATAGTCGTCATCATAGTGTGTTGTCATTTTTTATGTGTACAAGATGGGTTTTCCGTCTATGATTACATATAGCTAGTTTTTGCTTATGTTAGGCTTTAGAGTTTGGAAAAATTAGGTTAATTTAAAATTGAAAGTTTTCTTGGTTTTAAGATGAATAATTTGCTAGAGAGCATGTGGCCTTGCCATGTCCTCCTCCTTAGGTCTGGGTACTACCAACACTTGTTACCATATATCCTAGGGTCAGTTTCCACATTGACAAAACAAAAAAATATTTATTTTCAAAAAATGAAACCAGTTTTTAATTTTAAAATTATTCTATTATTATTATCATCTCCTCTAATATTGTGATATGAGTACTGAAATTATTCAGAGTGTAGTCTATGATAATTACGATGATTTTCAACATGACAACTTCATATTTTCACAAAATTTCATTTCATTATTTTGAGGATTATTCAATGACGAAACTCACCTTAGTGTCTGGTAGTCAAATTTGCTATTGTGTTCCCAAAAAGAGAGGTGGGTAGTCTAGGTCATGCTTTAAATGTTAGGATCTTAGAGCATCGCCATTGACACTTAACCCTTATTTTGAGCTTCTACTAACGGTCGTCACATCAAAGATAGATTATTAATCATCCCCAATCTTCAGCCACAAACATCACAAATTCGAGTTGAGAGATTGGTGTAAGTGTAATGACCTACACCAATCATTATGGCTACAAATTAAAAACAATTGTTTTCTTTTATTTGGCCTTCCAAAAGGCAGGCTTGTATGCACATATTTACAAGCCCAAACCCAAACTCTCATTTCTTCTTATATTAAAATTGTAGTTCATCGAAAGTATATGAAGTATCTACGAAAGTTGTAAAAGCAATTGGTAATTTTAATGCTTTAACCCAGTAGTTGGTCACACCTTCAATTTCTGACTTTTTAGCACATACAAAGGGTGAATTGAATTTCCAACACCCCCTCCAACCACCAAATTTTTAAGAATTATTCTAAAACATCAAAGCTTGGAGGTAGGTATAACAATTTAAGTCTATACACACAACTACCACATTATCAAGAAAGATTGTTCAGTAGACCAAGTCTTTAGGACCTACTTTGGGGTACATAAAGTAATGTTCTTATAGTAGGGGTCCTAACAACCTACTCAGAGGGCCCAATAGACAAAAGGCTATCCAACTCTACATATCAAAGTTTGAAATTCAACGACTGATGATATCTCTTCGTCTCTTCTTGGAAGAAGAACATGCAACTGAGTTGTATATGGAAATTGTTCAACAAACGGAGTTACCCAAAGTGGCAACTATGTCAAGTATAGATTCGCCGTACGGGTGAAGATATGTACACTTATCATTTTCAGCATCCAAATGTCATCTTACTCATCCAAGCACATGAGGACGTTTTGTACACAACAAAATATGCATCATTCCTATTATGCTCCCAGCTCTATCACTCAAACCTTTTCGGATCACATTTGCTTCTATAAAGTTGTCATTGGCAGATGATTTGGATAACTTGTGTCAGCCAAAGTGTCATTCCCAAACTCATGTCAATAATACGTCAAGAAATCACACAATTAACAACCTCCTCACAAGTGACTTGGATGATTTGGAGTGGTCCAGGGAGGAAGGGTGGATGTGGGGCTTGGGATTCACCATTCATCTTTTTTCTTTTCTTTTTCTTAATAGCTATTTAGATTCCTGGGAAGTTCACTTCTCTTTTTTTCTTTTGTGTAGGAAAGACTCAAAGCTTTGAATGTTTTGAGCTGACCAACAAATCAAGTGGTGCGCCAAATTTTTCAAGAATTAAGGTTAGCTAAGAAAATTAAGTGAAAAAAGTGTTTGGAGTTTAAGGTTTTCATTTACTTCACCCAAGCCTTATTATCCTCTTATACACACACACACACACACACAAACATAATTAATGCTTAGCTAAATACCTATAATTTCGTACTAGCCCATTTGGATTTTGAATAGTCTCAACCAAAATCCTTCGCTTTCCATGCACTATGGTTGCACACTCACAATGTCATCATGTTCCAAGGGTTTGTCATATGTTTAATATGTGTACAAGCTCATTGAAATCCTTGTGAGCTTTGTTCACTCTCTATCTATCTAGGGAATGAATGTTATTGTCCTTTCTCCCCACTCTTCAAATAATTGCTTTTCAAGTAAATCTTGTTAGACTATACTAGACAACCTTGAGGTGGTGTGAAGTCTACCCAAAGACTAATCAACACCGGCAACCTTTTCTCTGATCTAGACTCTAGACAAAGGCTGGCAAACCAATCCACAAAACAAAAATTTAAGGGTTTTTGCATGCGTATAGGTATATAATATTCATCTCTACCTAAGGGTGCATTCTCCACTCAAACTTGAGGATGCCAATTTGCCAAACATGCTAAGATACAACATAGCCACTATTGCTGCACTCTTTGATAGTTGGTGGGTGGATGCCAAGGTGTTTATCAATAGTTGCATGTCCCCCTTTGCAAGGGTCTTGCTTAAGAAAAAAAAAGGAAGATATACAATTTGAATGATTTCATTGAGGAGTTATGGATATTCATTTTTATTTATTTTTACTTTTGACACCTATTTTGTGTGGATAATAGTTGCACCTCATAGTTTCAAGGAATGAAGTTCAAATTGATTTCTTTTCTTGGTTAGGTGTGTTACATATAATTCCCAAAGATAGGCACTTTGGCAATTGTAGTATGCTTGCATGTGTTTTAAAAACATATTTGCATCATCTCAAGGAACCCTATTTGCGGTGGGTGTTGAAGGTTTCAATATTGAACAAAATTTGCAAGTATTATAATATTTTGCCTTCATATTCCAAAATACTTTTTTTTTTGTTTTATGATCTATGTCTGATTATGCAATAGGAGACATGATTTTCATAAATGTTGTTTTTAGATACACATGTATTGTAGCTACCAATGGTTTAGATGCACCCAATGAACTTTTCAATATTTGTTGCATTTTTATTGCTTAGTTGTTATTATGAAGTATATGACTTTTGATGGTATGTAGTGCCAGCATGACTGTGAACTTTTTCCTTGTGCCATAGAAACTCCTTACTTGAAAGATGGGCTTTTAAATTTTCATGACATTGTTATATTGAAAAATATATGAATCGAAGGGCCGCTTTAGACAAGGGTCCAAGGAGCAAGGTCCAATGAAATTGAGCATTCCTATTTGTCAAGAGCTTTGAATTGGTCTCAAGGCTTTTAGACATGGTCTAGGCTCAAGACAAATCAATTGTAATTTAGCTTATATCGCATCATCTTGGAGAGAAAACCAATTGGTTGAAACCTAAAAACAGAGCACAAAAGAGAGCTCATGATTTGAAGAATCAAAGTGTATGCTAAGGTCAAGGTTGTTTTTTTCTTCATTTTTTGCTTTTTTTCATTTTTTTTAAAAATCTTTGTTGTTCAAATTTTGTGAAAATGAAAAACATGTTATGGATTGAAGACATTGTTGAAAGCAAACCAACTCTCTCTATTTTTTTTATCAATTTTAGAGTTGACATGGTTGATTTTGTGGATTCTCGCAAGGTGATTATTAAAAGGAGTGCATTTTCAACCCTTACAAGTGCACAAAATGGAGGTGAAAAAAAAAAATTAAATCATGAAAAAAAAGAGATAAAAGATCAAAAGTTAATCTAATCCTCTCACATGTCAATCACACATTTTTTATATTGGACCCTTGAATTGGACCCCAAGCCTTTAAACACACTCAATGTACCTTAGGAAAAAGTGTTCTTTTTTTAATGTGAAGAAAGGTCCAATTCAAGGTTCAATTTGCTTCAAATTGGTCCTTGAGCTTTTGGTCCTTGGACCCTTGTCTAAAGGGGCTCTAACTCGATGTTCCCTAGACGATAAATATTGCCTATTTTCGATAGTGGGCTTTATAGGGCTAATTTAAGGCACTATTGCAGTGGGAGGTTCTTATACTTCAAGCAAAATGCAATCACCTCAGAATTAATGTTTGAACTTTCTATATAATTACATGTTATGGGTGGAATTTGAAATTGTTCACAAATGACTCTGGTAAGTAAGAATAACTACAAACCTTTCTTGATGTGTATTTATCAAGAAACCATAACTATGTTCATTCTATTATATATTAACATGATAATATTCTCAAGTGTAGTGGTAATATCTTGTGACCCATATTAGTTAGTTATGAGGTCTCCAAAGTTTTTTTTTTTTTTAAATTTTTTTATCTTTCTTTGAATGGTCCACCCAAAAACAATTTATCAAGCTTTGGATGATCTCAAAACATGTATGTTATAACCTCCTCATTTGGGCTACTTATATGGGTTACAAGAGTAGAACTTAGGGCAAATTTTTTTTGAACTCCTTTAAAAGCATCTAATTAAAGAAAAATATATTCCATATGAAAGGCATTATTGGTAAATGTTCATGTGGATTGATGGTTGACAACAATTTGATGTTGGGGAAAATTCTTCTTTGGATTTAAAAAAATATGTGAGTCTAAATATAGGGTGTAATTTATTGATTGTTAGGGTAAAATTCATAATTTAGTTTATTTTATAATAGGATTATAATATGTGTTAATCTCCAATTTTCTTAAAAATTTAAATATAACATTCATATTTTAAAACTTAACTAATAGCCCATTCTAACAATTTCATTTAAGTTTACCCCACTCCCAACATAAAAAGCCATGAAAATGTGTCTTTTCATATTTTTCTTTTTTTAAAGCTGATTTTCAATATCTTAACCACCAACTTTCAGCTCATTTTTCTTCATTTGATTTCCATTCAATTTATTTCAATTCAATATACATGCAATGCCATTCAGTATTTTCATTAAAATGGAACTTAATTTTCAAAAAATGAATTCATTTTTTTCATCAATTGATCAATTTGATCCTCACTAATAATGTGTAACAATACATAGCCCAAGTTGGTAAGGTGTGAAGGTTCAAGGTTTATTTAAATATTACGCATTACCCACATAAAATACCACATGTTGTAAAACATAAATGTAATATTGGGTTTGTGGTATTTCTACCAAATACCCAATATCATTATTAAGACTAGTTCAATGAGCACCAATTTTCATTGAATTGAAATAGGATTCTTGTATGTTAGTAACTTGTTGGTATTATGTGTCAAGTTTAATATGAGGCTTACAATTGATTTATGACACCATTTAGGTAATACTTTATGTTTGTATCTTGGTATGTTACATTAATGGTTTCCCAACTACACGATAATTACATATATGATATATCTAGGTTTACATATAAAGAACTAAGTTTCTATCATGAAGCTACAATTTAGATATTTGCTACAATTACATACTTGTTTTAAACTAAGTCATATTTCATATTTAGGGTTAATAGATTTTATATCTGACTTTTTACACGCGTGATAACATAGGGTTCAAGTTCTAAAATATAAGTTATTAAGTTAAATTTATGTAAAGAGTATAATACAATCAAAGCTAACATTCTACAAAAGTACATTCAATTAGTACTATGATCATGTTTTTGTTATGTATAATTCAACGTTTTACGGTCAACACAAATCAATTAAAACTTTGTACAAAACTAGTTAACCTTTTGAAATATTATGAGTTCACTTTAAAATTTACGATATATTTGTTCACATTGCTAAATTTTCATTATTTTGAAAAATGGCCAACAATATGATTTTTAAAATTTGGAAATTTTGGCAAAATTCTTGAATAAACAACATATTTTGTGATATTGGGTTTTTTATGATGGGGGTTTTTTTAATTAGGGTCACAGGCAGTTAGAACACAAGTTGTGAGCGACCCCCCAATCACTTGGATGTAAAAAAAACATAATTGAACATTTTCAAGGCCCATAATAGATGCACTTACCTTCATGAACTAGTGTATTGAGTGTATGGGTGCTTTTGTGGGGACTAGATCTAACCATGGGTCTTTTGTTGGGTCTGAAATCAAGTCAGAACTCTTATATGTATCGCAACTTGTAGTTATTAGAATATTTCCAAATCATTGAAAACTTTATGACAAACCTTCAAAATGATTGATTGTTGTATCTATCCCTTCTTGTATTCATTGAACATGCGTTTCAAATGTCAACAATTGTAAATTATATCCAACAATATGATGTGTGACTTATGTATGAAAAAAAGTGTGGGTGAGAGGTGGTTATATATATATATATATATATATATATATTTCCAAATCATTACGATGTTAATTGAAAGCCAACAATTTTCAAACAATTCTTACAATTAATCTTGGAATTTAGAATTGCTCATGAAATGCATTATAAATTTCCAAAATAATAATAATTATTATTATTATTATTATTATTTTAAAAATATTTACATAAGATGTACCCATTCAAAATCTTATAAATGTCCCTACTGCTCTCAACTCTGGACAATTAGAGAGATTCGAGTTTTGACTAGGTAAATTATTATTTTTTCAAACATAGACATGTTTGTTTAAGGTTAGTGGTATTAGGGTCTCTTACCTCTTGACAAGTCATTGGTTGCAACCCAGACAACCCAAATAGTTCCTTTCTTTGTTCGCAAGATTGCCTTTGATAATGAGCACTCCTTAGATTGTGCATAAGACGGTGAGGTGGGCCAGGTAGTATAGTACACTACATGCTTACCGAACATGTAACTAGAGAAGGTGTTGGAGCATGTCCAATTCCAGAGTCATTGTAACGAAAAGTGGTGGAGAATTCAAAGAATTCTATTCTTAACAGAAAGGCACGGCAAGAGAAACAATTCCTTGTGTATTCAGAGCCTACCTTGCTATTCCACACCTACTCCATAAGTGTGAGAGGGAGGTTACACCCAAGCAAGCAATCAAGAACTCAAGAAGTAAGCATAATATCTCTCTCTCTCTCTCTCTCTCTCCACTGCCATCCCCACCCCCTTACTCCTCATGATCTACTTATGTGAAGAGTAAAGCCCTAGGGTGGGGGCATTCATTTTGGGGCATTCTCAAAATGACGGGCCTAGAAAGAGCCAATAGCCAAGTCCAGCCCTGCATTTTGGGAATGTCCCTCACCCTAGGGTTTTACCTATTGTAAAGCATGCGGCATAATTAATCATTAACCAAACCTATGTAGATCACAAGGCGTATCGATGGGAGGGTTCTTATGCCTACTTCTCAATAGACGGAGGGTTCTTACACCCATAAGTAGGCATAATTTCCTCCCCAATTTCTAAGAGGGAAATTCATGGATATAAGGTGCCCTCCATATACGCTACAAATTTTCTCCAAGTGCTTTACATTTAGATTCATGATAACTTTTGCCTCGTGTCTTGTGAGTCAAAGCTCACAAGTGAAAGACATTCCCAAAATGTGGGGCCACACACAACTATCACCTCAACCTAAGGCTCTTATTTCAAGAATACTCCACCCTATGGTTTTACCTTGCATTTCAAAATGAGTATGATGAAGTTTATCATGATCTCTAAAGCTAGGGTGTCCAAACTTGAATCAAGATGCACCTTCTATAAAAGAATAGACTTGATTTTATGTACAGTTAGTCCCCATGACTATGGTTGGAAAGTTTCTAACATTTAAGAAGAGTTGGAATGATGGGTCTTTTGAACTCAATGCATGAAGTTAAAGGCTTGACCACAAGTTGCAAAGACAACACAACCACAATACACTTGGAACTTGACCAAGTTCACAAATGCATATGTCAACTAACCTTTCACATTTTCTAATAATTGATTGTAGAATTTTGAAATTTTCTTTTTATTTTTGACCCTTTTCCTTTGGGGAGGTAAATAGGAAATACTCTCATATGGACCTTTTTCCATTGAAAATGTCCAACAATAGACTATCAATATGCCATAGATCAAAAGATATCCTTGTATACATGCACCTCTACAGGGCGGGTGAAATTGTTCAATTATTGATTGGATTACAAATTCTCAAATGCACTTGAATTGATTTTGGTTGTAAGAATCTCATTTTAAGAACAATAACTGATAATTTGTGTAGTTGGATATGGCATACATAGAAAATTTTCAAAGGAAGTTTTTGGCATTTGTCATATGTAAATAACTTTTGAATAAAACCCTCTGAGCGAATTACCTCTAAGCAACACACATGTTCCACTTTGAAATAGCCCTTTATAAGAATTGTGACAAAATGCAAAATATTGTGACATAAAATCATATTTAACAAATCCTTATTACCACAGGTTTTTTTTTGGGTGGCCAATTTTCACATTTTGACCCCAAAAAATGAAAAGTAAGACATTAAAGTTATTCTTAAAATGACCTTGTCTTTGGGCCCTCCTTCCATTCTGAATTTTCTTTTCAACTTTAAATGAAAAAAAGAGTTTCAAGCCCTATTTATTATCAATGTACGTAATTTGTTGTCACATGTTAATATCACCTTTAGCTCACCTCCATAATGGGAAAAACTTCTTCTCTTCTTCACCTTGAGTCCTCTTCCTTTGGTGAATATTTTAATTTTGTCATGAATTCCATGTTTTCTTTGAAAATTTTGCCAATTTTTCAAGAAAAATCAATTTTATCAAGGAACATTTTGCCACAATTTAATTCAGTTTTTAATTTGGGGGGAGTTTTTCTTCACTTTTGTACTATCTAGATAGTTTTCTGAAACCCTCTACTCAGTTAATACTAATTCTTTCTTCAAACACTTGCTAGTGATGCTATATCAAAAAATTGTGCCTGGGGGTAGGGGGGGAGGGACATTACTTACTACCCAAGAGCCCTTCTTTTTGTGTGAAATTTTATATTGTTGTGATTTTATATTTTAATTTAGTGGAAATTTCAATAATTTTTTAATTGAAAAATCACTAAATTTCGGAAAATATCTTAAAATCTTTTTAAATCTCCAGATTTCTATACATGGTTAAAGTAGGTAGCCAACAAAAAAAAAGAAGCTTTAATTTTTCCTTTCATATAACTAAATTTGGCTAAATCCAACTTATGGATGATGGCCGCCTCAACTACATCACAAAATTGAGGGAAAAAAAAAACTTCACATGTGATTTGAATTGACAAAAAACTATTAAACATACAAAATGTACCAATTGTTTCTAATGTTTTGAACCAAAACTAAAATTGACGACATAAAATCACATATACAACAACATTTACTATGTGTGTTCCCTTGATGTTGCACATCTTTAAACTACACAACTAATGTAGAAAACCTACAATATGAACTTTATTAAAAAGTGGATATCTTCTCTTGAAATTGAAGGGTTGAAGTAGAGTCCCTTTCCACAATTGGTGACAAAAACCCGGATTTTTAACACCTGAAAATTCATTAGATGTCAACAATCAGGTGTTGCATATTGACACGGGCCAGTAATTGTTGTGATTACCTTCTCCGGCAATGCAAAGGGTATAGAAGACTTGAATAAGAAATCTCCCCTCCCTCCAACCAAAGTTCGGGTGGAGAAACTGAACTGGGGAATACTAACCAAGAAGGATATATAAACATGCAACAAAAGCTCACTCCAAAATGTGGTTTTAGAATTTGTCAGGATTCAACCACAAAGAGAAATGAAGATATCTTTACAAAACAAGTAGTGCCATACTCAAATCTCTGATCTGCTAAAGGATCAAATTGACCTAACATCAATGAGAATGGTTAGATTCTGTTCAAACAAATTGATTGAGCAGATACACCAGCATTTGAACCTAAGTAAGAATTTTCGTTCTGCATTAAAATTGCAATAGTCTCTGAAGGTATTTGAAATCTTGTCTACTGTCAAAATTGCTTTCAAGACATTGCTTGGACTTTTAGCTCTGGAACCATCTGGAGTTGAACCTGCAGGTCTCAAGAGTGTAAGAAGTTCAATACAATTGAATTGCCCATTTTGAACCTTACCTTGAATTTTGTGCATCAGCAACCTCTATGCTGATATGTTTGGTTGTCAATTTCTGCACCTGCTGCCAAATGGCTTTTAAATCTCCCTTCTCTACAAGCTGTACTGTGCCATCTCCCCCTCTGCAACATGCACTCTTCCTCTGATCAAGGTTTCATCTCTCAAAGGAATTTTGCAAGCCATCAAGACTTATTGGCTAACCACCATGTGCAGTAATTATGGGTAAAATGGGCTAATGAGACTTATCAGCAAAACTATTGTGACTGCTTGAACTTGTGCTCTTGACAATCCAAAAATTCAGTCCAAAAAATGATAGTGTGTTTTTATACTTCATGCAAGCCTCCTTGGAGGTGCTTTCACTGTTCCCTCTTATGGTTGCCTAAAAGTGGATTGAACCCTTCCATGGAGCCATGGAACGTCAATGAACTTGAGGCAAACAGGGAGCAAACATGGACAAGAGAATGCTTGGGTTCTCATAAGATTAGGGTTTAAAGATTGAACTAATGATACTCATCAGAAGAGGCTACAATTTCATTTCTTTACACAAGAAAAACTGCTCCAAGTTCAACTTTCACAATGTGTACAGTTGAAGATGCAATCCCATTTTTTTGCTGCAGTTTTGGATTAGAGTTTAGCAACATTATTCATTGAAGATGCAAATAGCATGAACCTTCAGTTTGGCAGGAGTTTGGCATTCTGCTCTTAATCAACTGTGGAGTTCTTGACAACAGGAAAGAAGTCGCTGGCTGTTGTGCCATCTCTAAAGTTCTGCAATCACCACCAAACAAGCCCAGTTCCATCAGAACCTAGCAACAAGTGTACATACCAAGAACTTAGGAGCCACATCACAAACTCAGCTTCACAATTATCTACAACATCATTTCTTTTGTCGAAAGTGCTTTGGGTGTCTTGCAAATGTACCTGCTGAAAAAAGTGATAGCATTGGTTGCCAGGACTTCTTGAGCAATCCTCATGATTGTTTAACCAACTCATTGCTCTCGTTCAAAAACATTGAATATGTACCAATGTTCAGCAATTCCCAAAACTCAACAACTACAGAATTGCAGACTTTAGAAAGACTGAAACTAATGTTCCTACTGATCACACAACCAAACATGATCAATCCCTAGGCCTTTCTAACACTGAAACAAGACTGAATTAAAGACTAGTAAGCTCCTAGTTGCTAGCACATCTTAAGCTGGGCATCAGAGATTGTAGGAATCAAACACACCTCTGTCAGCATTCTTCTCAGTACAGAACTTCACTTCTACACCTTCAATCTCAAGCCTTGTCAAGTTCTCAATGTCTGGAACAGAAAATCACTCATATCAATGAGAACTTAGAACATAGGAAAACCTGGATGCTTTTCTTATCAATGCCTGAAAGAAATGTAAACAGGTTTTCTTCAAATTTGGGAATAAGCATCACAGTAGATATCCAGAAATCACTGCAAATGTGGCTTTCATTTCCAATGTCCACATGATCATGAAAGACACAATATCTAGGCAATCTTCAATGGTTCCTCCACCCCCTAGTCTCTATTATTTCAAGACCACCTTTGCAAGCTTGACATCCAGAATTTCATAGGACTCCTCAGGCACTGCAGGTAGTGCTCACAATCATACTTAAGAATTTTCCATTGACTACAATCAAGTTTTTGGATCACATCAAGTGGTTTTAACCTAAACCTTTGTCTATGGAGAGCATTTGTGAGTCTTTCTTGATAAACCCAAAATCTAGAACAGCCAGCAATTCAGCAACCCAGCAAGAGATTCACACCTTTGTCTTGTACACCCATGCTCGATGATCTTTTTCTTCAGTCAGTTTCATTTTACCTTAGATACAAACCCATTTAAGAAAAGTCTTTCAAGTTGTGGCAGAAACTTCAGTGCCAAAAACATGGCAGACAAAATCTCCTGGATTTTCCCCTCACTATTTTCAACCAAAAGACATGAAATTGCATTCATATGAAACACAACAAGACCCTTTCAAGTCTTATAACATGTTCCTCCTCGTGCTTGTAGAACCACTTCTTCTTGAAAAAAAGTGCATTGCTTTGTTTGTGTTGAATCTCCACAGTACTTCACGCCATTAGGTACATGATTGCAACACATTTTTTAGAGTTGTAGAAAAGCTACTCTTACAATTCCTAGGAGACTGTGTCCGTTTCCTCCTCCACTTTGTCAAACTAATGCAAATGTGCAATTTCTGAGATCCAAAATGATCTCAGCAATCTGTGTCTAAAAATATTGCAGACAAAGTATGTGATCTCACCAATCTTTGTGCAAGAAAAGATCACAGTGAAAAAAAACTAGTGATCTCAGCAAGCTCTGTGTAAAAATATTGCAAAAAAAGCATGTGTTCAGCAATCTTTGTGCAAAACCATTACAGAAAAAAAACTAAATGACTGATTATTCATACGAAGATGCACACAGAACAGGAAAGAAAATTAGCTCTCGGTTGGTTCTGTGTGAGTTCTGTATGATGCCAATGTGCGATTTCTGTGTAAATCTGAATATTTCTCAGCAATCTATATGCAAAAGGAGAAAAAAATCTCATCAAGCTCTGTGCAAAAAAATTGCAGAAAAAGTGCGTGATTTCAGCAATCTTTGTGCAAAAACATTAGAGAAAAGAACTAATTGATTGATCGATACGAAGATGCACACAGAACAGGAAAAGAAAAACAACTCTCGGTTCTGTCTTCCTCCATCTTTCGAGTGCCATGGAGATTGAGCTTGTTTCCTTGGAGAATAGAGCCTCGAAATGAGTATCTTGACGGGCGCTCAAACCACAAGAAGGTATTATTCATGAGGAGATTGTCGTGCAGTGCATCTATTGGAGAATCTCGTGCTGCTTCTCTAGAATTGTTTTGAATCCATCATCTGCACACACCAGTTGGAATCCATCACCAATCTCGATCCTCTCATGGCATGGCATCGAGTGTTTTGCTTTCCATACTCGTTGCAAATTGCATGATATAGGAAAGGACGTATGCAACTATGCCACAAAAAAATATAAATGGAGCGAAATTTCACATTTACAAGATTTCTTTAGATGCCTTTTAGTTTGCCACATTCTGAGGAGAAAAACATGGATGTCGCCACATTCGGACACAGGGTTCTTGAATTTCACCAAAACATAGCAAGATTCTAGAAAACGTCTACAGCCTTGTAGCCACATTTGGACACTGGGTTCTTGGATTTCACCAAAACATAGCAAGATTCTAGAAAACGTCTACAGCTTTGTAGCCACATTTGGCTCCTTCCTCTTGTGGATGGTTGCCACAACTACAGCACAAAATTCAAACCAAAAAAACACCCACTGGAACATACAAACGGAGAAACAAATGAATTTCGAATTCATGGAGGGATAATTTGATTTGGCGAACATCGATAGGTATCAACATTGCTAGGAACATCGAGGGATCATCAAGCACCTTGCGAGAGGATTTGAGCAAACCTCGCGCGCATGACCGGACGAACGGACGGACGGACGCGCATACAAACACCGCCCTAGCAATCCCTAACCCTACTCGGAGTTCCCGCGAGAAATCGAAAAAAAGGATGCAAAGAAATACTTACGGCAAAGTGAATGCTTGTTGATGATACGAGCAAGGTAGGATCGAGTACCCATGTGTGCATCGAGGTTCTTCTGTTTTCTCTTCTTCTTCTTCTTGTTTTTTGTTTTGTTTCTCGCGATGCAAATTGGCAATTCGTGAGTATTGTTGTGAAGCTTGTGAGAAACAGGACGTTGCGGAAGTGACCATGAGAGGTCTACAATTCGAGCTCGAAAGTGGCCAGCAGCGACGGGTTTCGAAAGCACAGGAGCGTCTGAAAGATGCTGCTGGAAGCGTGCATGCAGCTGCGTTTGTGAACGTCGGGGATACCATCCAAGTTGATCATGAAGCAGGGTTTCTCAGGTATAACAGAGAGGCGGCAGTAGTAGTAGTGATCAATAAGCTGGAGCTCATAGAGCGGTTTTGTGATGGCATTCTCTCTCTCTCTCTCTCTCTCTCTCTCTCTCTCTCTCTCTCTCTCTCTCTCGTCATCCTTTGGACTTCCATTCTCCGTTGAGCTTAATGCGCAACAGAGTTTATGGGAAGTTGATCCAGAGAATGTAGAAATTATTTTTCTTGTGGGGCCTGGGGTCTCATTACACGGAAAACGGCATTGTTATGTGAAGAGGACATGGAACACAGGTCGTCAATGGAGAGCTCTTAGCCACCGTGTGTGGCATTGTGGAGCGAGTCAACAAACTGGTGTCAGTGCGGCCTCTCCGAGCCAAGTATCTCTCTCTTTCTCTCTCTGTCTATCTTTGTCTCTGTCTCTGTCTCTGTCTCTGTCTGTCTGTCTGTTTCTTCAATGCAAGCCACACAAAGCATTCTTGAAACTGATAGATAGGAGCTTTTCAATCCAGTAACATGCACATCATAAGTTTCCCTGCATGTTTCTGTGGGGGGCAGATACAATCCAGAGACTGGAGATGTGGTGGTTGGCCGTATCACAGAGGTAGGTATGAGTCACAATTGCCTGATGAACTCTGCTTCCACCAACAAGGGACAACAAGAACAGACATTTTCATGTTCCCTCCAGATAATTGTTGTTTTTGTTTTGGAGATTTTCTCTCTCTGCAATTCTATGGATATGAAATTAGACATGATCTTCTCAATAGTCATCCCTCTTTCTTGTTTTTCTGTGTCTGAGCTTCTACGTGTATTTCATAGGTTGCACCGAAGCGATGGAAGGTGGATGTGAACTGTAGACAAGATGCGCAGTTGATGTTATCTGCTGTTAATTTGCCTGGTGGTATTCAGGTATGTCAGAAATTGTGTGTGTTTTGGTGGTTCTGTGCTGCAGCTTAGCATTTGAAGAGTGTGAGTGTTATACTCTTTGTTGCAATGGATATGTGAGCTGAAACATATGGATCAATGACTTGTAGCTGAAACATAGTACTATGAATTGTATCTTCTGGGTCCTGAATGCTCTGTACACACTGGTTGGGTGCAGAGACGGCGTACAGCTGTGGATGAATTGAATATGCGAAGCTTGTATGAAGAGAATGACATCATCAGTGTGAGTTTCTTGTGTGCTGCATCAAACATGTGTAAGCTGATGAGTTCCTTGGTTTTATTATATGTCTGGGGGAGAGAGAGTTTCCAGGTTTTTTGAGTGCTGTAGAAGCTAATATTTTGGCAGGTTTGTGATGAAGTCACTGCTTTTGTATGACAAGATGTTGGTTGATGATGCAAAGTCAGGACACATCTAACATCCTGTCTGGATCTCTCACAGGCTGAAGTACAGAGTTTGTATCAAGATGGATCACTTCACCTGCACACTCGGAGCCTGAAATATGGCAAGGTAAATCTCTTATTTCTTTTTGCATGATCCTTTCCATGATACACTTGGTATGGGAAGCATTTCTGTTTGATCTCTTGAGTGGAATGAAGCCATTGCTATAACAAAGGGGTTGATTTTTTTTTCAATTTGTTGCAGCTAGAAAATGGACAGTTGGTGACAGTTGCACCCTATCTGATCAAGCGCCTCAAACAACATTTTCACCACTTGAAGCAGTATGGAGTTGATTTGATTCTAGGTTGTAATGGGTATGTGTGGATTGCTGCTCCTTCAGAGTCAGGGAAGTCAAGTGTTTCTGAGACTCCAATGGACCTCTCCAATGATCATGGTTCTGAGATGTCATCAAAACGTTCCACCACCTTGATACCATCAGCTCAGGAGGATGGCAAAAGAGACCTGAGTGATGATGACAAGGTCAGAGATAGTATTACACGAGAGTTAAGGGAAAGAATATGCAGACTTGCAAATGCTGTAAGAGTTCTGGCTGCGCTTGGACTCTTGATATTTGTTGAGTCGATCATTGACACATATGAGGTCAGCTTAAGTTGGGACACTGCTGTGAAAGACATGTTGGCTGCAGAGTTTTGCATCAAAATTGTAGAGAGGGAAGCTGAACACCGGGATAAGAAAGAGCTTGCTATTTGAACAGTAAAGTTTGTTGGGCAGATGATCCAGGCTTCTATTTCATAAACTTCATTGAATTCTTGACAGTTCTGTCTTGTGTTTGGAGGTGGAAAATGTTAGTGGCTACATTGTTTTCCATTGGTTGTGCTTCCTTGGAACTAGTACCTTCGTAGCTGCTGATGAGATTCTAGAAGATTTGTTTCTGGATGTTTGGAGCTTGTCATGTGTTTACAGTAAACTATAAATCCCACCTTCCAATCAATGTCATACTTGTGTGTAGTTGGGTTAGATTGTTGTGTGTTTCTACATATGCTTAAAAGGAAAATTCTGCTCTGTAGCTATACACTATCAGCATGTGATTTCAATGAATTCATTTCATTTCACGTCACATATAAAGTTTGTCTGAAAGTTTCATTGACTTCATCAATTATGGATTACTTCAGACTACAAAGTGGTGCAGATTCAACTGAAGTTTGCAATTGAGCTGCATATCTTCCAATTTGCAATGTCTAGTATGAGGAAAAAGTAATATGCACAGGCAAGTTCTAATCCACTGTTTCCCATTTTATCATGGCAGATTTAGAATTAGTCCAGGTTACCTGAACAGATGGCTCATATGTTGGATTGTTTTTGCACAAACAGTCACCAAGGAAAGGAGGAGTAAATCAGATACTTCTCAGAAGTCCACTCTAATGAAATTGAGTTGTTACTGGAGGTCACCTAATATGTACAACTGTCAATAGCAAAGGGTTGAATCTACTTGTATTGAATATTGTGCACATACAAATTCTATGAGAACAAAGGAGTTCTAGCAAATAAATTGCTGACCTTATGCAGCTTGAATTTGTGCAAGGGTGTCTGTCTGTGCTGGGGTATAAGCAGATTCAAGTCTATAAATCCGTTGACCTGCTCCTTCAACAGATTTGAAGATCAAGGGTGCATGACCCTCATGACCTTGTAAACACCAAAGTATACAAAGATTTGAACCTGCATGCTAGTAAAAGAGAGATGGTGTCCCAAATACTTACGACAGTTCAGATTACTATCTACTCGTATGCCCTTAGCAACAAGGGGACCTGAAGTCCATGAAGAATCATGGCAGCTTGTCACTGCTGTTCAGGATACTGGTGTTGGTCCAACATTTTGGGATGGACACTCATAGGGTTATGGCAGCATGCATTTTTATCATCTTGGTTTTTGGTTCTGCTGAACTGACAGAACTGTTACCTTCAAAGTGTTGTTTCACAGCTTCTTCTGCTGCAAATCTTGTAGAAATTTGCTTACAGACTTGAGATGTGCACAAATCATGTAATGGAATTTTCTGCATCATGGAATCTCTGGCCCCTGAGTAAAAGAATAATCCTATAGCACTGGCAAGTTTAACCAACAATGCAGGCTAAACTTGCTCTTCTGATGTTTCAGACCAGCCAAGGATCTGTGTGGTTGTTGTCTCCAGCTTATCACCTGTTTCACCTTTGCCCTCCACATCAAGTGTCGTGGTCTGTCCAACTGCAGGCTTTGCCACACTTTCATGCCCATATGCAGCTTTTGATAAGCTGAAAGATTTATCTGGATCCAGATCATCACCAACACTCTTACCTGTGTTTTGTACTGACCAAGCGACAGGAATGGCACAAACAACGCCCAGAAAGCAAAACAGCCAATTGAGCAGCAATTCAGTCATGAAAGACACTTTCTTTGCATCCACTTGGCCAGCTGAAGCTGCACCAGCATTTTGTATTGCCTTGTAAAATCCAGCAAACCGGGCGGCTTTTTGGGTGTCATTAGATAAGGCTCCAAGCATCCAGTAGCAATAAGTTTGCCAAATTGCATCAAACAGTCCATATAGGGCATACAAGGTAACTGGACCAGCATATCTCTTTGAATTTGCAAGGTCTATCTTGTCTGCTTCAGCAAGAGCTCTGATTGATGTCCTGTTGAAGGTGCGCTGAAATGCAAAGCCACCACCCCAAATAGCCATAACTGCTACCATTAGTACACCCAGACCAAGAAAAGCTCGAATTTTCCGACTGACATGCTTCAGATCCAGCAAATTTCCCATTAGATTTGACCCAAGGATCTGTGAACTCCAGTAGAGGGTTCCATTAAGAGCTCGAGTTCGGGTGGTGAAAAGACCCCCTCCATTCACGACACTGAACTGGTAAGTATAGAACCAATTGGAGGTGAAGAACATAGGAATGAGGCACAACATTCTCCAATCAGCAAAAAGCTTAGCAATCTCAATCCCTTCAGTAGTCCATGAAGAATACTTGTAGACAGCTACTGGAGTTCCATCATCACGTATTACTTGAGTAGGCGGAAGTAGAAGCAATATAAGAAGTGATCCGATTGCCATTATCACCATGAAGACTATGTAGGTGCGAATGGAAACATGTGACTCTGTGTTGTGCCATTCAATCACCAAGGGAATGAGAGAGCCAAGTGTTGCACCACAATTGAAAATGCTCCAGAAGATGCCAAAGTACTTGCCTTTGTTGCCTTCTTCAGGATAAGAACACATGATTGCACCTTGAGCTGCCCACAGAAATCCTGCTCCTACACCTGGATATGGAAGGGCAAAAAGAAATCCCTGCTCAGTGTGAATAATCAATCACAGCAGAAATCGAAATGTGTGCATACATCTATCAACATGCAACTATTTTGCATGGCTCCTTCTCAAGTGATTCCAGACCTGAACATGTAAATCACAAACAAGAAACAAAAATTCAAAGCAAAATAGATCTGAAGAAAACCACAAGAACAAATTTATTTCTTTTTCCTGAAAACATACCTACCTATAGCCTTACAAGAACATACTCACTCTTTGTTTGAATCTGTGCTACTAACTCTACAAACATTATAAGAAAAAACATCAAGAACGCATCCTGCAACAACACAGTTGATTAAGACTTGAAATTTTCACCTATAAGAATGAACACAGTTCGCTTACAAGATCTAACCAAAAAAGAATTCACGAAAAAAAAAAATGCATTGTCACTGGCAATCATAGTGAACCCAAAAGACTCTCCCTGAAGCTCTTGCGCATCCGTTCCACAACTCGAGCTGCAAATGCTGATGCTTTCGACTACGGATATGATTTGCCCAAAAGGACATAAGAAAATGAAACATGCACACGCACACAAAGGGGGATTGACATCAGATAGGAGTGTTGTACCTAGTAAGGCGCCGGCAGTGATGACAAAAACGGCGTTGTAGGAGAGGTAGGAGCCGATGTAGAGAATGTAAGTAAAGCCGCCGAGGATGAGCATCGCGCGATGGCCAAGGACGTTGAAGATAGCCCCGGCCAGCAAAGAGCAGACAGCGAACGTGACAGCCAGAGCCGTGTTGGCGTTGTCTGTGATTGTAGGATCGGATTTGCCTGCTGCTCCCAAGCCGTTGATAGCGTTAAACATCCCCGGGAAACAGAAACACACAAGTCCGAGAATCCCTACCTGTGCCAATGGACTCGTGTAGCGCAAAGACGACGCCATCGCCATCGCCATCGCAACGACGACGACGACAAACACAGCGTAGCACAGCAGCTGCTCTTCTCAACAAACAGAACACAACGCCTTTCTAAGCGTGTTTTTTTTCCCCCAATTTGGTGAGGTAGGTGGTCTGGCGATCATCCACAAGAGGTATTAGCCAAATTTGGCTACAGGTCACAACGTCACAACACATAACCAGTGCTTTTCTTTTAATTTTTGTGAGGTAGGTGCTCTGGCGATCATCCACAAGAGGAATTAGCCAAATTTGGCTACAGGTCACAACAACACACAACCAGTGTTTTTTTTCTTTCAATTTTGTGAGGTAGGTGGTCTGGCAATCATTCACAAGAGGGCTTAGCCAAAATTTGGCTATAGGTCAGATAGTCACATCCAAACATCTAACAACATCCAAATTTCATCCAATCACATCCAAACATCTGACCACATCTTATGGATGGTCTAAGTGCCAGATAATGAATGACATCCAACCATTGGACTACTATGTGACCATTTCTTGTGGATCTTAATGGGTGTGTGATAGAGATTACAAAACCACAATTTGTTAAGGAAACTTATTGTTCACAAAAATGAATGGGATGAACCAAGGTTGGTGTTGAATCAAGGTGACAATGAACATACTCATTATAATACTTGTGTTCACATCCAAAATGTCATCAATGAACATATAGCATATAAGCATAAAACTCATGTTCAAAATTTGTTTAGACATTTTCACCTCAAGTGTGTACAAGAACCAAAAGTTTTATGATGCATGCTTAGTTTTTCTTTAGAGCTTTGCTTTGGAGGAAAGAATAAGGCCTTCTTGTCTACTTTTTGCCCCACCCAATTGGTAGCATTCGCATGATGCACTTTAGGGATGGGTAAAAAGAATAACCTTGAGGGTGTTTAGAGTTTCGACACACAACCTTCACAATTTGCATGGAGATCTGTGAATGTGGAAAAGATAGCACATCTTACAAAATGCTCCATTGTCTATGCATCACGACGACATGGAGCAAAGTCCAAAGAGGAGTGGTGACAACTTTTCAATGGTTTTTTTGGTCACAACTTTCCCATGCATGTGAATCAATGACAATCACCAAAAGACAACACAAACATGTCCCACCCAAGGGCCTTACTTGTTAGAAAGCACAAGCTCAACATTATCATAAGCCTAAACATAGATGGATTGATATGAGATGATAGGAGCAAGAGGATGCATATGCCCCCAAAACATCTCTTACACCTTCCTTTGTAGGTGTAAGGTGTAACGAGCCTCTTGTAGGATTGAAGGTGCCTTTTGTGTTTGAGGAGGCATTATTAACTTGTATAAGGTGTGTCCAAAGACGTTAGCAAATTTCTTTGAGTGCTTTACAAACACTTCAAAACATGATGAGTGCATTGGACTTGGTGTTATGTATTTTTGGTTTTAATTTGAACCCATCAAAAGCAATTTGACAAAGCAAAAGAAGAAAAGAAAAGGCAAGGGAAAAAACAAACCCATCAACTAAAAACCAAAGTCATTTTGGGAATCTTATACATAAGAGGATTTGTGTGATTTAAAACAATGTTGACTTCTCATATAATACATCAAAAAATTGAAGACTTTTCATATACTTCAGTTGGCTTGATGATTTGGAGATTGGGCCCCAGATTAAAATGGTGGGTAAACATGGCATTTTTAAACTAAAAATTGCTGCATTGAGACATGAGTACTGACCAGTGTTTTTTTTTGCTCAATTTTGTGATGTAGTCAAATGGGGCTATCATCCATGAAAATTTTGCCAAATTTGGCTGTAAACAATATACCAAAGTTCTTTGGGGGGAAAAAAACATCCTTCTTTACTTTTGGCTACCTATAGGAGCCAAGTAAATAAATCTGGTCAGTTTTTATCTTATTGAAGTCTGGCTATTAAAAACACCAAAAATTTCTTCATTTTCACATTTTTAAAATTTAGTAACTTTTAGGTGAAATTTCACCAGTGAGAAAAAGGCTGCACTACAGACATGATACCCTAACCAAACCATTGCCCCAAAATCTTGATCAGAGTATGCTAATGTCTGCAAGCTCTCCGAATGCAACACAACATAATTTCAACTCTTGATTATATGACAACTTCAGCTTTGTGACAAAGTTTTAAAGAACAAAAGTTTTAGCTAAAAATTCCTGTCGAATTGCAATGCCAATACATGATCAATACATTGATACAAAACCTCAATTTGTCATATTACTAATGGAGAAGCTTGTATCAAAACTTCCAATTTGCAGTATTACTAATGGAATTGCAATGCCAATATATGATGATACATTGATACAAAACCTCAATTTGTTGTATTACTAATGGAGAAGCTTGTATCAAAACTTCAATTTGTCGTATTACTAATGGAGAAACTTGACAAGGCAACTCAACATTTCATGGTAAACTATGCACTCTCACTAGTTTAGCTAGTCCAATGGATGAACTTCCATCCAAGAAGAGAACTTCAAGAGAATATAGGTCTTATAGAGTTTATTGATTAGTAATTTTTATTTTTATTTTTTCGAGTAATTCTTTATCTTGAGCCTGGCTACCATCTATAGGTATGTGAAAGGTGACAAGAGCATATAAAGTTCTAATTTTTTTGTAAAATTTTGCCAAATTTTTTATATGGACAAACGAAATGCATGTTCGAGTGTGCACTCCCCAGCAAATGATATTAAAAGTGCCATTTCTGCTATAATAAATAGGGCAGAATCAATACTTTCATGAAAACAGCCAAAATTATGTAACTTAAGAAAGACTGGAAAATGGCAAAATAGGCCCTCCAAATCCTTTTTTTTTGGGGGGGGTATCTTAGGGTCCAGGCTTTTTTTCAATCTTGCAATATGAAAAAATGTGGCAATTTTTTTCTAAAACATTAGCAAATTTAGTCCCAAAAAAATTACGCTGGAAAATGAAACTTTCCGATACTTTCCAGAAAACATTTGTTGAAAACACAAAAAAAATTGTTGAAAAACAATTCACTTATAGGGTGCTTAGAGAATTTGTTTTTTCTTTTTCTTTTTTTCATATGGTTGATGATTATAATGCAATTTTCACTTTTTTGAAAAATAATCTCCCAACTTCTAAAGGCCAACAAATTCACCAAGAGCACTCTTGTATGTCCATCACATGAATATGGAAAAGGCAATTGAAAGAAAATATTAAAAAAAACTTCTATCCTCTTAGCAAAAGTCACCATGAATTTGCACCTTGCAAAAAGAAAGATAAAATTAAAAGATATATGTCCAAAAGCTAGGTAAAACAAAAAGATAGACGTGGCAAAAGAAACTCAAAATACAAAGATAAAAGTCCAAAAAGAAAGTTAAATAGATGACCACCAGACCATCACCATGAATTCGCTCGTGCGACCCAAAGTCATAAGGTCACAACCAAAAAATCGATGTAATTTTAGAAATTGTGGTTATACATTGTTATCAACCAAAGCTTGAAAAACCTTCAAACCCCTTCTTGTCATGGTGTCCCCTTTTTCCCAATTTTTTTCATGTGTTAGTTTTAGGGTTCCTACAAGTTCATAGGTGAAATTTTTGAGTAAGTTATTTGCCTTGGAACAAAGACTAATTGCCAAACAATGGAGTGGGGCTTTAGTGTAAAATGCTTACACTTTGACTAAAGGCAAGTATAGCAAATTGTGAAAGAGAATTCTCAAAACAAAATGCCATCAAGAGTAAACTCTATAGTCTTGCTCAAAGTTGGTGTGGATCTTGGCCTATGGCATGGAAGATGAATATTGTAACACACGAATGGTTTCAGCATAAATTAAACTATTTTTTAATTTTGAAATTTTGAAATTTTATATACTACTTGTGCCCAAATTTTAATAATTATTATTTGAAATATTTGAGTATCAGGTTTGAACTTCAAACTCGCCAATCCTTGAATTCAAGAATGTGATAGGTTAATACACTTAGACTATCCCACAAAGACAATAAAATCGTGTTTATTATTTTTTATAAACATTACATATCAAAAATTTCAAAATTAAAACACTAGCTGCCAATGTTAAGATTTGAGATTTAATTCATTTTTTGGCAATTTGTTGCCGAATCCATTCAGGTACTACGGTAGTATGGAATTGAAGGTGGTTTTGTACATTTTGTGTTGTATGAGGAATTACAAAATCTTTCATTAGATTACTTGTAAGAAGTTTGAACTTCCCTTGTTTTTTTTTTTTTTGTTACAAAATTTTCATTGATTTTTTTGGGTGAAGTATTAAGAAGAATGAAATATATGTCAAATGAAAGTGAAAAGAAAAATGCCATATTGTACTAAAAATGATAAAATTAAAAATTAAAACCCTAGTGCCTTTCAAAATACACCATTAGATCTAAGTGTTTCTGAATGAAATTGAAACTTGAATTGAATATAACCATATGAGACTATCTTTAATTAGCTTAGTGCCATTGACACACCTCAATTTTTTTAGTTCAAAATTCATAGCCAGAGTGAACTAGCATCCACCAATGCACCAGTTGACCATTTTGTTCATAGGACAAGCTATATTGTTTCAACCAACTCCTGAGCATATCTTAACCAACATTGTACCATAGTCAAAAAGAATTGGTTGCTGACCTTCATTCCATCCTCACACCTAGGTACCCTAATGATTTAACTATCCTACTAACCAGATCTTGGCCCTATCTACTTTCTATCTTTTCCTACCCAAATTTCTACCTTTCAACAATTTTTTTTTGCTTCCAAGCTAAACTTTATCTCTTGACAAAAGCTTTCAATCTCATCTTAACTAAACCTCAACTTGTTGACAAAACCTCTCAATCTCATCTTAACTAAACCTCAACTTGTTGGCAAAATATGTTTATTTCCTAGTTAAACCTTTACATATTGACAAAAAATTCATATCTTTATATTGTAGCTTTTATTTTTCAACAAAACCTCTATCTCTTGTTATATAAACTTTTACTTCTCAACAAAACTTATTTATTTATTAGTTAAACTTCTATCCTTTATCAATTTATTTTTTTGGTCATGGTTAAACCTTTAATTTCAATGAAAACTTTTTTATTTAATAGCTAAATCTTTACCTCTTGAAAAACCTCTATCTATTGATGACTAACCCTTACCTCGTAGAAAACCTCTATTTATTTATGGCTAAACCTTTACATCTTGCACAACCTCTATCTATTCATGACTAAATTTCTACCTTCTTGACAAAACCTCTTTATTTCCTAGTTGAACTTTTATTTCTTGGCAAAACCTTTATTTCCTCATGCCTAAACCTTTACATCTTGATAGAACCTTTCTATTTTCAAATTAAACCTTTATTTTTTAGTAAAATATTTTTTTTTTGGTAAAATTTTTATTTTTCAACAAAACCTTTCTACTTCCTAGCATTATCCTTCATTTCTTAGCAAAACCTACCTACCCACCCGGCATGCATATTGTCAAATTCAATTGATGAAACTATATAACATAAAATGCAAATATTATAAAGAATCGACCGATAATTATTTTAATCATATTGAACCTTTGATGACAATAAATGTTTGTCTCAAGTGCAAGTTGTCAATTTTACAACATCATTTTTTGAACTATGTCCCCACTTTTGGTTATTTAATGCATGGAATATTAAATTTTATTAATGTAATCCAACAGAACAACAAGAAATATATTTAGCAATTTCACATATGTAATTTAATAATGTACTTAAACAATATGGTTTACATTTCAACTTTTTTTTCATAACAAATAATTATGACTTTTGCACCTTTTAAATTAATTAAAATCATTCGTAGACTGGATTTTGGGAGGAAATTTTCATGTAGACATATATATATAAAAAATTAGGATATTTCAAGGGAAAATTTCATTTAGACACATGAATGTGAGGATTTGAAAATATTATTGCACACAATGGAGAAATTGAAGGTCAATAGAATTGTTCAATTTAAACTAAATTGGCACATTGCATATTCCTTTGAAGTTTTATTGCTTTTAATGCTCATAATTTTTTTGTTCTACATTTGTCAACTAGCTACATTTAGTAAGTTGGAAGTGTGGGAATTTGAATTCCTCACCTCCACATTAAAGTCTAACCCTTAAACATTGCACATTTTTTTCAACAAACAATAATTCTTGTCATCCCATTATGAACATTTCTTCTTATCTTACCTATGTAGTCTAACCTACCTACACTAACTATCTAGATGTCATAGACTACCCTAGACTACCCTAAGTTATTCTAAATTATTTATCTAGGCCATTTTAAGTTCTATTTAAATTATTCAAGGCCAGATCATTTTATGTTATTATATTTTTTTCTACCTAAACTACTATAAGTTATTTAACCCCATGTTAGTCTTGGTTATTTTAAAATATTTCACCCTAGGCTATTTTATGTTATTACATTTTTGGCTAATATAGGTTATTCCATCTTAGGCTATTTTCTATTATTCTAAGTTATTCTACCGTATGTTACATTAAGTTATTTAACCCTAGGTTATTTAGGTTTTTAAAGTTTTTTTGGATATTTTAAAATATTCGATTATGTGTTGTTCTATAATATTCTACCCTTAGACTATTCTAGTTGATTCAAAATTAATGTAAGTTATTTTATTTTATTTTACTCTAAATGATTCTAAATTATTAAATATCATAAGCTATTTTAACATATTATAGGTTAATATATTTTAAATTATCTTAAGTTTTTTTATTTTAACTTTTTACCCTAAGTTATTTAAAGCAATTTTAGGTTATTATGCCCTAGCCTATTAATAGCCTAGGATAGCTTAAGGTATAATAACTTAAAATAAACTAAAAAAGAATAGCCTTTCAAATATACTTGAATAACCTCGGGTAAAATATTAATGTAAAATAACCCAAGCTAAAATTTTACAGTAGTTAATAGCCTAGGCTTTAAGTAGGTAACATAAACTTAATAAGTAAGCTACCTAGCTAAATTAACATGACCAATTTGATTAAGCCCTTGCCATTTAGTATGAACTATTTTACTACGCCATGGTTATATTGATTTTTTAAAAAAATTGACCCTTTTGATTAAATGTACAACATGACATTTGGTCAAGAAGGTCACCTTAATCAAAATAACCAACCAAAAGACCAAACCATTTGTCTTTCATGCCCCATACCTATAGTCAATACGAACATCCTTTTGGTTAATGTGAATATTTTGGTCTAGTTAAGCCTATGGAAAAACAATTAATTCTTGTAATGAAAAAGGCACAAGGTTTACATGTCTGAACAAAGCTACATTAAAAGAAGAAAAATTGGCACACATCCTAGCTTGGAGGTGATGGTAGATTGCAAAAATAGTTGATGGTAGGGGTGGAGGCAATTGAAGATGATGCTAGTTAGGAGGCAATGGTGCTACTGAGAAGTTAGCAGTTAGGTTAATAATTAGGTTTAGTATGTAGATAGGGGTCGTGAGGTAGCTAGGTTAGTAGGTCAATAAGTAAGGATCAATAGGTAGGTAGGCTAATAGGTCAATAGGTAGATAAAGATTACTATGTAGGCTTGTAGATCAGTAGATAGGTAAAGATCGATATGTAGGGGGAAAAACAAAGATGACAAAAAAAAGGAAGCAAAAAAATTGGACCTAGAAATACCAACTTAATGCCTACCCAATGTTCACTTGGGTTTTTCCCAATTGATGATGTGCTAGTGGTTGTCAATTCACTATAACCAAATTTCATATCCAAGCTTTTAGTTTGATAAATAATTTTGACAAGTCCCCATTTAATATTTATTATTGGTATGTTTGATTAAAACATGTTAGGATATTATTAGGTTTGATCAAGTCTATGTAAGATATATTAGGATTACGAAGACATGATTAGGTACAACTAAGATGAATTTAAAATTAATTGTACCTATTCAAAATGATTATGATAATACGAAAGTAACTAAAAATTGTGGCATAATCAAGCATGCACCAATAAAATTTAAGTTTGTTCATTGGATGTGTATGAGTGTTTTTAAAAAAAATCCAAGGTGGCTCCCAAATGTGTAAAAGCAGAAAAAGAATGGCAACCTTTTATTTTTTAAATTGAAAATAAAATTATGACATATCTCAAAACTTATTCAAAAATTAAATCAATCCTTAAACTAATTAATGGAAAAGTAACTTTAATTGCCCATATATATTGAAGCAACAAGAGAAATAATTACGTGACCTACATGAATGATGAATAGAATAATGAGGTGATAGGGAGAACCAATGCATCCACTTTTGGTCCCTCCTCTATCAAATTGTTAGTTGGAATTTAGGCAATTTTGTTTTTAAATCTCAATTTTTTTAATAAAAAAATAATTTAATTAAAAAAATCTACCAATATACCACCAATAAAAATGGTTGGTGTTTTTTTGAAACAATATTGTCAATTTTCAAATTTAAATATGTGATTTTGACCTTTAGAATTAAAATTAAACTAAAAAACATCAAAAGGAATTTGCAAATCAACAAATGGATTAACAATTAATTTTTAGTCATAATTACCACACAACTATTATGAAATTCAGCCACCTTGGACAAGATGCAAAAAACAATACATGGCACCAAGTTGCAATGGCAATACATTATTTTTATTTATTTAACTATTTAATATTAAAATATTAAAATAATTATATATAATATTTTCATTCATTTCAACCTATACCATGCTGACACGTACAACTATTTAGGCTACGATTTTGAAATCAACTCAAGTTGCTTGATAGGCCACATATTGTGTTTATTTAAACTTGCCTAATAAGCAATAACCTAGGTTGGTCACGTAGGTAAATAATATTTGGTCAACAATCCCACCATCAATAACCCATGTCATTTGTTGGAATTAATGAATGGAAATCAATTCCTTAATCACCAAGCCACTTGTTGAAAGTAATGCAATTTATTTAGCTTATTTCGTTTAAAACATTACAAAACACATCATTTTTTATATTTGACATTTTATTAAGATTTTCTCAAAATGGAAATATTAAAGTTGAATCTTAAAACTATTTCAATAATATACCATAAATTTTGTTTTTTTTAAATATGAAATTTTTTGATTTGTTTTTTCTTAAATTTTTTATTGAATACCATTTCAACGACCATTCCATGGAAAAACAATTTCAAGCACATTGATTTATAAATGGATAACATAAATATATATATAATATATGAAACCTTCATTTGATTCTAAAAATTTATATTTAATATATTTTTTTTGATATATTGAATTTTACCAATAGAATTCAATTCAAATGTGTGATACATAATGGGATAGAAAATAATTTGTAATGGAAATATAATAAAAATCTCTTATATTAGCCATATTATTTCTGAAGTAAAAGATAAATCCAGATAATATAGTTTATTTTAAATATTAATTAATTCCATATAATTAATTAATTATATGGAACTAAAATTTTTATTACATTTACACATATAATATCTTTTTTAATTTTAAATTATGATAAAATATTTATGTAAGAATAAATTATATATTTTCACATTCAAACTTCTATTTGATTTAAGAAACTATATTATACAATTTTGCTTATAATATATCAGAATTGTACCAACAAAATGTAATTAAGATGTATGATATATAATTTATTAATTGTATAATGTTTATAAATGGATCATAAATTACTCCTATTACCCACTTCCTAGCCTATTCCATAAATAAATTACATTGTCTACATAATTAGTTAAATATAGATAATATTTAAACCTTAACCTATATAATAATTAAATTACATAACCTATTTAATTAAATAATTAATAATAAAATATTATAACACTTCAACATGATAAAATATTTATTACTTAACCCACCCGCATATTTCCTACTATTTACACCTAACAACTTACAACTTATTAATTGATTACACTAGTAGAAATGAGCCAAAATGTAACCGGTCCATTTACGACTACATGCGACTTGTAGTCATTTGCGACTAGATTTGGGGAATATTCCAATTACAAGATCAAATTTTAACTATTTTGGTCATTTTCACAACTACGATGCAACTATTAGAAATTTCATCCTATTGGTTGGATTGATTTTACATTTATTTTCATTCATTAATACGTTGATATGTCCCATTAATCACAATAGTCACTAAATTAATTACATCCTAAAGGTATTCTACAATGACATAGGGGTGTATTTTAATGTATGTACTAACATTATATATAATATGCATACGTATGTATATTATTCATATAATGAATTTCAAAATTAATATTTGACCTTTGAAGTTTTTATTCAAATCTGAAATATATTCTTTCAATTGTTTAAAACATTATTTGAATTTTATATTTTGGATTTGAACATGATATTTTCAATTTAAATTTTAAAAAGCTTATTTGATCTACAATTTGATATTTGAATTATACACTAATATTTTTGAATCCAAAAATTAGTATTTCAATTCAAAAAATTATAGTTATTCGTAAAAATGGATATTTTAATTTTGAATATTTTAATATAAATATTATATTTAAATTTCAACTCTGAAATTTTTTCATTTAAATTTTAAAATAATTATTGATTTGAACCTGAAATTTTAATTCCAAATTATTATTTTGGATTCTCAGAATTAATACTTCCAGTCTGAAAATTATTCATTGAGTCTAAAAATGGACATTTCAATTTTGAATATTTTTATTTAACTCTGAAAATTGACAGTTCAATTCTTGAAATTTTTATTTAAATTCAAATAACTTATTTGATCTAAAAATTAATGTTTGATTTCTAGATTATTAATTTCAAATCTAAAAATCAGTATTTCAATTCAAAAAACAATATTGAGTCTAAAATCGATATTTTGATTTTAAATACTTTTATTTAAAGTTGAAATTTGATATTTGAATTTTGAAGTTCTAAATTTAAATTTTAAAAAATTATTTGATTTGAAAATTGAAAATTGAATTCCAAATTATTATTTTAAAGTATTGAAATTAATATTTCAGTTCAAAAATTTATTAATTGAGTCTTAAAATGGACATTTTAATTTTGAATATTATTATGTTAATTTGAAAATTGACATTTCAATTCTGAAATTTATTATTTAACATCAAAAAACTTATTTGATCTAGAATTTGATATTTGAATTCTGAATTTTTATTTCGGAATCTTAAATTTATATTTTAATTCAAGAAATTATTGATTGAGCTTTAAGGATTTTTTCCTAGTAGGGTTATCCATATTATATCAGTTTTATAAATATTTATAAATGATTAATTTTATTAAATCTTAGTTACACATAATAATAATTGTTGTAACATAGATTTTTATATTTTTTAAATTTATATTTTTATATTTGAAGAAATTTATTAATGTTATTAATGTGACATTACTTTAAAATCATTGCGATTATTTCGTATAAAAATTAATTAGCATGTGCATAATTATTTTCTAATTGAACATAATTATTTCTATTCTGTAATTTAAAACTTCAAACTTAAATTAAAAATTTGGAAAACCTATAGTGTAGTTAAAATAATTATTTAACTGATTTTAATTTCACAAATTATATATATAATTTTTAAATTCTGTGATTAATCATCTATAATAAGTATTTTATAGTAATTCTAAAGTAATTATGAAAATTAACATTATGTTCAGGAAGTTATTTTATTTATGGTTAATAATTAGCAAAAGAAAAAAATTACTTGACCTATAATTATTTTTACAAACTAAATGTAATTATACAATAAGTAATGTAATTAATTGAATAAAGTTTTTAAAAATTCATTTAAAAATTTACTTTGTAATAGTAATTGTTAATCCATTACTTATAATTTTAACATAAATATTTAAAATAGTTATTTTTAAAATTATAATCATTAAATTAGTTTTACATTAATTGTGTCATATATAATTCGAACAGATTTTAAAAAGTAATAAAATATTTTTAAATATCTTAAATATTGATTGTTTGTGAGTTATGTATTAATAATTTGTGAGTTACTGGATAGTTAGTTTGTTAAATATTAAGAACTTATTGCTTATTTAAGTGATTGATACTGAATACTGTATATTTATAGTGTGTAATTTATAATTTAAATTCATGTAAATTAAATCATTATTAATCAAATGATTATCTAATTATCTAGCACTTGAATTGTTTAGAAAAATAAAAAAACTAAGAAAGTAAGGCATGAAAAAAGTTTTTGAATTACAACTTAGTTTGTAAGGAAGTTGGAACTTCAAAACTTATTGCATATTGTTTGTTGTTCATTCCTGTTTTGAACATTATATATAAACAAGGGAGTGTGGTCATCCAATTTCACATTAAGAAATTTGTGCATATGGGATGAATTAATAAAACAAGTCAACCAAAAAAAAAAAAAACAAATTATGCACATTTTTAAGGTGCACACCTTTTCAACCTACTTATTTACCTAGCTAGATAGGTACTTAGTTTGACCTATCGACCTAGGTTGACCTATGAACCTACCTACCTAAATACCTACTTATATGACTAGATATTTAACCTAGGAAAGTAGAACCTACCTATTTATTTTTTAAACCTAAATAGGTGGGTTGGTATGTAACCTAAGTTTGTAGGCACATATTTGTGTACCTACCAACTTAATATTAAAAAAATTTTAATGCCACGTGGCATACTTATATTAGGCCACATGTCATTATATAAGATGATCCAAATATTAGAATTGAACATCCTAGATATTAATTAATAATATTAATAATATTTTAAATTAATCAAATATTAAAACACGTGGCAACACATCATTCACCCTTAATTGTTACCAAAATAGTTACATTTTGATCGCATGTGACAATACGTATACAAGGTAGTCAAAGGATGAAATGTATTTGTTGATTTATTTTTTCATATAATATCTTTTGTCATTTGCGATTAATTTATCACATATGACTTGTCTTAGGCGACTACAAGGATTTTAGTTGCAAAATGTTTCTTGCGACTAAAATTTAATTACAAACACTAGTCGAAAATACATAGTTTTCTTCTAGTGTTAATTACCTAGTTTAGTTAAACATAACATTATCTCCTTCAATAGAATGAAATACCTATTATTAATTAACCTACTTACATACTACCTAATATGTAGCCTACCTAATTAATTAACTATTAAAAAAACACTATGACATATCAACATAATAAAATACCTACTACAATAGCCTCTCACCTAAGTACGCACCCGTTTAAATATGCATCCCAATAAAGTACGCATTATTTTCTCGAAAAAATAGGGTTCAAATTTATTTAGTTCAACAAATTTCTCGCCATTGTTGGTGTGTCAAGCATGCTTGTATTAACCACAAAAGTTCCGAACAAGCAATAATTGGAATGAAAGGTTAAGAACAAGCTATTTTCAATATATTATCAGCTGCTCAAGCACAAGAGACATCAAAGACAGACAACAAACAATATAAGCAATGACAGGCACCTGAAGGACATTTGGTCAAGATGCCAAAACATCAAATTTTATCTTTGATGTTTGTGATCCACGAGCTGCTTCATGATAAGCATATGTAAGTCAAGACAAAGTGAGTGATTATTGGATTTGTTGGCAGAGTAAGGAAAGGATCTTGAAGATTTCTTTAATTCCACTAAGGGTAAGTGGAGTCACTGTGTTTTTCAAGTTCTTCATTGAACAGAATCTTTGCAATACAATTGAACAGAGTCAGTGATTTGGCAAATATAAATTGCTTAATTTGTGAGCATTTGAAATGAAAAGAATACGTGTGAAGTGTACTAGCCTGCAACTAGTTGCAATTCACCTCTTCAAGTTCAGTGTTTGAAAATCAGTTAGCAAGTGGAAGCAGCTCAATTTTGAGCCATACCTTGTCTTTGCTTCTTATGTGCAGGAAAATTTCAGACCAACTTGGGGAAGGCATGGGCTGTAAAGATTACAGGCAGACGGAAACAAAGATTGAAGGGGCCTCTTGAGTAAACCTTCTATGGGGGGGTAGACATAAATGGCTGCAAACAATAGTGGTAGTTTCAGTGTGCAAAGAATTGCACTACAAACCAAAGCAAAGTGCTAAAAGGATCGCCGCAGTTTCGGGATATGGCGGAAAGGGGAGCTACAATGGCAGCAGACGTCTGTCTGCCGGGTGTAGCCGAGCAGAAAGTTGAGATTTTTTGCTTACCAGGGTTTGTGGAAGATCGCCGGCAGATGTGCTTATCGGTTTGTGGAAGATCGCCGGCAGTCTGTCGTGTTTCTTACTTCACATGCGTGTGCTAAGAGAGGAAGGCAACAGAGGAGGGAAGAGGAGCAAAAGAGAGAACAACAACGACAAGCACCCCACTCTTGGTCTATTTTTTCACTCCTCCTACGACTCATGGACCAACTCTTTCAATTATCCAGAAACCCTAAAGTTGCTTCTGTGACTTTTTCAACAACGGGAATGTTGTTTTTTATGTCTGTGCCGATGTTCCCAACTCTTGAAAGAACTTCGAGTTTGATACCCAAACGGAGGATTTGTTCGTCTAAGTGCGCACCTACCGGCTAAGTACGCACGTTCCTCCCAGGTTCAAGTTGCGTACTTAAGCGGGAGGCTATTGTACTAAGCCAAAATTTTGAAAATGATTTCAATTGTTTTGCTACACATTTGCAAATTACACCAATGATGATTTGGGCAACATTAAAAATGCACACAATTTTAAATTAAGAACCTATAATCCCAATTGTGTGACAAGCCAAAGAGGCCACATTTAGAAATTGAAGTGTACATTCATTACTACAAAATGTGTCCTAGTTCATTCTAGATTTCATTAAATTTTGAATGAATTTAAACATTTTTATTTGATGAAATTGTTTAACCCCTAATGAATGGGGACTAGTTGCTATGAACAATGAATTGTTTCATTAATTATTTCACTATTTTCTAGTGAAATAGGGTTACTTTAAAGTGAAATACAAATTTACCAAACCATTCACTTACTAATTAATTAACTGACTGACATGGAATCTAATTTAAATTTAATTATTTAATATATAATATTATTGATAATATCATGATTTTTTTAACCTATGATTTATTGACACCCTTCATTATCTAGCCTATGTTAAGAACCTAGGCTATCTATATAGGCCATGTAATCAACCTAAGCACATATTGTAAAATTTAGATAAGGGAATATTCGGTCAACATACCATTGTTGACACATAAAACATCACTAGTGGGTGCCCGTGGTCGAAGGCCACTGTGAAGTCCCCTGTGGGTGCCCGTGACCTTCGGCCAATGTGAAGTTTTATAAGTTTTATTTTTTTTTATCTTTTACTTTTTATTTGGCCCCTGCCCTGCCCGCCCTGCCCTGCCCCCTGCCCTGCCCTGCAAGACAGATTGAACTGTCGGTGCGTGAGTTGGTCACGTCATCCGCTGTGTAAGCCTTAAAACGCGGAGTGTTGGGCTGTTGCCACTTAGAGACAAAAGCCTCGTTAGCAAGCATAGTTGAGAGGCCAGTTGCATGTCTGTTGTGTTAAAGAAAAGAAATCTCATTTTTGGGGAAGGTTTTTTTCCTTTCATTTTAATTCACTGGCAGAACTGGCCTCTGCCATAGAAAATGCAGAGGCCGGTTTTGCCGGCGAATTAAAACGTAAAATTGTCGTGTCAGACAAACGCACGCACGTACTACGTGAATTTATATATAAGATTCACAAGGTTTGATCCCTTGACCTTTGGAATAAAGGCAAACACCTTTACCATCAAGGCACCCCACTTGTTGTGGTAATATGTTACATTACATTTTATTTATCAAATACTTTAGTTTAAACATTACAACAACATAAACTTTGAGAATTCATGTTTTATTGAGATTTTTTTCAAATGAAACGATTTGAGTTTTTTTTTTTTGGATTAAATAATGTACATAATTACATTTATTTCCTTTTGAAAATTTAAAATGCTTTGAACAAAATAAAGTTGAATGTCATTATTCAATAACATTTCAATGACCATTCTTTTGGGAATTTTTTTTTAAAATAAATGGATGATTTTTTTATAAATATAATAATATTACCTATGTTAAACTACTTTCAATTATTATATGATTATTTTTCATTGATTTAAATTATTTCACCTTACATTATTTACGGCTATTGATAGTTATTTTCAATTACTTTTGGTTATCTAAAATTAATTTTGGATATTTTGGCTTATTTCACCTTATGTTATTTTCGGCTATTGTAAGTTATTTTTGGCTATTCTATGTTATTTTTGTCTATTGTATATTATTTCAGTTTAAGTTATTTTTTACTATTATAAGTTATTTTTAGCTATTGAAGATTATTTCACCTTATGTTATTATTGGTAATTTTAAGTTATTATAATTTATTTCACCTTAAGTTACTTTTTTCTATTATATATTATTTCACCTTAGATTATTTTTGGCAATCCTAAACAATTTTAATATATGGCTATTGGTGACCATTCTATTAATGGTTATTAGTGGTTATTTTATTAATGGTTATTAGTGGTTATTGGTGGTTATTGGTGGTTATTTGTGGTTATTCTATTAATGGTTATTGGTGGGTATTATATTGGTGGCTATCGGTGGTTATTCTATTAATGACTATTGGTGGTTATTTTATTAGTGGCTATCGGTGATTATTCTATTAATAGCTATTGGTGGTTATTTTATTAGTGGCTATCGGTGATTATTCTATTAATGGCTATTGGTGGTTATTCTATTAATGGTTATTGGTGGCTATTTTATTAACGTTTATTGGTGGTTAATCCATTATAAATCATTGTCGATTATTTTGTTGCTGGTTATTGATGGTTATTTTATTAATGGTTATTAATGGTCATGATGTTAGAAGTTATTATTGTTTATTATATGTTATATTACAACTATTAATTATTATTATATTATAAATGATGCTTGGACATCTTATGTTATAATATTTTAAGCTATTAGTAGTTATTATATTGTAGGGTATTTTTTTCATAGGTTATTACTTTATATTCTAAGTTATTTTACCTTAGGTCATTATATTTTATTTTAGATTATTTTAAATTATTATATTTATGATAAAATAATTTATAATGACTTAGAGTATAATTAAAAATAAAATATATTAATTTAAAATAAAATAACCTAAGGTGTAGTTTAAAGTTAGTTGAATAATTTGATTCCAAATAACTTAAAAAATTATAATAAACTAATTAAGATACTTTAAAGTAAATAACATATAATAATTTAAGGTACAATAATTTATTTAGCTTATAATGACATAAAATATAAGTTAAAATAACCAAAATAACTAAAAATAATATAAGGTATATCATAAAGTAGTATAAATAGAATTTAAAATAAATCATTAAAATAAATTTATTTATTACAATAAATTATAATAGTGAATTATGTTAATTAGTAATGAAACATGATGTTTACATAGTGATATTATAGTGAAATAACTTTAGTAGGGTGAAATCAGTAAAATGCAATGAACTTATTTCATTTTTAAAGTGCCATAATAATTTATGCTAGCAAATTGCACCCCACTTTTGTAATATTGATTGCCCCACCAAATCACCTCAATGGTATCATGTTTGTTTTTGAGTTTTAGAACTTTTTATTGTTCACCACAAATTATGTGTAAAAGGTTATGCATGTGTGTAGGTACATGAAGGTGGGGAAGGGCAGGATGATGGAATAGTTTCAAAGGGAATATAAAACAATGGAATGTTGGTAATGCTTTCATCAAACCGTGTTACCTAATGTAAACACAACATCGAGCACGTGAAATAAAGGGATCAAAAATCATGAAGGTGGGGAAGGGCATGATGATGGAATAGTTTCAAAGGGAACATACAACAATGTAATGTTGCTAATGCCTTCATCAAACCGTGTTACCTAATGTAAACACAACATCGAACACGTGAAATAAAGGGATCAAAAATCATGAAGGTGGGGAAGGGCATGATGATGGAATAGTTTCAAAGGGAATATACAACAATGTAATGTTGCTAATGCTTTCATCAAACCGTGTTACCTAATGTAAACACAACATAGAGCACGTGAAATAAAGGGATCAAGAATCATGGCCAAGTTGTTTAAGGCGCCTATGAGTTGTGAGGCAAGGGGACAAGCATGGAGTGTAAACATGGGGTCGTCTTTGGAAAAATAAAGTTTCATTTTCTATAATGGACTTTTCCACGTTTCAAGAAAACACATTAAAGTTGCATCGAACATGGTGTCCGTGTAGGCTATGGGGAATGAAAAGACAAAAAGCTCTAAATCCAAAGATGCATTGTTGGGTTTCAAGAATGGATTGATCAACCTAGAAGTATTATTAACCCAATGGGTACTTGTAGGCACAAATTGCTGCAATTGGCCTTTTGTCTACTGAAGGGAATTTGATGGTGCAATGTTTGCATTAAACATATTAGGATCGGTTCTTCCTAATCAACAACCTTAGTACAATAGAAGTAGATATAGCTCCAATTCTAGCCCAACTAATTAGCTTGGCTCAAAATTGGCAAATTTAATTCAATTGAAAGTTTTGAAGTTATAAGGGATTTTTTTCAACAACCATATTTTTCTTCTTGGGGTTCATTCATTGAAAACTTGGTGGCCATCCTATTGAATGATTATAACCTTGAAAGTTTCAACCCTTCCATCTTAGGGGACACAAGTAATCTACAACACTCGGATTTGCAGTCCAATTACATGATGGTGGTTAATTATACATGAGTTTCAAGAAGATTAACCAACTTGTGGAGTTGAAATTCAACACCATTAGGTTAAGGAGCTTCAACCCCATCAACTTTTGAGGAACATCAATTGTGAAGGGGCATTGATAGTAAGAATGTTAAAATGCAGTGGAAATGTGTGTTTACAAAGGGGTGTGGAAGCGAGGGTGGCATTGGCAAAGTGCAAATTAGGCTTTTAATCGTTGAGGTTTTTTTTTTGGGGATCTAGGCAGCCATTTTTGAGCCATGCTACCCTTTTGTTTCGGCTACCTTTTTCAAAAAAAATTTCTTTATTTAAGGATGGAATTCATTTCTTCTCCCCATTTCTTTTTTATTTTTCCTTCTTTTGAAGGGGTTTGCCCCCTTCTAGCATCAGGTTCCTTTTTCTCATTCTTCTTGAATTTTTGCCCTTGGCTTTAGAGCCTCTTCCATCTTCTAGTCTTGGTGTGGTTCTTTTTGTTTGTTGTTTGGTTGATCCTTCATTGTCCTTCTTAAGCTAGAATGGGACCCAATGCAACATCCCATGTTTTGGATGTGGGTTGTTATTTTTGTGATGTGGCATACTATGTCATCAAAGGCTTCGGAAGGGTGTATACTAAACTTGTTCTTATTCTTCTAGCAAGTGGTGCCCATGGCATTTCAATTACCCCCTTGGTCTTCTTTCTATTTTTGGTTATGTGGGTTTAGGTTTTGGCTCGGCACCCTTTCAATGCCTTTCATTTAGGTCTTCCTTGGCCCCATTTGTCTTTGTGCATCCCTTTTGTTTTGTAACAAAAGTTGATGTTAGCTTTTCATTTCCCTTCAATTATTTCATTCGAGATCCATTTGACCTGGCTACTTGACATTTTTTTAAAATTTCAACAATGGGTTTCACATTTCCTCCTTAAGGGTGGGTCAATTGTGCATAAGGAGACCAAGATGTGCTTTTGACGATTCCTTTTAAGAAATTGGGAAAAACTTCAAGTGGGGCATTTTTTTAGGGCAAAAAAATTTGTGGCAACACTGTTTACAGATTGGGGCTCTTTGGTGACTCTGGCTTTTCTAGATCCTATGACCATCTTTCCCCCCATTCATCAACTTGGGCAAAGGATAACCCTTGGGCATGCCAAGGAGTTTGCATGCGTTGCCAAAGTTTTAACCCCCCTTTCCCCAACCCCAACCTTTTTTGAGATTATTAGATTTTTGTGAACTTTGCATCCTTCATGTTTAGATTCCCCCTTGCTTGGATCCATTCATGAATTTTCAATCAAATGCAAACCTTGAGCTTTCTCTTGATTCTTTTCGGTCGGCATTCATGCACTTGTCCCATTTGTCAGCATGGGGTCCTTTCGGCATGGTTTTCAAACATCTCTAAGATTTTTTCAACCTATTAGATTCAACAAGTGGTTTCATCTAACTCCATTAGTTCGATTCCCATGTGGTTGTAGGCTGAATTCCAGGGTCTGTTGTTTGGATTTTTGGTGATGTTAAGCTTTTGATTTTGGCCAAACCCACAAGTGGCATTCAATTGATAACAATGGGTGAATTGTGTTATCAACTTGTGTGTAAAGCATTATGTCTTCAGTTCCATGATGCATTTTCTTCGCAGCTATCACCACATCACTTTGGGGTGGTTGTTAAGGACAAGTGTGTAGTTATGGTTCATGGTATTTGAGTTGTTTTAAACATCCATCCCAATTGAGTGGTGCTTCAAGTGGACATCATGAATGTTTTCAACTCCACTTCACATAAGGCCATCTTGTAGGAGCTTTGAGTGGCAAGAAACTAGTTATCACAACTTTTCCTTTTTGTTTGTGTTTTTTTAAATTAGGAATTTTCTTTATTTTGCAATAATCATTTCCCTTCAAAGATTTGTCTATCCTCTTTTTGTTTGTTTGTTAGGCCCCTTTTTGCTCTTGCCCATTTTTGTGCTTTGCATTGCCACTCAATTGTTTTTCCTTTTTATCTTTTCCCCTCCTTAGCTGATGAGACCCACATCCTTGACCCCATTTCTATCATCACCTCTATTTTTTATTAATTTTTCTCCTAGTTAGCATCCGTGGGGCTAGCCATTTAGCCCCATAAGTGATTATTTTGGTCCCCTTTAGGCCTCCCTCATGGGTTTTCCTTTCCTTTTGGTTTTTGCTACCCTCTCAATGGCATTAGGACTTTTGATGTTCACTTTTATTTTGATTCCTTTTCCTTTTTGAAAGTCGTTTTAGACAAGGATGTTCACCATGCATAAATGCTCCCGAGGTTGGGGGATGTTTATGGTGCTTTTGGTATCCATTCAAGGTGAAAATCCTTTAAGGTGTAGCCACACATGACAAAAAGAACCTAGTCCTTATTGTAGTTTTTTTTTAGCCTATATTTTGATCCCCATAAAAAATAATGAATCAAAAGTTGTCAAATATTCAATAGGATTATATTTTAAACCATTATAGTTCTAGATTCCATCATAATCATTTATAAATGTGTTTTTACATGGTAAAAAAAAACTTGGTAAAAAAGACAAAAAAGGGTGACTTATAACAAGATTTGGTACACCTTAAAAAATTTGAAACTTTTTTAGTGTTTCACCAAGAGGCTTTCCTATTTGCTATTCCCCCCCTCCCCCTTTTTTGTGTTTTTGGCATCATCTTATGGCTTTTGATTCAACTTTTATGGGTGTTTTTGGGAGGCTCATAGGCTAAGGTTTTTTAGAATGCCCTTAGGCTTTCGTGATGCATTGAAAAATCTTTCTCCCCATTTCTTTTGGCAAGGTTGGCCTCATTTCCTTTCAAATTATCATGTTGACAACCTATCTTGGCAATTGGGTTCTTATTGCCCTTATCACCACCTTGAAATTCTTGGTGGACTTTTGTTTATTCTTATTGGAGATGATAAGGATGAACAACTCAAGTTTGCTCTCATTCCAAACCCATTCGAGGTTGGTGCAAAAGCTTATGCTTATGGTGGCAATGTTGTGCATACCCCCCTTTGAATGACTTGCAAAGAAGGGTGTACATCAACTTCAGGAAAACATTTCAAAGCGATTGCACGACCATTCCTTTTCGAACATCCTTTTTGACTTGTCTTGGGATTCACATCATGCATGTTTGAGTTTTTGTGTGGGTTGGAAATGGGCATTTGGTTGTCTACCCACTTGATCATCCTTTTTTTTCGTTTGGCTTCAGATTTTTTATCCTTTGGGAAGCGCACCATGTTGGGCCTCCCCCAATCATTGGCCCTTGGCTTGTCACATTGCATTTTTGGCCAACCTTTAGACCCCATGGGGATTCACCTCCTTTGTTGCATTCATGGTGGGGAAAGGACAATGTCTCATGACACCCATGTAGGATGCCTTTGCATCCATTGCAAGGTATGTAGGTTTTCATGTTGCACTTGATTAGACCCACATTCTTGTTCGACCTACCTTTTAGTTTTCATGTCAACGATTCGATGTTGTGTTGTCATTTTATGGCATTTGCACGTTGGCCAATGTCATCATCATTGACCCCATTAAAAGGGACTTGGTTTTGCGTGTTGTATTGTTTCACAAGGCAGTCACAACAATGGTGGCTCAAACAAAAAAAAGACTTCATCAAGATGGGTACAAGTTGTAAACTTGTTTCTCTCTCTCACCATTGAGGTTTTTGGGTGTCTACATCAACAAGTGAACATTTTTTTCCATCATTGTGTTAACATGGCTTGGGTAGCAAAAGGTTCTAAGGGCCCTCTTCTTTCAATTTCACATGTGTTTTACAGGCAGAGGGTGTTAGTTGCATTGTAGCAAGTGCAAACTACACCTATTTTGAGGTGGGTCGTTATTGTTAGTGAAGTTTTTTCTAGGCTAGGTGTTTTTTCTAGTGTTATTCCCCTCTCCTTTTCTAACATGCTTTTTGTGACAAGGGGGGGAAGAGGGGGTCGAATACAAAGATTAGTACCACATGTGCTCTTTGTTGTAGTTCACAAGCCCCTTCATACTTTTCCCATGTGCCAAATTGTGAACATCACCATTCATTATAACACAATGGCACGACACACATCTCATGACTTATGGGTTACATGAATTGATAGTAGCACCATCATTAACAACAAAAAAAAAGTTGGTGTATGAAACTTACTTCCAAATCCTTTGTTGAAAACAATGGCATGTGACCAAAAAAAAAACAATTTGGATGGAAAACACCTTCAAAGTCTGCATTCAAAATAGTGGCATGAAACAAATAAATAGTGGCATGCTAAAATTTTAGCAAGATGATGCCCAACCAAAATCAATGACTTTCTACTACACAATGATGAAAAAGAGCACGAGAAAAAAAAGACAATTGACGAGAACAAAAAAACCTCCAGAGAACAGTAGCAGCAGTGCCACTTGGCCAATGGACTGCCACAACCAAAAGCAGAGACGAAGAAGCAGATCTCTGGCAAGCGCTCTCATTATTAGACAATAAATCTCATCCCTAATTTGTCTTCTCAATCACTGAGAGAACAAAATTCAATGGATGAAAGTTTCAACAAAAATAAAATATAATTGTGATTGTTTCAATTTGGCTATTGTTCAAACATCATCACAAGCAAATCTTAAATTTCAAAAGTAAATAAGGTACTTTAGAAACATTTGCTTTTTAATCAATTGTGGTAGGGGTCAAAACTTTTCAACCTTCAAAAATGTTTGATGAGCTCAATTGTGACAAACATTTAAGACTTTCAAGTAAAACTTTCAATGAAACTTGGAATAACAATTTTTAAACAAATGTTGAATAACACCTTTTGAACAACCTTCAAGCAACCTTCAAGTAGCAAGCCTTTGAACAACAACTAAAACAAACTCAAGTGCACTAGGCTTAAAAAAAGAGTAGAAGGGCACATTCACAAAAAAATGACTCATACTCAACTCCTCATTGAATTGCTTAAAAGGAGTGGTTTACAAGACATTTTATTGATTACATCGACAAATAATGGGTCGCATCAACAACATTGTATTAATTATTCAAACAATATATTATGGAATCATGAATTACAAATTAACACAAAAAAAATTTGACACAAATAAATGTTGCATTATATAATGGAATACTTAAAAAAACTCCCATAAATATGTCATTTTCAAATCTTTTCAAGTTCTTCTAAAAGTCTGATGAACAACAAAAATGCTAGTCACGTTGTTGTCACGTTGTTTTAGAAGTGCTTTTGAATATTTTATAATCATTAATTTTATTTCAAACTTATGAAAATATTCTTGGCCCCTAGGTAATGATAGGTTTACTTTTATATGAGGATTTTTGAAAGATGATATTTTGACTTGTGTTGAAACTTTAGATTAGTTATAGAGTTATAATATCTTGAAGGATTTTGGTTTCTTTTAGAGGATTTTTTTGAAGATTATATTTTTGCATTGTGAAATATTTGAGTTTCCATGATTATTCTTTTGCCTTAAGATACTGTAAATGGCAAGGCACTTACATGATCATGTTCACACTTGGGTCAACAGCACAGGCCACACTAGTATCTTGTTATTGAGGGTACCTTGATGTCATAAAACAACAAGTCTTTTTATATGTCATTTGTGACAATCATCAGAATATCTTTTTAATCAAAATTTTGTATCCAATTATTTGAACTACTATATAAGTCTGCTGTTGCCAGACAAAATTATCTATAATATAATATCTTTGCAATATTGGAAGTAAAGCTATTTTTGTGTACTTTGTTGCTAGAGGCTGCCTTTGTTTGTAGCCTGAACAACAACAGATTTGAATCTGAGCCTTGAGAAGATTCACTGTGGAGTTGGGACCGTTACCAAACATGCTGCACACAAACATGTCACGCTATGGCCATGCAGCAACCTCACATTTTACTTTTAGTTTCACATGCTCCCTCTTCCAGCTTCTTGTACTTGAAACTATCACAACTAATAGTACCATGGAAGGGATAATAAGTGCAAGAAAGCAAAGTAGTTCCTAAAGTGTAGCAGCAACCCCAAGTTCTCTTGCAGCTGTCACCAAGACAAGAATCTGACACAGCATGTAAGTTAGCCACAGCCATTCACAAGTTAAGAAATAAAACCATATCATTCTGGACATTGATTTACAGCATTCCTACCATCTGCCATACATTCAAACATAAGGATTACACACCACCAGGTTCTGTCCATTCTTTGAACAGTGGTGGTGCCTCGCCGTGGTGAATTAATTCCAATTTCAACCAGTAAGTCCCATTGCAGGTAACAAGGTTGACTCAAGACTCAAATGTCCAATGAATCCTTCCGACCAAAAGCATCTGCCCTTCAGCTGGATGAATCCCCACAATTGCTTGTTACACATTGAAAGCTGAACTCTAAAATCCCATGTACTACAATTGATTTATATGCAACTGATCATAGAAGGAAACAACTCTGCAACAACAAAGACTCTCTCCTTGCCATACAATAGAGGACAAAATTGTCAAACAGTCCAGAGTTGAACTTCACCATCCATAAAGATTCCAATGATTGAAAGCTTGAGGTGGTTTATGTATCCAGGCCTCAGGAAACTCAGTGCTGCTGCTTTCTGAGCACTTCTCTGTTTTTCTTGATACAGAAATAGAGACATCTGCATGACCAACCAGCACAAAACAAGACCAAAGTGCAGAGGCACAATCCTAAGAACCCTATGCTCCCTCTCAACATCATTCTCATCCACCACTAGTGTTAAGGATTAGTACAATCATTTCTTTGATTGTAGAATGCTTTGGTTTGGGTTCTTAGCTTGAATGGATTCCACAATGGGCCATGGAAGCCAATGGTCAGAGACAAGTCATCACAGCAAGAGACCTGCTATACCTATCAAAATGAACAGCATGGCCATGACAAAAGATTTATATAAATTCTTCCTAGAAAGAGAAAATGAGCTCCCAGTAGGCACCACCAGAGCTTCTCCTTGCCTCACATTCCGCAGCCATCTTCTTGAGCGCTTTGACAGGCCCTCCAAAACTCTTCCTTCAACTGTCAATTCTACCTCATTCCTAGTTAAAAAATCCTGAGACCATACAGTTATTACACACCAGATTGTTACAGCATCAGCAATAACCTCAAAGATTGATCAAACAAACCAGCTCTACAAGTCCTCTTTCTGCACCACAGAAAGAGAGCTTTCAATGCATGTGTAAAAATCTTTGTTCACTCTCACAAATCATGAAAACTCGCAACCACTTCATCCATGAAATGCAAGAAGAAACAGCAATTTCGTTTATATCTGAAAGTTTCCAGCACAAGCTCAACCAGGAATTTGTAAACTGGCTCTCTCTCTCGCACTTTCTCTGTCTTTCTCTTTTCCATTATAAGTACACTCCAAGAGACAAAGAGCAAATCTATGTTATGAAGCTTAGTGTCATTGGAGGCTATGCTGCTGCACCTTAAAAGCATGCCGTAATGTGTCATCCTACTGTTATCTTCTGTGATTCCTTCCTAAGAGCATTGGCCCTAATCAGACTTCCAATGGTGTTGAATGCCAGCTTGATGTCGTCCAGTGGGTTGCCAGGCACCACAACCTTGTACAGGTAGCTATCGAAGGTCATCTTCTGCACATAGTCATCAGCACACATCTCCACGAATGCCTCACGGGCAGGGTTAGATCTGTAGAAGACCTTCTGGAGGATATCCAGAACTTTGTAGGTGGCCCAGTACTTCTTGTCCCACTTCTCCAGGTACACTCTCAAATCCGACTCATTCACCATCCTTGTTCCATTAGCTGAGCCCTGGACAATGGCTTCTGCACACATGCGACCAGACTTTGCTGCAAAGTAGATGCCTTCTCCTGAACACTTGGTAACATAGCCCGCTGCATCACCCACCAATGCCACCCTATTGCTAGCCCTGCGTGGTCTTGGATGCTCAGGGATGGGATGAGCTTCAACTCTGATGATCTTACCTCCTGCAATCTTGTCTTTGGCACGGTTGCGTGTTGCAGTCTGGTACTTCTTGATGGCTGGCTTGTTGATCACTGTGCCAGTTCCCACGGCAACATGGTCGCACTTGGGGAAAACCCAGCCATAGAAGTCTGGAGAAACATCGTCTCCCACGTACATCTCAGCCAAGTTCTCGTAATACTCCATCTTATCCTCCGGGATTTTGATCCTCTCCTGAAACGCAATGGCATAGTCATACTCACCAGCGTCAATGTCTTTAGCAACTCGACTATTGGCACCATCGGCTCCTATGACAGCATCGACCTCGAGAACAGCGGGAGTCCCCATCTTGGAAGCGCCATCGAACTTGGTGTAATGCAGAATGTAAGGGCTTTCTTCGTCCTTGGGCACTTCCATCCTCAAGAACAAGCCATTGATGATAGATGCGCCGTTCTTCTCGGCACGCTCACGGAGAAAAGAGTCCAGCACCTCTCTCCTCACCATACCGATGTACTCATCATCGTTTAAGGTTCTCCCCACATCCACAGCCACATTGGAAGGCGAGATCATCTTCATCTTCGTCACCTTGCGGTCGATAATCTCCGGCGGCAAGTCGAATTCACTCACCATGCAGAGAGGAATGGCACCTCCACAAGGCTTCGCATTGTCCAATTTCCTCTCGATCAGAAAAGTCTCAACTCCTCCTCTGGCGAGGGTTTCTGCAGCACACCCTCCCGCAGGTCCACCTCCAACTACAGCTACACGCAGCTTCCTTCCTTGCAACTTGGGACTCGACTTCCCCGCGTACACAGTAACGACGGTAGTAGTACTGGTCGTCCGACGTGGCCCCATTTCGCTTCCTTGCGCGGGCATCTGAAGACCCTTCACCTCAGAAACTGCAGCAGCAGCAGAGAGAGGGGAAAAGCGCAAACCCTCGAACGTCTTCAAACTGTGCTTAGACGAAGAGGAGAGAGATGACAAAACTCGCAGCGACGACTTGCAAGCTCCTCCATCGGCTCTCACAAAAGCTTGCGCCGCTTCAGATGCAACAGAACAAGCATGGGTAGAGGACAAAGACGATGACACAGTGAACGACACTCCAGTGCTCGCCATCGCCACTGCTTGCACACAACCCGCCATCGCTGCGCTTGCGCTGCTCTGCTTCTCTGCTCTTCTCTCCTGCGGAAGAGCTCTCGCTTGGCACTTGGGTTGGTGCAGGTTTCGAGACCTGGTCGCTACGGCCAAAAACGAGAGGCGATGAAAACAACGAAGGGCTGTTGGCATGCCACCGCGATCCTGATTGGCTCTCTCCTGTCCAATCAATGGCCCAATTGGTACAGATAAGGGTAAGGTTATCTGGCTCATTATTTCTCGCCTTTTCTTACCTGATTTTTTCACTCGCTTATTCCACTCGATTTTTTAAAATTTTATTTTTTTGGCGAAACTTCATCATTTGGTGCCAAGAAAACACAAGGTGTGCGTGACTACATAGTACAAAGGAATTTGTTTTGAAAAAATGGGCCAAAATCACCATAATTTTACTAGGAAAAAAACGTTGAAATAGCCATATTTAGACCCTAGGTTCTTGCATGTTGGATTCAGCACTAGGTGGGGTTTCCAAAGAGATTCTACTTTTCTCTCTGACCGCCAATGAAACTACCTTGCAAAAATTGAAAAAAAAAAAAAAAAAAAACCCTCCTGGTGATCGATCATCCACAAGTGGCAAAAGCCAAATTTGGCTACAGGTCAGGGTGGAGAATAGATTTTTTGGGTTGAGAATCCACCTATATTTTGGCTATTTATTGAAACCCATTGTCTAAATGTGGCGATTTCAGAATTGTTATCCTAAATTATATGGCGACTATGGGCCATTTTTCCCCCCAAAAAAATCCTTTGTATGAGTTGCAATCGCCTTAAATGATAGAACTGGCATTTTCTTGTTACAATTAGGTTAATTAATTGACAGAATGGGCTTTTTTTCTCCATTTATTGTACGTAAATTATGACGTGCCTAAATTATGAGCAGATTCCGCTTCGCTGTGTAGGTAGATTACATGTTTCGCGTGAGGTACGGACCGATTCTGGGTCGCGGAATTGATCATTGTGCAATCAACTCCGTTTAGGATATTTTGGGGGTAGGTAGTAACGCAGTTACTTCTTGCTCGTCAGAGAGTTATGATACCCTACGGTTCTTTACTGGGACTGAACAGGGTACTGCATCGGGACACAAATCCGGTAGACAATGGGTATGTACCCCGGCCCACGTACCAGGCGTAGAACCGGTCCTGTCCGTCGTGCCCCTGAACTCGTTTTTAGGGTTTGAAGCTCTTCGCGTTTGTTGCAGGCTTCTTGGGAATCTTCGAGCTCCTCGGCATTAGGACAGTCGGAGGATTGTTTGTTGTTGCATTGTTTTAGTTTGGATTCTGCACTGTCTTTTTCCCCCTTTGGATTTGTGGAAAATCTGCTATTAGGATTCTTTTTTGTGAAAAATTGGTCTTTGGTAGAGCCCTTGTTCATTATGCACTGATTCATTCAACCGGCAGTTCATTCTGGCTGGCTGCGGATTCGATCGGAAGAAAGGAATCTGACGAGAATTTGACGCTCGGGGGCATGGTTTTTGAAATATTTGGAGCTTACTCGGCATTGTTGTAGGTAAATTGCCCCACGCCGGCCCCTTCTGACCGTCTCTTCCTCGCATTTTCAGAGTTTTCTCTTTATTCAAAATTTTCCTACATCTACTTCTCAAGAACCAACCAACTTGTTTGAGCCGCCTGCAAATTGTGAATATTGTGCTTGCTGGAGTATTGATGCTGTTCGTTAATTACGTCGTCCTAGCTCCATTTTAGCACATGTAGGTCCTTTCTAGGGTTTAAGCTGCCTTCTAGGGTTTTTGGCAAGCTTATTTCACTGTTCATGGTTTTGAAGTAGGGGGACACAAAGGTATGCTTGACCTGCAACCAGTTTTTGGGAGTAAATCTTTAGAATTCTTGCAAGTTTTCCATTCAGATTCCATAGTCTAAGATTGCGCATGTTTGCTCCAGGGCATAGTGCATGGAACGAGGTTTTTATTTCTCTCCTTTCTCCATTGTATATCCAGAGAGATTTCTCATTGCTGTAGAATAAACTGGACTTGGTTATTTCGAAGTTGTTCCCTGGACCCCCGCACTATTCTTTTAGTTTTTTTCCCTTCGATATCCTCCCCTTGTTTGTGTCTGAAACACATTGGTTTGTTATTTCTCTCAACCCCTTATTATCTCCTTTCAATACCAGCCATGAAGTTGGATCTTCATAATCTTGGTCTCACTTTCTGTTTCCTCTGGAGAATGGAGAATGAGCTCTTTTTGTTTGTGGTAAAGACACCCATTATCTGAGTATCACCAAAGTGGTTACAAGGAGTTCAAATGTGATCTGAGACTATTTAGGTTGACTGATTCTAAAGAAACATTGTGAATCTCTTCAGCCACTCCCTCACAATCTGTGGATCCACATTTCTCAAATAAAAGTTGGATTCTGTATTAGGGTTCTGAGCATAGATTGTGAGCCTTACAAACTGGGCATCATAGGGGCTTATGTTTGCTGCTGGTCAACATGCTAGTACTTGTCACCCTCACATGATTATTGCATGTAAGATTGTTGTGTCAATAATCTGTTTGAGGTTTTGTGGTGGCATAGACTCCATGTTAGTGGATATGTTTTTCTGTGTTGTGGATTGCAAACAACTTCTTGTTTCACAGTCAATTGTCTGTTGCCAAAGCAGTGAAAAGTTGTGTTCCATGTACAGACAGAGCTGGCCACAAGATGAAGGTGAGTAATATGCCAGTTACTGAAGTAAAGACAGGCCAAGATATACCAGCAGGAGGCGTCACATTTGAATGGCTGCGACAGGTAAAATCTGATCCTTAAGTGATTTGGGTGTTTGTTGCAACAAGTTGTTATTTCAGTCTTGTGAAAATTGGTCTCCAGTGAAATCTTCTAGGCAAAGAAATAAACTTTTGAGGGTTTGTAACCTTGGTGTTTTTTGGATGGATGTGTTTACCATGATTTCTTTCTCTTCTGACTAATTTTGGCTGTTTTTTGGAGTCATTTGCAGGCAGAAGATGCAAGCTTACATCGAGATCAAGAAGTTCACACTGTAGCAGGAGTATATGGAGGCCAACCCTTCAGTGTTATCGAGGAGTTCAATTTCTGGCGCAGTAAACCAGAGCTTGCTGAAGCAGTGGCAGCCATCAAGGCTTTGACTGCTGTTATAAAAAGGAGCGAGGCATCAACCATGATGGGCCTGGAAATTGAGCTGAGAAATGCCTCTGATGCACTGAAGGTCGGTTTGATCCCTCAACTGGCCTTTCACATGTTCTTGTTTGTTTCATCAGTCTGACTCCATTTCACAACGAAGACAATACAGGGATTTGTGGGGATTCTAGCAGGAGAGGAAACGAGCAGTTTTCTTGCCAGTTGAAAAAGCTCTAGACATGACTGAAAGAAGGATGCAAGTCAATGCAGTTTTTGTGCATGTGCACATAATGGCTGTTTATGAACTTTTGTGTAAAGATGCTTCTAAGATGGATCTTTGGTGCTGTGTGCTGACATCTGGAACATTTTGTGAGGTTACTAGGTACTGATGATGGAGATGTCAGACATTGTTTGGATTCTCCTTTCCAGTATTTGGAATGGGGTTTACTGCTGATGGATGAACCTCAAAGCTGTTTGCAAAGTTCTGTCAGTTTCCTTAGAAATGTAAAGCTTATAAGAATACTCAAAAAACATGACGTGCTGTCAAAATTGTTGATTGAAAATGACAGACTATAATGTGATTTATGGCTGATGGACTGAAACATGAGCATGAAGGGGAGTTTCTTGCTTACAGGTGGGGTGGATGGTGTGGTCAGGCTTGGGATGAGACATCTATATCGTTGACAGCAGGGTGCAACCTGTTTTTGCGCTATGTTACTCGCACGTCAGCAGTGGAGTATGAAGACATTGCAGCTGGCAAAGCTCGTCTCATTGAACGTGGAGAGAGGTTTGGTGAGATATCTCAAAAGGTACTTCCTTCACACAAGTTGTTGATGAGATGGATTGAGGCAGTTTTCTACGCAGTTCCTATTTGGTTATTTTTTCACCATTTGAGCATGCCTGATCATATGCTGGTCTGTTGTTATGACATTGAGGAATTGGTAATTTCAGGCACGTAGGACTATTGCAATGCTTGGACAAGACTTTGTGCATGATGGTTGCACTATTCTTACACATGGCTTCTCAAGGGTGGTGCTAGCTCTGCTCAAACTGGCCACTGCCAATGGCAAACGTTTTAGTGTTATCTGTACAGGTATCAATGGTCCCACTTGCCAATATTACCCTTGCATGATTCCTTTGGTATATTGAATGTGGCATGAATCTATCACATGACCAGCATGAATCGGATTGGTGTGGACTTTGATGTGCTGGCTGGTCATCTGGTCCTATTGGTCAAGCATGAGTGCAACTGATGAACAAGTTCATTTTGCCCCATACAGAAGGCAGGCCTGACAACACTGGTGCAGAAGTTGCAAAGGAGTTGCTGTCAGTGGGTATCCCTGTGACATTGATTCTGGACTCTGGTGTAGCGTACATGATGGAGAAAGTGGATATGGTATTAGTGGGTGCTGAAGGTGTTGTGGAGAGTGGGGGAATCATTAACATGCTTGGCACATACCAGGCCGCACTGGTTGCCCGTACCATGAACAAACCTGTTTATGTTGCTGCTGAAAGCTACAAGGTATTTCTGCAGTCACAACCCCTTGTGTTATTGTTGAAGAAACTTCTTTATTTTGATGGAAAGGGGTGATGCAGTAGCTTCCTTAGCCCTAACTACACTTATTATGTGATCACAATGTGCCAAGATGAATGTACTTGCATATATGAGGGGTTATATATGCCCTTGTTTTAGAGCCTACAAATAGTGCTTCTAAGTTGATGGTTTTATGATGTCATCATGGATGTTATTCTTCTGAATCAAGGCAAGTCCTTTAGTGATTATGGATGTGAGCAGTTTATCACCTGGATTTGTAGAGATGTATATTCCAATTGCTGCTGTCGTGGGTGTGATTTTGGCAGTTTGCACGGCTGTTTCCACTTGATCAAAGGGACATGTCACCATCACCACGCCATGTAGACTTTGCAGAGCCAATCCCTCCAGAAGTGACTGTAGAAAACTCTGCCAGGGACTATACTCCTCCCCAGTATCTCACTCTCTTGTTCACAGATTTGGGAGTTCTGACTCCCTCAGCTGTAAGTGATGAGTTGATACAGCTTTATCTTTGATGCTATGTCTTCTTGTCCAGTAATTGATTATAGCCCCCAGGGACAAGTTACCTCTCTCTTATGATCTCTTACAAGGTGCAAATTAGTTCTCCCAAGGGATATCTTTGCCTTCAATGATGCTTTGTTCTCTTTTGGTACGAAAATGCATTTCCAATGGCCCTGTACTCTCCAATTCCTGAGGTCATCAACTCATATTGCAAGCCTTATTCGGTGAAAGTGCAACCTTAAGATTGTGGCATTTCTAAATATCTCATCTCAAAGTTAGCTTACTTCAGAAGATGTTAGGTGACCTTGAGATTGAGTACACATGCTATACACTTAAAAAAAACCTCAGTCATTGATACAGAATTGCATATTTCTGCACTGTAGGGCATCAAGGATGTCCAAGAACAGTATGCCCAGTGGATTGTTTTGGGTGTGGAAGGGGAACTTGTTAACCAACAAGTGAGGCCATCATCAAAAATTTGGTTATTTGTGAATTCTGTTGGGTCAGCATTTTATACCATTTAGGTTAATTGGAACATGTGTGCTTAAAGGTGTGTCTGCTCACTGCATGCTTCTTGTTAAGAGGGATGCTTGCTCACATTTCTTATATAGGTGGAGATTCATTCCTTGGAATATTGCTGCAGGTTGTTCTCTTGTATTCACTATTGTGCTGGATTCTTGTTAGTCGATGACTGGTTACAGATCTTCCCTGCCTCACATACCCTGAAATAGTTTTGTTTGAGTAGAGAATGTGCAAAAACATGGGGAGAGCATGGACAGTCAGTGTTGGAGTACGCAGACATCTGTTTGTGCTCAATTGTGGACCTACAGGATCAAAAGCTTTGAAGAACTTGATACTTGCAGGAACAATCTCCTACACAGTGGTTGAGGGATGCTTGAGCTCCAGATGCCGTTGTAGATGGTTTGCATCTTGCACTTACCCTAGACCTGTTTTCAACCTAAATTGTAGGGTTGTTGAATACAGCTAGTTTTAGTGCATGACTACAGATGTAATGGCCTTTATCCTGGATCTGGGCTCATCAATTTGTTAGTGGCATGTTTGTGGTGCTAAGTGGTGTTAATCACCATTCATCACATGTACGCTGTAGCTTCATGCTTGGCAGTTTACACCTGTCCAAGGGATATTCCTGTTTAATGCAGTGTGTGACACATCTTTTGTTTCAAATCTGTAGATAGAAAGTAGATGCATAAATTTTGTTGGCAATTTCATCTCCTTGTCAAGGAATGATCATTTGCTTCCTGGATCTCTAAGGTTATCTTGTGGTCAGCTTATGGGAGTGCTAATGCATGATATAGGTCAGTGAAAAGATGTAGAGATGAGAGAGTTGTTAGGCTACGGATGAAGGTTTAAATTAAACAACAAATGCTGACACTACAGAGCATGGGTCAAGATGCAAATAAACATCATTAGCACCAGTGAGCACTGAGCAAGTAGAGGGCACAATGAGTGACTAGGGGTCAATTGCAAAATTTGCTGTATGGTGGATAGGAGCATTGCAGCAGCAATGCGCCAACTAAACTATTCTATAGTAAGCCTAGTTATAGAGAGTGCATTACTCTGATACAAGACAATAACTAATTTATGTGAATCTAACAAGGGGATATTCAGAAGTATAAATGAACTATTCACAAACATCCAGTTGATGCATATTGTTTGGATGGCTTTCTATTGGGATAGTTGCTCTTCCATAATTGTATAGACATGGTGGAATGTTCTACTTAATCTATTTTTAAAAAATTGATTTTACTGTATTTGCTCTGATTGGCAGATTGGATTACCATAAGATGTGTGATTTCATATACGTGGTTGCTTGTTCAATTTTGGTGAAGAATTTTGGTTTAAGCCAAAATCTTGTTTGCATACTTGTTGTGTTGATTGGAGTTTGCTACTTGTTTTTGTGCAACAGTCAGTGACACAGTGTATATCTGTCCCGCATGTGTCCCGCATGTGGCACATTGTCATCATGTTTGAGTAATTTTAGGAGACGTTTTTAACAATAGAAGATTTCTGTTTGGGGTTTCTGCCTTTGGAATCTCCAAAAATCCTCATTTCATAGGCATCTCAAATGTATGTGCAGAGATTCTCTAAGCCTATTTTATCCTCTGAAAGTTCCAGCTCTTAAAAGGTCTTTTGTTTTCTCCATTTTCCTCTTTCTTTTTCGTGGTTTTATCATTTCTTGCTTTACTCTCTTTCTCTTTGCTTTGTATGTTTGTCTTTCTTTTTTGTCATTTTATCATTTCTTGCTTTATTCTCTTTCTCTTTGCTTTGAATGTTTCTGTATCTTCTTGGGGTTTGGCAGTGCTCTCTTTCTCTTGTAGGTTTAGTGGAGTTAAGCCAGTAGGCATGGCCAAGTTTTTCAGTGCAGTCTTGTGACAGAAACTCAGTAATTACGTCGTTTAATGTCTGACAGGTGCTAGCCTTTCAGAGCACCTTCCATAATTCTTTCTCAACTAGTGTAAAAACTGCTTAAGTCTGCAACTCTCAGGTTTGTCATATGGTGTACAAAATGATGTGCAAGTACACTGTCACTGTTCCTTTTTGCTCCCACACTTCTGTTGTTGTCAGAAACAATCCGAGGTATGCTAACAATTGAAAAACCAGCATCCTAGTTTTGGTCACACTTGGGATCTTACACACCAAAATTGTGTGAATGCAGATGTCTATGAAGTGCACAAAGTGCAAGTGTGTTTTGTGTCTTATGTATGGTTTGCAAAATCATTTGCAGGTACACTATTGTTTCTTCCTAATAATTTCATTGACATTGTCATTGAAAAATGTGAGACATACTTAGAACTGCACTACCTATGCCCTGGTTTTTGATCACTTGCAATGTAGCTACTTCTGTGGAGAGAGGTCAGCCTTAGCAGGAGCGTTTATGCAGCGTCCATAATGATCAAATTTAGATCCATGGCAAGGGCAATCAAACGTATGGTCGATTGGATTCCATTTCACAATGCATCCCATGTGTGGGCAAACCGCTACATGTCATCATCACCCATCCATATCGTCAGAGTTAGTACAGAACTGCAAGAGAGAAAATCTAAAAGTCTTGCAGGAGAAGGCAGAGTATGAATTATTGCAGACATATCAAAATTCCTTAATAAATAAATAGAGTTTTTGGTTTCTATTAGATGTGTCCTATGTCAATTCTGCAAAAACAGATGTCAAGGAGAGCTGCAGAAGAAGGATAATGGATTGTCACTTGAATGACAGGTTTTGAATATAAGAGACCAGGATGAGTTAAGACGGAGAGAACCAACAATGTTGTATGTCATCAAGAGAGAAATGTTCAGCTGAGAGACAGAAATTGAGAGTGATTATGCTTGTTAGTTGAAAGAGAAATTCAAGTGTCTTTTGATGTTCAGCAAGTTGCAGACATCAACATGTAATCTTAACATGAGCATAGTTTCACAGGACTGATGAAAAGGGGAATCAAAAAAAGAAGTAACCTGAATATTTATGCAGACCACCCATGATATCTTTGTAGATAGCCACCTTGTGAATTCCCTGTTGGACCACACATCCACTGCAAGGAGCCATGTCTTCAATATCTACATGGTCTACACCAGCAAATGGAAGAATATCTTTATATCCCTGCACCCAAGCACTCAGGTAATATAAGCTTCACAGGATACTTAAACACAGTGTATGGATAAACTCAGGTTTCATGGTGTCCTTTCTGTACATGTGATACAATGGCTTGTTACATTATTGTCTGAAGAGTTTCTGAAGTTTTTTGGTCGACTATAGAGATCAGACTTTGATCCACATTTTCAGGCAATGAGGATCAAATGTTGTTCAGAAGGTCATTTGTTGGTCACTCATTGTTGTTTAAGTTGGTTAACTGAAACTCAAATTTGATTGCCTTGATCACAGGTCAGGGCAAGAAGAAACCTGAACAGTGTGTGCAGATTGGGAAATGAGGCTGCACACTGTTGACTTTGAAAGTGGCAGGCATCTGCTGGGTGCATAGACTTCAGCCCAAGGGTTTTCCACTCCCAGTATCATATCTTTGATGAGGATACCACCTATTGTGCTGCCTGTCATTCCTTGGCCACTATCACCTGCACATTGCAGTGTGTATGGAGATTGGTGAGCCAAGAATCCAGTTGACCAAAGCCAGAATCTGCATGTCCTGGTAAGGCTGAAAACATTTGAATTTCTGCTGATTCATACCTGTAACAATGTATTGATCATGTTCACCAGGTTTCAGTGGGTCATGACCAATTATATGCAGCATGTCCACAGGCTCGAAAACCTGACAATGTGCACTATGTGAGTGCCTTTCTCTAAGATTATTTATTTCCATTGTGGACAACATGGATTCATTCTTTCTCAAGTGCATTGCTGTGACATATCAACAACTAGTGAATGTGCGATTCAATACATCTTCCTCTATGATTTACTCCTGTTTTCAACTATCCACACGTAAATTTTGTGATCTATGCATTTGTTGTTTGATTGCATATGAAATTTCTTTCTACAGTAGTACTGATCATGGAGGGAGAAAGTGATTTCTTGCTTGCCTGGCCTGTCCATTTGTACAGAGCCTCCCCTGCAGAAGGCCATCTTGCTCTAGCCCATGCCTCCAATTTGGCATATGCATCTGGATATTCATTTTGTTTCATGCCAGTGCTGGTGTCCTCGCCACCTACAATCAAGATGTCATGGGTGTCTTTTTGCTCAATTCGCACATAATGATATGGTGAAGCTGTGTCCCACCACTGAGCTCTCCTGGTTACAAAGAAAAACCATCAACTGGAGTGGGAGAAACCATGAGAAAGTTTGGGAGAGGAGTTGCAGAAATTCCAGTTATGTATTTGTGGGATCCAAACATGGAATCATTACACTGTAAAGGCAGAGACAAAATTTACCTCACAGTTCCTTTTGGAAGCTTGAGGCCAACAACATAGCTGTGATCTGGAGTTTGCCGTGCATGAATTGCCACATTGTGATTCAGTGGAGAATTGGTAGCCATCACCACAGCACCAGCAGTAACTACAATTCCATCTGCTGTGATCACCTGGTTTCCTTGGAAATTCATTGCTCTTGTGAGTTCATACAATTGCACTCCTCTCTTTTCCATTGCTCTTGCAAGCCCGTTGAGGTACCTGCTTTCCATCATTTTTTTGTAATGATTCTCAGAACCATCAAGGAACTCAATGGACTTGAATTGACACGAGGAATTATATGATAAAATTCTAAAATCCTCTTGATTCTCTCCAGGTTTGATAAAGATTTGATGAAAAGAAAAGCAAGAATGGAAACTCTAGGATGCACACAGACCTCATATGTGAGGATGGAGATTGAGTGCTGTGCACAATCAAGGATGACATCCACAGCTCTGGACACTGCAATGCAAGATGACAGAGCTGTGTGTGTATAATTTTTGAAGCAACTCACATTAAAGGGTGAAACTCAGCAGCATCTGGGAAACATAAAGCTGTGCTGATGCTCCCATAAGAAGGATCGTTGTGCAAGTCTACCATCTGAACATTGAACTTCAATCTCTGGCATGCATCAAATTCCTGCAAAGCAAATGAGGGAGATAAAAAGAAAATTATAGACATCAGTCAACCCAGGGGAAGTTACTTCCATTTTTTTTTCCAAATGGTGTTGCAGAAAAATGTAGGGGCAAGTTATTTTTTTAAAGTAAACTTTAATATACTTAAATCTAAATAAGGTACCTAGAATTGAATTATGAGGATATACTTAAAATATTATGTGCAAATTAGGGTACCTCCCAGGTGCAACTTCCCTCTCCCTAGCCTAGAGTGGCCATTTCACATAAGCTCCCTCAGGTAGGGGAGCTGTTTTGAAGGTAGTTCAGATTGTCCAGATTGTCCAGATTGTCCAGATTCTCAGTTGTTATGGAAGGGAAGGCACCACTGTCACTGCCTTCCACCTCGTGAACTGAGGGCTGAAGGCGATGAAGGCAATGACAGCAATGCCTTCATACTTAATGAACTTAAAAATTTCATCTTTGTAAATCAAGGCACCTCCCCATCAAAGAACTTCACGATTCAAGCATCAGGGATCCTACAAAATTTATGTGAGAACCCTGAAATTTAATAGTTCATTACATTGGGGAAGGAATCCATTTATCGACTCTTCCTGAATTTCTGGCATGCTATACATAGCATACCCAAAAAAGAACCCCTTTTATCTAAATATACAAAGGATAACTTCCTGTACGGGTCAATAAAAGGGAAGCATGCAATGAATCATATCTAGATGCTGAAGTAGAATATAACAGAAGTTGAAAGAAGGGAAAAGCAGGTGCAAAGGAAGATGTGGAAAACAGGTGTGGAGAAAGAGCTTTACGTTTTGTAGACTATCATGTGCTTGCTTTGAATCATCATGAGGAAAAAGGTACCCATCGACGCGTGAAAAGTTGCACTCGATGTTCTCTTCTTCCACAATTTGGTCAATCCAGTCCACAGCTTTCTTGTAGCTGTCGGCCACCAGCTGTGTCTTGCGAGTGCCGTGGACCTTCTCGACTATGTGGTAGAAATCATCAAACCATGGCATTATGTGTGCTGTCGTCCTGCCTGTCTGGCCCGCACCTGACAAGTAGTGTACATATCTCTCTACTACATGTCAGGATCTCACAGCAGACTCTTGGACAAAGAGAAACTCTTTTCCTCTTGGATCTGCAATGGAAGAAAGGAAACTCTGCAAACACGATGAGGTTCCGAGACACGAGCTGTTCTCACCTATGACACGAGCTTCGAGAACTATAACTTTCTTCCCTTCCTTCACAAGGTTGTAGGCGACGCTCAAGCCAGCAATACCCGCTCCTACGACCACCACATCGGCACTCACATCTTTCTGTAGCTTCGGATACTGTACTTTCTGGTCTTGTTGATCCCAAACTGTGTGCCGAAGACCCGGAATTTCTTCTTCGGCAGCTTCTGGACCCGTCCTGCAGTCTGCCATACTCTGATCATCACACAGCTCGTCACCAGAAGAGTTTCAATTTCATAGAACTTTGCATTCGAAGAGTTCCAGAAACATTTGCAGCAAACACAGTCAATATACATAACCTCTATGCCTCTAGAGATTGCAGGGCCATGCAAGATTCAATCATCCATAACTTTGGTCCTTACTCTAAGGCATTGCTCCGATTTGCTCGTCATCAAGAAAACCAGATACGTGATAAGCTTCAAGAACCTCCGGGGGGATTCCCAGTTCACAGATCTTACAGCTTTTTGTTGCATAATTGGAACAAATCTAGAGCAGATCTGCAAATCTCGAATCAAATCTTCTGAATACTGTATGAATCTTGATCAAGCAATTTGGTTACACTTGCAGGTCGTCATCGAATCGCAACATATTTTGAGAATGTGCAACTGAATCACCACTCTACACGTTCTCAGAACATCGCGATCCATTCTCAGACCAGATCAACACGTTCTGTTTCTTCTTCAAACCATCCTTAACAAACTACCTAGATGGCGCTCCCAACCAACACGATCACATCCGATAAAAAAAAGGAAAAAAACAATCACATCGAAACATAGAATCAGTGTCCAAAAATGCATACCTCACTTATTTAAAAGCAACAGCTCCAGAGTCCAAACTGACGACGACGACGATGTCGTTGTTTGCGTGTTTTTGGCTTGTTTTGTTGTTGTTGTTGTCAACGGGAGGAGAAAACTATCAGCGAAAATCAGCTACCGCCTTGATGTTAACAAGATTGATATGCAGGAACTTCCTCCAACCCTGCCATAAAATCTTAAGAATCCAGTACTTAAGAATTCAAACGCCGCACTCAAAGAACGGTTTGCATGCACATGCACAGTAATGTATGCATATATTTATAGTAAGAAATGTTCTGGGACTCGAATGAGCTCCAAAGTTCAGTCGAGTGGGACTGTGTGCGAGAGAGAGAGAGAGAGAGAGAGAGAGGCTTGTGTGTCCGCGCGCACATATTGCGGCGATGGCGATGCGCATTCGGATGGTCATGGATGAAAATTTCCACACATTCAATAATTGGGCCATTATGTACCTTTTGGAAATGAACTGAATAATAAATGGAGTTTGTGTGATTATGGATGAATTTGAGCAGGATGTAGGACCATTATGGATTATATTAACATGAACATGGATGAAAAATGAATCCTCCATGTGGATCAAGTGATCACATGGCATGGATGAATATGAAATTAAAGTGAATCCTCCAAGTGGATGAAATGATGCAATTAAAATAATTCATCCATGATGCATCATTGTGGTATACTCCATTTAGTGTCATTCATATGATCATGTTTTTCTAATGTAATTTTTGTCACTTCTGCTGTCAACTATTTCATCCATATTGCCAAAATTTCATCATGTGTTTCAATATCACATATCTTTAATATCATCCATATTGTCCATTTCATCCATATTGTTCAACCAAATGGTCCATGGCTACCCATTTGGTCAATTTCATTCATGTTGTCAATTACAATCACTTTAATCCATGCAACTCATTTCATCCAAATTATGAATTTCATTTGTGTTCATTCATTATGGGCCACATCATCCCTTGTGAAAAACTTCATCCACGTCTTCAAGTTCAACTTAATTTCATGATTCATCCATGTGTTTAGTTTAGTTTAGGGGCATTCAGAGAATTATGAAGACTTTAAAACTTCAGATTCTGACAACCTCAACTTACCCAAAAATGCATTTCAAGAGAACTAATCTCATTGAATTAAGCAACCTTAAGTCTCCTTTACAGAAAAACACAGAGCTACTACTGCATTTATTGTTGTCAGTGATAACAAAAGAACACTGAAATCTTTTAAATGATGTGTTACAAACCAAGTTTGTCAGCACAATGAATGAAAAAAACACAGAGAAGCTGAAAGACGATTGTGTAAAAGACAAAACACAAGAAAAATACCATAATGTTTCACACTTTCCATCAACCGTCTTACACTTTACAGGGGGACCCAAACGTGAACTCAAAACATGATGGTATTGTAGACTAATTTAGTCTAAAACTCAACTGCACCTCCCTGCATGACTCTGCTTACACTAGAATGTTCACTTTATTCACTCAACTGTGCATGTTTGGAACCACCATGAGTATGGTGCACAGCTTTGGAACCACATCCAAATAAACCAATTCTGAGACCTTAAAATAATACCCCTGATTTAAAAACATGTAAACTGCCATGAGTTCAGGGTTTTCTGTATGAACCACCAATGCCACCATCCACTGGGTAACCACTTAGTCAGATCATGTGCATAAAGTCTCCAATGCAAAGGTTCCAGACATTTGGCAACACATTGCTGCCTGCACAATCCCCATCAATCAAAATTCAATCTTCTGTACATCCAAGCAGCTTTAAACTGCTAACCCTTGACATCAAATGTGATGTCAGAAGTAAACCTATACAAATTGGATGGGACTTCAAGTCAGGGCATTCCATCACCTCCACAGCTCTGGCAATGTACTTCAACCCTGTCACAACAAGAGAATGACTTCCCAATTTGGTGACACCATGGCAAATCAGGGCTGATATTCTGCATACCACAGTATGCCACATATAAGGATATTGTTCACAAGGCAAGTGGAGGAACCAGGCTATGCACCATTCAAACATGCATTACATATCTGGGAACATATTCAGGGACTACATTCGCACAAACAGTCCACAGTTGGAGGAAGAAATTGATACTACAGTACAGCAGAATTTCAAACTCAACAGGAGTGTGAAGCAAAACATAGAGCAACACCAGGTGCACAGAAATGCAGACTGTAATCTGCATGCTCCAGTGGGGAAAGAGCTGTAACTTGCCTGCACCCATTCTCTGAGTAGGTGGGGGGCTGACTGAAGAAAGGCCAATTGCCATTGTTGTGCGCTCACACATTTCACGATGCTCCTGGCAATTTGCACACATGTGGCAGCACAAGTGTGTGAAGAGGTCTCCACATGGAGCATCCTGAAAGCATCATGACAAGAAATCAAGACCACCATTAGCATGATGAGATCTCAAAGTTGACATCCAAACAAGAATTCAAATCCAATTCAAAGGATGAGTGTGGACCTCTACATTCTAAGAGAATTCAAAGGTGAAAGAGCAAGAGGAACACAACTGATACTTCCTATTTAGCTAGCCTTAACTATGTCATGCCCTCATAATTACAGACACAGTAGTGTGATATAAAGGTGAGGAGACTATTACCTCTAGATTATATTTGCTGCGAAGAGCGCGGCGGAATCTGCAGGCATAGCAGGGAACACAAGCAACAAGGAGACCAATTGCTGTATTGGAAAGAGCACAGCAGACACCAAATGGAATGCCCCAAAGCAGAACATGCTCGATAGAGGGTCTTAGCCATGGCCTGCCCTCCAGCATTTCTACATTCCTTCCAAAGAGCACACACGGGCACCAGCACCCCAAACAACCTGCCCTCGCCCACATTATTCTCATGTAATACAAACCAGCAGAAGCAGAAACTGAAACCGAATCATGACTTGTGCACAAGTGAAGAATGTATAAGTAGGAAAACAACAGTAGCACAAGAGCAGGGACATACAAACAGGCATATTATCAAAACAGGCACAAATTCCTGAAGTCCAGTGAAAGGCCGCCTGCTGCCGCTGCTGCTGCTGCTGCCGTGGATGCTGCTGCACTGCTGCTGCTGAGGACATAGACCCTCCATGATCCAACAAGTGCTGGGTTTGTGACGGTGACAGTGGTGGAAGGTTATCATCCTTTTCATCAGGGTGAAGATCCGGGACATAGACTGGTGGTACATAGGCTCCATTCATTCTTCTTGCATTTCTTCACTCTGCACAGAATACAAGAAAACCTCAGAGCAAGCACCTCAGATAGAACAAAATTGCTGATCGAGAGAAAAAAAACACAAAAGCGACGACTCCAAAAACTGAAAAAAATGGAACAGAAACATAACAAAAACTCACCGCAGCAGCAGGGAAACAGCAATCTGCGATTTTTCTTCTCCACTGGAATATTTTGCTGATTGCGATCCTGCGGGGCGATGCGGCTCCGGCATTCCTCCCACACAGACAGAAAGAGGCTTGCAAAGAACTCTGTTTTGTGGTAGACCGCCAAACCCTAAAACCTTTCCCAGCGCGTCGAAGCAGATTTGCATGAAGTCCGTTTGGTTTCATCCAAATATCTCAAGCACCTTCATCCAAGAAGGGCATTTCAAGGCCACATAAAAGAGAGTTGGCATGAAGATTCATGATGCTGTTAGATTTCTTTTTTTTTCATCCATCCTTGTTCTCATACACCATCCGCCTGTCGAGGCCTTCATGTTTGTTCGATGGACCAATTGGATGAAACATTGTTTCATGGATTGAAATTGATCACAAATAAAGATCCATTGGCCATAAATGTGAAATGTGAAGACATCCACAAACTTCATCAAGTGGACACAAGTGTGGTAAAATGTGTTGCATGGATAAAACTACATTCATGGATGAAATTTACCAAACATGCAAGTTGGACACAACAATAGAACTAGCTTGCATGATGAAAGCATCTCATTTTCCAACATCATAATATTTGACATGATTCATCACCTTTGTCACTTGAGGTCTTGCATAAGCTCAAGTTTGGGCACATGGTTTTTTACTCATTTAGTCATCCCATCATTTTGTATGATTTTAACCATCTCTTTTTTAATATTACGCACTAGGTTGAATCTTTTTCATCCAACAACTCATCACATGGTTCATTGCATTTTTGACTAACTTGTAGACCAATGGGAATACATTTTCTCTTGTATGCCCATGGGGGGAAGACATTGCATCCCATAATCTCATTTAGAATGTCTTTGCTTTCATTGTTAAAGATGTTAGGTTTCATGTTTTCTATGAAAGGACATATGTATGTACTTGCATCATTATTCCTTTTGTTTTTCATGTTAGTGAGTTAATATTGTGCTCTCCAACAACGGGGTTTGCATTCTAATTGATGTCATCATTATCGATCCCTTTCAAATAGAAATTTTTATTTTGTAAATTGTCATTTATTAAGAAGTGGAAATGAGAATCGTAACCTAAGGAATGGTGGGTTTTATCATGATCAACACCATGAGGATATGTTTTTCCTTTTAAACCTTTTTTTCTTTTGATGTTGGTCTTTTCCTTTTGTTCTTCCATTTCCTCTTCCAAATTGGTGGTTTCTTTAAAACATAATCTTGCAAGAATTCATCAACTCCCACACATGTTAAAAGCATGATGCAACTTTGTTAAACCTTGACATTTACATAGATTTTAACTTTTGGAAGATAAATTATTCAAATAAATTTAAAATCAGTAGTGATGTCATTTTGACGAATTCAAAATCCATTTCAACAAAAGTTCTTTTATAATTCATTCTAGCATACCAATATTTAGTTTTAAAAATTGGTTTGAGTTTTTACTTTAAGAGCATATCCACCCACACCATGTATGTTAGGTCAATATCACTATCTATGGCAACTAAAATAATAAGCAAAATTAACTTTTCAGCCCCTTAATGAAGATGAAATCATAATTAGTGTTAGATGACAATCAACTAAATGTTACTTCCTAGGTCAATTATTTTAATGGGTGGCTTGTCAAGAAAAATGACCATATTTATTCACCAACTCTTAACCAATTTTGGTTAGGTTTGGGTTTTGAGCCTAGGCTCAAGGCTAAATCAATGTAATTGGCCCAACATGTCTTAAAGGGGGAAGACTTCTCACAAGATTCACCCCAATGGATGTAGGTGTGAAAAAACTTGATGTTAATTAAATATGATAAAAGACTTAGGCCGTGGATTTTTAAATGTTTTTGTCCAAGGCTAAGTTTTAGGTGTGCATACAAGCAATGTTTTTTTAATTGCAATTCTTTACCAATTCCCTACTTATGGCAAAGTAGTTGTTACCTCTAAACTTGAAGAAAACACAAATTTTTTATAAAAAAATTGACAAACCCAATCTTGTTTTATCAAGGTTCACAAGGGAAGTTGTTCAAAGCTTACATTTGTTGTCATTGAATGGCACTTGAGTGCATGATCAACGTGCCAAATTCCTCCATCTTAGGTTTAGGGTTTGTCATTGTGGTTGATTCCAAATTGTCACGCTTGTTGGATCCCAAACCAAGGGTAAGAAAAGGTCATTGTTATTTTCGTTGATCACCATTAATGTTTTTGTTGCCTCTTTCTACATGGTTTGTAAAGCCATTGACTTATGCAATGTGTTTTCAAAAAAAGCTTCTAAATTTGAAGAGCTACAAGTGGCAAACTTACAACTTGTGAACATTGTTTTGTGTTTGAAGATCCAAAATCCCAAATTCCAGATCCCAAATACTTTTACATTTCAAGTTTCAACTTCAAGGCTCATCGGCGCCATTCATCTTCTCAAGAATCAAGTAGCAAGTTACACCACAACCCACTTTATGAAATAATTGGAACTTTCATACTTGTCACTTGTGTTTAATTTCTAAATGTTGAAGTACATTGTAATGTGCACTATCACTTGTACATATGCATGATGTAAGTAGCAACATGCTCATGAATCATTACTAGAGCGTAGTTTTCTTTCCAAAATTCATGGACTACGGGCATTGTGGCAACAATGCAACTTAGTAGCTTATGTTGGGTAGATCGTAATATTAATACGCATCAAGTTCATAGGTTGTAGGCATTGTTGCAATGATGCAATGTGGCAAATTTGTAGCATGCATTGGGTATATCATAATACCAATATGTATTCAATAGTTGTAACCCATAGTTGCAACAATGTAGTTCACACCTTGAATGTTAGATGCATCATATTTCAATTGTAAAATCTACACCACAAATGGGTCATGGTAGATGCCCATTGCCATGGCCTAATAGTTGTTATAACTTTTGGTGTTGCTCTTGCATTGTGTGCAAGTTAGCCAACAACCAACCACCCTTTCCAAGCTTTCAATGATTCTTTTGTCCATTTCCATCAAATCTCCAAATTCCAAAATCAATGGTGCATTAATTCTTTCAAATTTTTAGGATCAAAATTCAATGGTTCTTTTAGATCTCCATTGGACTTCATGAATCTTAAATCTTGAGTAGGTTGGTTACAACAACAACACAATTCCATAGTCCATTTAAAAGGATAAATATGTTGTTTGTTTTTTTGCCGGATTTTTCATGCAAATTTAAATATAATCATGAGTGTAATTTAGACTTATAATGAATCATGATTATGATTGGACTTGCAACAATTATGAACTTGTGAATGTGGGTGATACTTGCAGTTGATGCATTTCAAACTTGTAGTCAATGTATTTTAGTCCAAGCTTCTTGTAGGTTGTAACCTATGTGCACATATTTAAAATCTAGATCATGATGCTTGCAACTTGAAGGCATGTGGCTTGTTCTATATGCACATTTTCTTCCGTAAAACATTGCAATTATTTTGTCACCTACTTTATCATGTATCAATTGCAACTTATTACTTGTGCATCACATCCATCAAGTTTGTTTGGGTCTAGAAGCTTTGGACAATGCCACCATTACAGCTTCCCAAGGATTTCAAGCACAACTTGTTTTTCGATCTAATCATGTCCCCCTTACATTTCTTATACCTAATGCTAGTTCTAGCCAAGGCTTTAAGGCTATTATTGATGATTATGTTATTTTTTATCTGACCCAAGTAAAATTTAATCTTGATAATAGTATGAAGCAAAAAAAATTATATGACATGAAACATCACTTCCAAGACAGATGGGTCACAAAATTGCCTTGGGCAAAATTTATGAATAATGTTAATAGGAAGGTACATAAAATTAAATGCAAAGTTTGCAATAAAATTGAGGGGCATGATAAGCTTTTGTGCCAAACCTAGATTCTTTATGGAAGCATGTTGGCCACAAAAAGGCAGTTACTCCAACTGCAATTGTGGCAATAGGGGAATATTATTTTTTGAAAATGAACCAACTTGTGTTCGATGAATGATTGTATATATCTAGGGGTAACAATTCTGTGGTACTGCAAGTAGTTGCATGTGTTGAGGTAGAAAGGAAAAACATATTCAATTTACACTTATCTTCCATTTGTTTTCTCAAGGTAAGCCCATTATGGAATATGAACAAATGCAATCTTTATTTGCTCTTTTAAAAAATCTTAACAATCCCTTTAAGCATTGGAGTGATTATGTTGGTTGGGAAATTGTTGAAAGCTTGCATCATATTGTGTTGAATGCCATTAAGTGTCAAAAACATGAATATCCATAAAATGAAAGGTTAAAGGAAAGGTTTAAGTCTAATTTTCGAACAAGGAACAAAACAAGATTATGTAATTCAAAAACAAAAACACAAGAATTTAAAAAATGAACACAAATTGTTCAAAAAGTGAATTTTTTTCATTTATTATGTTAACATATGCAAACATGAACATAAAAAAAACATGACTAATTATGGTGCAAAATTGTGCCTAAAATTAATGTTGAATAGACTAAAGGAAATGAAGGGTCTTACTTTTATTTATACCCCTTTGGGAACCTAGCTCAAAGAAGCTTCTAAGGAGGCTTTTATGCATGCATCAAATAAAGAAGCTTCTTGAAAACCTTCCTGTCACAACCTTAGCCTGCGACTAAGGCAAGGGCTTGCAAAGGTGTGGACGAAGTATGAAGCTCGAGAATCACACTTCATGCTCCCAAGAATGTAAAAGAGTGTGAGGGAATGAACCCTCACACTTCCAAGTGAACTCCCACTTTGGGAATTGGAAAGCTCTCAACGAAGGCTACAACTTTGCTTTAAACTTCATCTCAATCGAAGGTCTGCACGCAAAATTATGGGCCCCCAAAGTCATAGAAGTTTTAGCTATGGGAATTTCGGGACTCCCATTTGGGAATCCCAAGACAAAATGACATTTGGGTGCTCGTCTCATGGCCAAGCACATTATTATTAGTAAAGGAACAATGAAGCTTCCCCTAAAGCGAGACAGACAATGAAACTCCCCCTGAAGCCAGACAAACAGTCTCCTTTTTGACATTTCTTATTATAGCCAGACGAACAGTCTTATAATGAAGCTTCCCCTGAAGTCGAACGGATAGTCTCCTTTTTGACCTTTCTTACTATTCTATTCACAAAGAGAACAAACACATGTGTAAGCGCGCATGCAAGAGAGCAGATGATCAAGAAAGACGACAAGTGAGACAGTAAGGATGGCAATTCTAACTATTTAGATTCTCAAAGAAAACAGATAGACGTGCATGCATGCATGCATGCACACACACACACACAAAACACAAATAAAAAAGGTCGCGAGAGGTTGTCGTCTACTGCATCTATGGCACATGTCTGAAAGGGCTAGCAGCAATGTGTACAAGTGTGGTGGGATGGTGCACTTGATGATACAACCCTGCACTTACACTTTGTAGAAGCTATATTAAGAGGAACTTGCACATGGCTTTCACAACTCATTATTTTCCAAGACGATGCGGCTGTGTTTCAGCGGGTACTAGCAAACCTGCCACAGAAGGGTTATGCTTTTTATTAAATTTCTCAGACTGATATGAGCATTCTACATTCAATCAGGGCATTACCATACCTTGGATTTGGATTTTAGTTCCCAGTCATTGAAATGGGTCTGGAGTTATCTACAAGATTCACCTTCTAAGGCTCCATATTTAATTTCTGTGTTAGCTGGCTGGCAAAAGATCAGGAGTTGTTCAGACTTTTCAAAGGTGACATGAAGTTTTGAGGATGATGGGAAGCGGTGGGTTATCATGCAGGTGAGGGACAGATGCAAGTATGAATGGGGTTTATACATTGAGCGATGGAAGTTGGTAGATGAAAAGTAAAATTTAGAAATTGAAGCCAAAAAAAAATAGCAAACTTGAGTAGCAGGCCTAGCAACTCGTTTTTGGTTCCCATTTATACTATTGTTTGAGTGCTTGCCATCAAGTTGTGCAGTAACTCCATTCTTTTTCTCTTAATAACAGTCAGGTTGTAAACTTCAAGATTGATTTATGCTAATGTAAGTTTCTGTGGCAAGTGGAGTGGCCTAAGTATCTTTATGAAAACCAGTCAAAGGTTTCCATTAGGCTACTGTGATCAGAACCCACCGCGTGTGTGTATCTTTCCATGTAAAAGCTGCTATGATCACAACACAATGTGCCGTGTGCATCTTTCCATGAGGCTGCTGTGATCAGAGGTACACACACCACTGCATGCTATGTGTAAACTTCAAGATTGACTTATTGTGATTAGAGGTACACACATCACTGCACGCTATGCGTAATTCCGATCACAGCAGCGTCATGGAAGGAGACCCTTATTAGTACTCCTTATAAGAAGAAGAAGAAGTTAAGCTTAGAATCGTCCTCATAAATACGTAGACCTTTAGAATGGGTTGTTATCAATATGGATTTAACGATATTCTTAAGTAATTTTGGTGGCATATATAGGAAGTTTAAGCTCTTTGAATATTTTCCATAAAAGGAAGAAAACTTGATTTGTAATTGTTTTTTGCATCACCAACAACAGATTAATATGACATTAATATTGCCTATGATTGTCTGATCATGCAGGTTGCTCCTACGGTAGCTAATCCAACTGACCCAAGTTTGAATCCTCCCCTAACTGCCAGTGCAATCATCAGAGTTTTAACTCTCACAGTGGCAATTTTCTTCTTTCCTGTTGTTGCAGTTACTGAGCTGTAACTATATATATGTATTCACATTCCAGTGGACGTGCTGCTGCTGCGTCCCTCTACAATAGCAGTAAACAATTTGTATCAGGCACTTCTCAAAATCTACTTGGAGAAGCTGGCTTTGTTTTGGTAAGGGAAGACTACTGAAACATACCTGGAATCGTCAGTATTGGCGGCTTCTTGGTACGAGTCCCCTTCTTCTTGTTCTTGTTCTTCTTCTTTATCTTCTTCTTCCAACGTTTTCTCACGCTTCGGCGATTGCTGCTGCACTTGGAGAGCTGAGAAACACTACCTTCATGCGTGAATCCACCTGACGAAGAACGTTCAGCACAACAGCATCGTATTCCTCCTCCTCCTCACCAACTCCAGATCCGGACACTGGTGATGATCCTTCCATGGGCTTCTGAATTTGAACTTCTTCACCCCCTTCATCGCTTTGGTTGATAATTTACATCGCTTCCAGAAAACCTTCAGAACACTAAGACCAAGACTCTACTTACATTGGCTTCAACGAGTACTGGGTGCATGTTATGGTGGTCAAGTACTTCACCATAATCTATTTTCTTTGCATGCCATAGCTTCAGCGGCTTTGTTTTAGCAGTAACTAGGTGCATGGGCAGTTGTGATTCCTCTGTTGAACTTCAGCTATAACCTTCCACAGTTGGAATCATTGCCCATCTGGATCCTCGCACGTCCAGATGGGCGACGAATTCCTGTCTGCGCCTTTGCAGGCACCTCTAGCAATTTAGTTAGTTAGTTGGTTGTTCAATCAATCGTCTGCCATGCTGCAAAATGGGTCCCCTATAGTACATGGTCAGCTTTAACACACAGTTTGTTGAAGATGTACGCAACTGAAGGATGACTTTTAGTTTAGCTCTAGATCATTGAGAGCTTTGCGAACTTTCCATTAATCTTTAATCATATGGATTTGATAGGGATTTACAAATTAATTTTTGTGTAACCTTGACCTTCCTCGAAGAGTGCAGGAGAAACCCCCCGCCCCAAGATGCTCGAATTGTTTGGAAATGGAGATGCATCAGCTCAAGGCACGTCAGAATCAGCACATGAACGTCACAATCGCTTACAGAAAGAACATTGCAATCGCCTACAGAGAGAACGGCGTGCTAAACAACGTGAACAACCTTTTTTTCGCAATGACACATTACAATTATTTGGGGACGGAGATGCGTCAGCTCAAGGCACATTAGAATCTACACATGAACGTCGCAATCGCCTATAGAGGGAATGTTGTAATCACCTACAAAGAGAACGTTGCAATCGCCTACAGAGAGAACGACGTGCTAAACAACGTGAACATCCTTCTTTTCGCAACGACGCATTACAATTGTTTAGAGATGGAGATGCGTCAGCTCAAGGCACGTCAAAATCTGCACATGAACGACGCAATCGCCTACAGAGAGAATGGCGTGCTAAGCAATGTGAACAGCCTACTCTTCGCAATGACGCATTACAATTGTTTGGAGACGAAGATGCGTCAGCCCCGGGACGATGGGATTGTGCAGAATTGGACACAATATGTGGATTTTGCAGCGCGAAAATGTGGATTAAAAAACGATCAGCAAACTCGACGAACAACAACCCACAATTTTTTCTGTGTTGCGAGAATGGCAAAGTTCTATTGCCGAATCATTTTGCAACACCGCAAGAGCTGGAAGTTCTTTTAACTAACAAAAAGAGTAGTGCCGTCAAATTTCGAAATCAGATTCGCATGTACAATTCGGTGTTGGCATTCACTTCGCTTGGTGCCAAAGTTGATGAATCAGTAACAGGAGGGCCTGGACCGTACTCCTTTCGTATTCAAGGTGAACTTTATAACAAAATTGGATCCCTATGTCCTGCCGAAGGACAACGGCCATAGTTTGCACAGCTATACATTCATGATACGAAATGCGAACATCAAAACCGGCATGCTGTTATGTCCTCGCTTGATCCAACGACGTTGGATCGGTTGTTGACCATGATGTACAATATCAATCCCTATGTTGAAATGTTCAAAATGGCAAGGGATATGATGGCAACAGAAGGTGCTCCCATGGATCTGAAATTGCGTCTCATTGCGTCTCGAACAAAAGATGCCCACCGATACAATGTGTCAACGGCCGATGAAGTCGCTGCATTGATGGTACTAGATGGTTTTGAGGTTGTAGACAGACGTGACATCATACTTGCTCAGCAAGTTGGCCCGTTTCAGCGCATTTCTGAACTACATGTTGGATACATGGCTTTACATTATCCATTACTATTTCCTTATGGTGAGGATGGATGGCATCCGAATATTCTGGTCAATGGTGTTGTTGCTGATGCAGATTTGGATGAAGACCATGCGAGAGAATTTAAGCTTCAAAGAAAACATTGCAATGTGACAATGGCGGAATTTTATGGTTATCGACTTCAACATTGAGACACCGATGGCATTGCGTTGCTTCGGGGTGACCGATTGCGGCAACAATACATTGTGGATGCTTATGCGGCTATCGAACAAAATCGCTTGAAGTATCTGCACCTGAATCAAAAAAAACTTCGCGCAAATCTTTATCAAGGCTTTCAAGACGCCATTGCTACAGGTGACACTAGCGCTGCTACCATCGGACAGAGGATCATTCTACCATTTTCTTTCACAGTATGTCCACGTCACATGGTTCAGAATTATCAAGATGCCATGGCAATTTGTAGATGGGCCAGTTGTTACATTCACTTGCATTCCCCAATGGCTTGAAATCAAGAGAGCGTTGCTACTTGGACAACAACCTCAGGATCGACCCGATTTGGTAACCCGAATGTTCAAAATCAAACTAAAGGAGTTGATCAATGACATTCACAAGAACCATATTCTAGGACGCACGATTGTAGGAATCTATGTCGTTGAATTTCAAAAGCGTGGGCTGCCGCATGCACACATTCTCATCTTTTTTTACCGAAGACTACAAGCCACACACAGTCGAGGATGTAGACCGCATGATCAGTGTTGAACTTCCAAATTCAGAAACAAACAAGTTGGCTCACGAGACGGTTGCCAGATGCATGGTCCATGTGGAGCTGCGTTTCCAAATGCCCCGTGCATGGAAGAAGGCAAATGCCAAAAACAATATCCACGCAAGTTCCAATCCGAGACGGTGACGGATGTAAACGGATACCCTATTTATCGGTGTAGAGATACGGGGCACACAATTTTGGTTCATGGCATTAAAAAGGACAATCATTGGGTGGTACCGCACAATGTTTATTTATCGACCAAATACGATGCGCACATCAACGTTGAGGTCTGCAACAATATTCGTGCAGTCAAATATCTATTGAAGTACGTATATAAAGGACATGATCGTGCAATTATTGAAATCTCACGCCAGAACGACAATGCCACCAAAGGGAATGTGGTCGAACTAAATGAAATTAAGAAATATCTCGACAGTCGCTATGTATCTGCATCGGAGGTAGCATGGCGCATCTTCAAGTTTGATATGTATGAACGGTTTCCTACCGTTGAACGTCTGTAATACCATTTGCCCAATCAACAAATGGTGTTGTTTGACGACGACAATGATGTGCAAGAAGTGGCAACACGATCAGCCATTTCCAGAACGATGCTCACAAAATGGTTCAAAACAAACCAAGAAATGGAAGTTGCACGAAGCCTTACATTCAATCAATTCCCTCAGCAATGGGTGTGGAATCGGAAGTTGAAGCAATGGACAATCTGGAAGATAGGCTTTGCCATTGGTCGCATGTATTATAAACACCCGACATCGGGTGAACATTATTATTTGTGAGTGTTGTTGAACTGCGTCAAAGGTGCCACATCCTACGAACATTTGCAGATAATTGATGGCAGAGAGCACGACACTTTCAAAGATGCATGCATTGCAATGGGTTTGCTTGCAAACGACAATGAATGGCATCAAGCCTTGGAAGAAGCTGGTGTTTGGGCCTCAGGATAACACTTGTGTGACATGTTTGCCTCCATGTTGATGTTTTGTGAGGTCACAAATCTGAGACAGCTATGGGATGCACATTGGGAGTCTTTGAACGATGACATTGAAACAATGACATGTTGCGAGCCTGCTGATCCAATTGTTACCCTTTCTGAGGATGCGCTAAAGGATTGTGCAGTGTATGAGATTGATCAGGTTCTCATGTGCAATGGACACCGCCTGGAAGATTTTCCAATGTTTCCCAAGTCTAATTACATCCCTTCTGTTCATGGAGGAAACCGATTGGTCGAAGAAGAGTTGGCTTATGATCAACTTTCATTGACCATAGATGTAGACAATGCAGAAGATAGGCTCAATGGTGATCAGTGCAACGCATCCGAAATTATTTTGAATTTCGTGACAAACAAAAAGGGCAAACTATTTTTTATGTATGGTAGTGGTGGGATCGGCAAAACATTTGTTTGGACAACAATTTTGTCCCATCTACGAAGGCAAGGCAAAATCGTGCTTACAGTTGCCTCATTAGGAATTGCATCTTTGTTACTTCTGGGCGATAGAACCACCCATTCAAAATTCAAGATTTCGATTGATTTGCATGATGAGTCAACTTGCAACATCACACAATAGATGCAAGTGGCCGAGTTGGTGCGTAAAGCTGATCTGATCATTTGGGATGAGGCATCGATGATGCATCGTCAAGCTTTTGAAACTGTTGATCGCACCCTGCGTGATATGATGCAATTGGATGACGCACATGCAACACAAAATATTTGGTGGGAAAACCGTGGTCTTTGGTGGGGATTTTCGACAGATCTTGCCTGTTATTTCCAAGAGGGGACGAGAATACATTGTCAGTGTTTCATTGCTTCGATCGCATCTTTGGCAACATGTTACAATTCTTCGTCTTCATATCAACATGCGAGTCATGGCAACCAATTCTGAAAAGCAGCGAAAGTTTACCAAATGGGTTTTGAATGTTGGAGACGGTAATCTTCCTCCCACTATAGAAGAAGAAGGTGTCGATCCAGATTGGATCAAGATTCCATCCCATATGAGGCTACCTGCAGAAGATTGCAGCTTAAGAGGATTATTCCGAACCAACTATCCGCATCACTGGTGCCACTCTAGAGATGCCATGTATCTTATGCAACGCAACATTCTAGCCCCCAAGAATACTAACGTTCATGAAGTTAACAATGCAATTTTAGAATCGTTATATGAAGAATCGCACACATACCTCAGCGCAAATTCTTTGACTCCAATAGAAAAAGGTGCAAGTGTTACTGCTAGAGTTTCAATGGATTCATTATATCCGGTGGAATTTTTAGACACTTTGCAATTTAGCGGTATTGCAAATCATGAGTTGGAACTCAAAGTGGGTGTGCTAATCCTTTTGTTGCGTAATCTCAATCAATCAATAGGATTGTGTAATGGTACGAGGTTGATTGTCAAAAGATTGGGTCAGCGTGTCATTGAAGCGGAAATCATCACAAGAAACAATGTCGACAAATGTGTGTTCATACCTCGCATCATCATGTCCCCCTCTAGGACTAATTGGCCATTTGTTTTGCGTCGTTGTCAATTTCCAGTTCGAGTGGCATTTGCGATCACGATCAACAAGAGTCAAAGTCAGACATTCAACAACGTTGGGGTATATTTGCCGTCTCCGGTCTATTCCCATGGTCAGCTCTATGTTGCTATTTCACGGGTCACAAGTAGTGCAAACATCAAGATTTTCAACGTCCAAGGTCTCGATAAATACATGCGGAATGTCGTATATAAAGAGGTTTTGGAAATGTAATTGGTAGGTGTAATTTTGTAATATGTATCGTCAAATGCACATGCAAAAATGGATTCATACTAGATTTTTTATTTAAAATAAACAAAGTAACTGCGACACCAATATCATTGAGCATCATTTGTAATATGTAACATCAAATACACACACCTGTGCATTATGCATGGGGCTCAAACTAGTAGTGTACTATGAAGGGGAAGGTGGTGGCTTCCCCAAGTTTGGGCCGTGATGAGTCTTTGACGCACTCCCAAGTCCCGGGGTGAACCCACTTGAGGGTTCACCAAAGTGTAGTTGCGGAAAGTTAGGATTCGGAAAGCGCTCCCGGCTTCCAACTCTAGAAAGGGGTAGAGGGTCGAGTTGGGAGCCCAGGGATTAGACTAGGAAGAGGTGTTAGTTGATCAAGCTAGAATCTGCATCAGAACAAACCACCCACGTGGTTAGTTCACATTTTAAGACACCCTTAGGTGTTGGGACAAGCCACGGGCACTTCGAACCACAAGACTCACCACGGCCTAGACTCGGGGGATGCCACCACCATCCCCCATATAGTATACTCTGCGCCGCTCCGCCGCACCTACATCCAAATGGCTCTTTTTCCCAGGACTCCCAAGTTGGAGTCCCGAAATCCAACCAAGTGTCCCGGTTTCGGACTCTTGGGACTTTGAGAGGCCATAGCTCCTCGCTCTGACCTTCAATTGCAACGAGGTTTGAGCCAAAGTTGTAGCCCTTATCGAGATCTTTCCAATGACGTATTGCACTCCCAAATCAGACATTGCGAGTTGGTCGATTCCTGACTTTTAGTGGTCGGGAGTCAAACTGCCAGTTTGACTCCCGGCCCTTCTTTTGCCCATAACTTGAGCTACAGATGTCCAAATCGAGAATGCGAGGGTATTTTTGATATCCAAGTTTCAAGACCTTTCCAACGGTACCAAAAACACCTCAATGCAAGGTGGTTTGCCCCTTGCTGTTGAGCTCTAAACTCAGGAGTCCCGGAGGACTCCAAATCCCCAACTTTTCCAAGTGTTGGGCTTCACCCTCACACTTGGCCAAGTTAGGGTTAAGTCTTGTAAGTCCGAATTTGCTTATGGTTTGTCTTAACACCAAAAGTGCTCTAGCTATGCACTAACCAACTTGTTGTTTGGTTTTGTGCAGGTCTGTGTGAGTGAATGATTGTTTGTCATTCTTCCTAATCCCATCCCAAAACTTCAGCACACCCCTCTACCCTCAAAGTGTTGCAAACCAAGGAGCGTGCCCGAACTATTTACTTTTTCGTTGTTTTCACCTCAAACTCACATTTGAGTCTATCAAGGAGCTTAGGACCACATCACTTCCTAATTGGGAGTCAACTATGAGTTAATTGAAACTTAACTAAAAATTGATTAGAAATTAATTGAAAATCAACTAGGAATTAACTAGAGTTAATTAGGACTTAATTAAAAATTAACTATGACTTAATTGGGAATTAATTATGAATTAACTCAAAGTTAATGAAGACTTAATTGGGACTTAACTTGAAGTTGACTAAAATTTTATTAGGAATTAACTCAGACTTAACTAATTTAATTAAAATAAACTAAAAGTCAACTAGAAGTGAACTATAAATTGAGTGGAAATGAATTAAAAATTAAATAAAAATGAATTAAAAGTGAACTAAAATTAAACTAAAAGTTAGGTACATGGATGAACATTCAAATGAATGAACTTCATGACCTTGGCATCCTTGACATTAAGGAAGAAATCTTGTCTTCACAATTTGTTTTCAATTTTTGGAAATGAAGTAACTATAATTGATAATTGAAATTCAATTTACATCCATTGCTATGTGATGGTAGTTTTTAGGCATGTGCGTATTTTGCTTACATTGGACATTTAAATGATGGGTGGAATCACTACAACAACAAATGGCTATTTTGCGATCCACATATCATCGCAAACAACAAAGAAAGAAGTTCACGAAAGCCTGCATTTGCGAACCATAATTCCTCGCAAACTCTTAACCTTTTGCGATACAATAATATTCGCACTCGTACAATCGCAAGTCCTTCACAACTCCCAAACTTGATACCATCGCAAATCGTTTCCGATTACAACTGCTTCTATATACAATTTGCAATTAACATTACATCGGAAACTATTTGCAACAAACCCATCCTCGCAACGACTTAGCGAACTGATTCAAAAGCCTATCAGTTTTCGATACAAAATCTATCACAAACTTTTAACGGCATTTTGAGAATCCTAACGCGTTTGCGTTAAATCTTATATCGGAAACTGATAGGCTTTTGAGATCTAACGCAAACTTTTTGGGATTCTCAGAATGCCGCTAAAAGTTTGCGAAATCATAGATTTCGCAAACATGTTCTGGAATGATTTTACCCGTAAGAATGTAGCGATGTTTGTGACATGGTATTATTGCTCTTTTGGCTTTTGTAGTGTTGCGAAGAATTATGACTCGCAAATGGTTTTGAGATGCACTGTGTATCGTAAGAGCATGGCACTGTATTCTTATTTTGGAAGCCGAGTTTATATTCATTTGGAGTCACTTTGGGCCACCAAAAAAAAAAATCTATATCAAAATTTCAAAATTTACAATGTAAAAGCAACCCTTGGGTATCTATCACACTAGCTGTCTATCTAGACTTCCTTCCCCTCTTGGATTTCTTCCTTGAATCTTTCTTCCTAGTGTTCTCTGGGGGAGGGGGAGGCTGCTCATCCTCCTCCCTCTCTTCATCGTCCCCCTGCCCCTCATCCTCCTCGTCCTCCTCGTCCTCCTCCCTATCCTCTTTATCTTTGCCCCCTGCAAAACATTCATTTAGACTAGCAAATGAACTGGGTCCACTACTAGTGGTAGCACTGGGAGTAGCAGTGCTAGTTGCTCTCTCCTCCTCATCATTGCTGCCCTGGGAGCTCTCATTCTCACCCTCAGATGCCTGCATTTCAACATGCAAAGCTTAATCAACACCATAAATGAAAATCTTGATTCAAATGAAAACAATCTCAACACAAACAGAAATTGAATCCCAACCAAACCCACTCACCAATAGTGCATCAACATGTGCAAAAAGATGCTCCTTGCCATGCTCCTGGCCCATATTCATTTCTATATCTGTGATCTTCCTCTTGTACCTCTTGTATTGTCCCCATAATACAACAGGTAAAAAAAACACATAAAGAATCTATTCAAGTCTCCGACCACTTTTGCGAAGCGCAGACCTTTGCATACTGAAACTTTGCGAAACAAATCCCATCGTATCTACTATCGCAACCCAAAACGCCAAAATGTAATATACCTATCTTTGCGATGCAATTCGCATCGCAAAGGTATCGCAAAGGCATCGCATTGCAAAGGTATTGCAAACAGAGAAGGTGACTCGATAGAATCACAAGCATGTGAATCGCATCGCAAAGGTATCGCAAACAGAGAAGGTGACTTGACAGAATCTCACAAGCATGTGAATCTTTACAGGAAAGGGTTTGGAGGAGAGGGAGCTAGGGTATTTACAAATGCTGCTTTGAGGCCGGGAATGCCACCTTGCCCTAGCTTGTGGGTGGTGTTTGGAACCAGTTTCACTCGCTCTGTTGCCTTGAGGAACTTCAATGGTGGATCACCAACCTCGTCCACCACTGATTGGCATTCAGCAACCTTCAGCTCCAGTGCCTTCAGGTCATGGTCAGACCTCCCATACTCTCTTGCCTTCTTGGCCTTGGCTAGCTGCTCTGTGACCTCCTTCAGCTGCACCTCAGACTAGTAGAAGGCATCCCATATGTCTTCTGAGAATTGAAGCGGCCTCTCCAAGTTCCTGTACACATTCAGGTCTCTCAGTTGAGCACGAATCTTCATCCTATCGTGGTATCTTGCTTAAAACATTGAATTAGAAATCTTGTCTGCAATCCACTGTGAATCAAGTTCTCCTCCATTTCGAAATGCTCCCTTGACCTAATTTATCACTCTCTTCTGCTCTGCCTTTGAGAGAGTGCCCCACTCAACTCCTCGTGCAAAGTTGGTGGAGACAATGTGGCTAATGGTGCTTTTGGCCCCAGTGTATGCCAGCTTGGTTGGAATTCCCTCCTCTGCCAATGTTATTAGAGGGAGCTTCTTCCTCTCCTCCTTCTTCAGGTCGAGCTTCACCTTTCTGATGGCATCCCTCTCATCCTTCCTCCTTTTCTTCTCGAGACTTCTAGGTGAGAGAGCTCTTGTTGTTGCTCTTTCATCTCTCTTTCTCTTCTTCTCTGCTGCCTTGGCTTCTGCAGCCTTCCTTGCCTCCTCATCTCTTTGTGCTTCCCCAGCAGTCAGCCCTGCCTGCAATGCTTGACCTAAAATGGCTGTTAAGGACGCCAACCCTTCAGGTGTCCTAGTATCGATTGCAGAAAGCTCTGAAGCTCTCAAGTGATCAACAACCATCTTCCTCAACCTTTCCTCATTGTTGTCACCTCCTCCAGACCTGGACCCCCTCCACCAGTTCCAGCCATTGCAATCAGCAACCTCCTCTCTGCCCAAGCTTTCCTTCAACAATTCTCGAGCAATGCCGATAATGACTTCAAATTCCGACGCCGTTTCATTCTAGACCCCCAGAAAGTTTTTGCTACACCTTCAACGGATTCCATTCCTTAAGGACTTTCGACAATTCAGGGCTTGCGATGTAACCCATATCGCAAGTTCCGATACGTTATTTATCGCAAAGGCCGTGCAATGCTGTTAGTTTCGCAAAGTTAGAGGGTTGCGAAGTCGGGGGCTTCGCTAATGTAGGAGGAAGTTAAAGGGTTTAGGGCTTTGGTTTAGGTAACGTATGCAGATGCGAAGAGGGATGCGATGGTGGGGGTACGCAAGGGGTTTGCAAAGTTTTAATCTATTCTGGCTTTAACATTTTGTTGTTTTTTTTCATATGCCAAAGGGTTTTTACATATTTCCCCCTACTTCGAAATTGGTGTTGGCAAAGTGTATGAGCAACCAGTCCTATAGGCATTGTTGAGCCCACATTGGATGCAGGTATGCATTTCTTTTTGGTTTAGGTTGTCTCAATTTATGAGTAGTCAAGGGTTTATATTATTGTATCACATGATTTTTGAAAGTCTAATCTGGTCTTTGCCTTACACTTGTGCCTTATTAATGTGACACATGATATGTCTTCCTCCTCCATTATCTCCACTAGTGACTCATCCTCCTCAAATGAAGGCACATCAGCTCATACGCAGGTAGAGGTGTCTCATTCTCCTCGGTAGCTTTGCTAATGCACCAAGTGTGTTGGTCAGATTTCACAAAAGTCATATGTTTGTGCTCAACACATTCAGCAATTTGGGCGTCATCGTGGTCTGACCCTAAGAGCTTCTTCATCTCATGTGGTAAGTGTCATTTTACCATTGTCATTTTTTCCTCTTTGATACATGTTCTTTTTCATGAAATCCTCTTTGAAACTATTTTCACTTCCATGGTTTGTTGTGGTTTTTTGAATGTAATAGGGTTCCCGTATGAAACCACCACCCTATGTTTTATCACAAGGGGTTTTAGCTGCCGTAGGAAACGCACTTTCGTAGGCATTTACTGTAGGGATTGGTACCTCTCATGAGGCCAGTAAGCCACAGCATGAGGCAAGGCCACGTGTGCCCTCCATTAGACAGCGATCCAAAGCACAACATCCAAGTGAGGGTCATGCTAGGACTATTGTTGAGGGCAGATGGGGTATGTGTGAGTTCACTTGCAAATGTGCCAATATTATCTAGTCATGGAACCATGCAGTTCTTGGGTTGCTTGATAGTTTGCCCTATGATGAGGAGGTTGTGGTTTGGGGTAGACGATGGATTGTTAAGACCTCTACACTTGGAGAGAGGCATGGCAATGGAGTATATGCTTGTGAGGACATCATTGTAGAGGATTCAGCTAGTTGTCGTAGAGAGGGTCCTACTTTGTTCCCTTATGGTGGGCCTATCGACAAGAGAAGACATTGGAACATGATCCTCACACAACATCCTGAGTGGAAGACCTTTGTTCTTGAGGTAGACACATTTGCTGGTAGCATTAGGAGGCATAGTGATGGGAGGGTGATAGATGGAGACCTCATACGTTCTAGAAACATTGTTGGTTTCATTAACAATACGGTGGGGACTCGGCCTAAGCGTAGGGCTAATTGTGAGTGGGTGTTTGTTGAGGGACCTCCTCCAGCACCATATGGCCAGACTTATCATGAAGACCATTGCCTGGTTATAGCTACTAGAACCATCAGATCAGGAGATGAGTTGTTTACCCACTATGAGTGGAGTTAAGATTCCACCATTTCTGAACTATGTACTTTGTTTAGGACATAACCTACCATATTTATATACATGCATTTTGGCATTTTTTATTTATAATGTAATATGCAACTATGCTTGGTATATAGTTAAGATCTTCTGGATTTGGTATTGCATAAAATATTCGGCCTTCTGAAGACATGCTGCCACGGAGGTTGAGAGCAACATATCGTGAAATGGGCATGCCACACAAATCAGACTCTTCATCAACTCATTCTTCATCAAATGACTTGTCTGCTCATGATGAAGGTGTCTCTCAACCAGTTCAGGAAGCACCACTGCCTACAAACCAAGAGCAAGCAATGGATGACTTCATGGTTGACTGGTTTGGACTTAACATAGTTGATGATATGTCTGGCAACCCACATGATGAAGGAGCCAATGCAGATGTTCCACATCATCAACATATTGCCCAGGGACAACGGCAGTGGTAAGAGGCGGAGGCACATGCTCAAACACCTATTTTTCAAGGTGCAAGGTTAAGCCGTTTAATAGCCATACTGGGGTTGTTAAACATCCAATCAAAACACAAGGCAAGCAATACTATGTTGTCAGACATTTTCCAGTATTGTCATAGCCTTTTGCTGCCTGAGGAAAATGTTTTGCCAGGATCTTGGAAGGAGGTTAAAAAAATCTTATCCTCCATAGAAATGGAGTATCACATTGTCCATGCATGTGTTAATGACTGCATGCTATTTCATGGGAACAATGCCCATTTAACGGAGTGCAGTACACTTGAAGAGGTTCGATATGATCCTCACATGCTTACAGAGAAGGTGCCCAGGAAATCAGTAAGGTGGTTTCCCATTATTCCTCGCTTGCTGCACATGTATCGATGTACACACTTGGCCGAGTTAATGGTTTGGCATAAGAAACATCGATCAGAGCCTGGTGTTATGAGGTTACTGGTTGACTCTCCTGCTCACAAGCATGTGGAGTCAACATGGCCAAAGTTTGAGCATGTGAGGTTGGGGTTAGCATCAGATGGTGTTAGTCCACATTCACTTGGAGGAAAGGGACGACCTACCTCTGTTTGGCCAATTGTTGTCATGAATTACAACCTTCCTCCATGGTTGTCTATGAAAAAAGGATTTTTGCTGCTTTCTTTTATTATCCCAGGGCCAAGTAAGGTGAAAAACCTAGACACCTACTTAGCAATAGTGGTCGATGAGCTCAAAACGCTATGGGATGGAGTATGGGCATATGATGGGAGGCAGACCACTGGAGGAATACAACGTGTATTCAAGTTGAGGGCAATCTACATGTGGACAATGCATGATTATCCTGGTAAGAAATCATGCACATGCCTCTATATATTTTTTATTATTATGTTTTGGGATTATTTGTTGTTTTAATATTCAATTCTTGTATAATCAGGGTTTGGTTTTGTAAGTGGGCTGCAAACTCAAGGCTACAAGGCCTGCTCTACATGTGGCCCAAGTTTGGAGGACATGGCTAAATACTCAAGACATTTTCGCAAAATTGTTTACCTTGGCCATACAAAGTTTCTTCCATTGGGACATATTATGAGATTCGACCCACTTTTATTTTCATCTTTTGACATGCCTTATGGTGATGAGCGTGATATTCCAGAAGCTACCACTTTTGCATATTGGAGGGATGTGGCCAATAGAGTTATTGACCCAAATGATTCTATGGTGTTCGAGGGTAGTGGATTGACAAGGTGGGGTATACTCAATAGCTTGCCCTACTGGGGTGAGCTGAAAATACGTCATCTCTTGGACCCCATGCACATTGAGGGAAATGTGGGAAAGGCTATCATAAAACAGCTCTATGGAGAGAAGGACAATAACTTTAGGGAGGCCTGTGAGGATTTTGAGAGGCATCCCAATTTGTGGATTACTATTGATCCTAACACAGGTATTGAGCAGCGACCATCAGCTCCATGGACACTTACTACACAGGAAAGAAAAAACTTTTGAAATCGCACAGGAGAGATGCGATTCCCTACAGGCTTGAACTTTGAAAAGTACCCTGTTGTTTTTATTTATATTTAAATTTGTAAGCCTTATACTGGAAAAAGAGTTTAAAGTATAGAATGCTATCTGTTGGATGTCTACAATACTTTTGTATAATTTTATGGATCCTTGTTGCAGGTTATGGAGCTAATCTTCAAAAAGCTTTTGGTAGGGACGATGACCACAAGTGGCCAAGGTATCTGAAGACACATGACTATCATCGTTTACTGCACCACATATTGCCTATGGCAATTATAGGCTTAGCCAGTGCAGAAGTACAAGATGCTCTTTGGTCATTGGGATATTTGTTGAGATGGGTATGTTCAAAGGAATTATTTGTAGGGGAGATTCCAAGAATGAGGGTAATAGCAGCAGAGGTGGTATGCAAGTTGGAAAAGGCCTTCCCTCTATCATTTTTTGATTGTCAAGTGCATTTACTAGTTCACCTTGTGGATGAGATAGCCATTGCTGGTCCTGTGCATTGTCAGTGGATGTATTGGTTTGAAAGATATATGGCAGTATTAAAGGGTTATGTCCGTAACCATGCATGAGTGGAGGGAAGCATGGCAACAGGACACTTGGCAGCAGACAGCATGTTTTATTGCACCAACATCTTGGTCACTATAGATCCATCATGTCCTCATGTCTGGATGGAGGAAAGAGAAGAGGAGGGAGACCGTTTAACTGGTGCCATCCAAACACGTATGTTATTACCTACAGAGTTAATTCAGCTGACCACATTCATGTTGAATAATAGTAATGTCATGGAAGAGTGGAGGAACTTCTATGAGAATGCCAAAAGTATGAGTGGGAGATCAAGGATTTTTCCTACGTTTCATAAGTACATGAAAGAGAAGTTGGGTGAAGTGGATTAATTGTTGGCACAAGGAGAAAGTATATCATGTTTTCCAGAGATCACAGATGATGTTCGCACCATTGTTCATGGACCACTAAGAGTTGTGACAACACGTTCAGCAATGTGGACACAAGGAAGACATTTCATGTATTTATTTTTGCTATTTCATTAGGCATATTAACTCATCTTCACATTCCAGACAAGTATTTTAGAATGTTCTAGGATGATTTTTATGGGCATGAAATTTCTATTATCATATAAGTTGTTGACTCACAATGCCTAACACAATATTAATTTCAGGATTTCCACTTTGGATGAAAAGAGGGGCCGCACCTTTGACTGTGGAGTTCAAGGGCAATTCATTCAAGACTCTAGAAGCAGTCGGCATGACAGGAATATTGTTCGAGATATTGTGTGACATTATGGAAAGCTGGAAGAGATCTTGGTGGTATCTTATGATGCACATTCAAAGTTTGAAGAGTATGTGTTTAAGTGCAAGTGGTTTAAAGTGAACCTTGCTAGTGCAAATTGCACTGTAGTTCAGAATGAGTGCAGACACAAACGGTAAAAGACATTTGCCACTAGTTATCAGCCATCTCATTGGCAAACTTCAGAGCCATTTACTTTTCCCAATCATGTAGAACAATGCTTTTATCTTCCTTATCCCTCAAACCCAGAGGAGTGGTCACTTGTTGTCACATATGTGCCACGGTCCCGTTCTATTCTAGGTGAAAAACCAGAGGTTGTGCTTACAACCTCTGAAGTGGATGATGACCACGTATAATGTACTATTCATTATTTTTATGCAAATTGCCATTGAGGCTTGTGGTTCTATATTACTGCACAATGTTCATTGTGTCAAAATTTTTAGCGAATTTCAACCTTTATAGTTCTGCAAGTAGGCCCTCTCGGAACTTTGTACTACTTTCCTTTGCACTACCGCATGTACTAACTCAATGTCACCGAGATTTTATGCGACTTAAAAAAGGTCGTGATAAATTAGTTGACATTGCGAAACCTTTTGCGAAACTTCCTTCTCCAGTAACCCTTTTATTATTTTGCGAGCTGCCGCACATTGCAACTTGCGATACGTCCACCATCGGAAAGTTTTGTAAAAATTGTGATGAGGTTTGTGATACATATTCAAACGCAAAATGCGATGCGCCGAATAACGCAAGCTTGCGATTCGTTGTGACTCTCAAAGTTTTTAGCGATACTTTTTGTATTGTAAAATGTGCGATATTTTGAGTATGATTAAACATTGCAAAGTGTGGAATATCGCTAGGGTGGACGGAGCATGAGTAGGTCGCAAAGTTTTGTTTGTGGTATATGTCACAAAAGTGCTGTGATGATTTAATGTACATTATAAATTAGCGATGGTTGGTGCACCACAAGGTGCGATGCGTGTCGCATCGCAAATATGGCAGGTTGTTTTTGCTTCGCAAACCCTTGAGGTTTTTTGTTTGGCCCTTCGCAAAAAGGCACAATATGTAATAGTGAATTGGCACAAACATCAAAGTTGTCATTTTTCCTTTTATAATGAAATATGGTGGTTTGTCTCAAGGTCAAATTACAAAACACCTTGTGTGTCTAGGAGTTGATGGTGTTTTCACATTTTAAAGGGTCAAATTTGGAATTATTAGTTTAATGAAGATAAAGCAAACACCTTTTTTCAATGGATCCATTATATGGCACATAAAAACCAACCTTGCAATGTAAATTTTGTCTTTTGTGTCGATGGTTTCCAAATTGGAAGATTTCTGTCAATTGTTTCATGGGTATTTTTCTAGCTCCCCCAAATGCCATCTTGAATTCCAAAAAAAATCTTATTGAAATTGTGAAAACAAAAGGTTTGAAAAAATTTCAAAATGTGAAAACAAGGTGGATCAACATGCTAACACATTTGAAGCAAATTGGGAAAAAGTTTAAGATGTTGATTGTTAAGATGGCAGTTGGTTTTGGTTCAATGGAAGCAACCAAGGCCAATATGTTAAATATGTATGACAATGTACAATTATGGGCCTACTGTGTATTTTGCCATGCTAGAAACCATTAATGTTTTGATGAAATTTGGAAAGGGCAAAGATTATTTGTAAGTGATTACATTGCAATTGCAAAAAATTGCCAAACAAACCTATATACAATGTATGATGGTTCAAACACATCCTTCCAAGCTACAAACGTTAATGTTCATTCATTTTGTTGTAAACACATCATGTAAGATTATGCAAGATTGGATAATTATTGATCTAAATGATGGCATAGAACATTTGGCCTTTCGAATTATCAGACAAATCCCACATGGTCCATTTTATTGATCCCTTAATTGGTCTCCATTTTCTAGTTTCTCACAATGACTTTGAAACAACCATCATAGATGTGAAAGCTTAATGCACTATTGCATGTGATTTGTTGGTCATTGAGTTAGAACATAGGTTTCTAAATCGTGGGTTGATGAATGCATTTAAGGTCATTTATCCACAATATTGGCTAGAACCAAATTGTTAATCCATTTTTGTGACTCATTTGAAGTTGATCAAAAGACATTATTATGCACCTAGGCGAAAGCACACTAGGGCGGACCAAAATCGATAGTTGAAAGTCCATTTTCGAAGTCCAAATCCAATGTATTTTCACATTAAAACATTTGAATCATGTTGATGTGAACATTTTTTTCCATATCCAAGTTCATCTACTTATAATTTAAACCTTTTTAAAACATCTCTATAAATATGGCTCTTGGAAAAATCAATTTGCATATTTAAATGGACTTGTGAATTTTGAGGTTTTCATTTTGATTTTTGATTTTTTTAAAAAATGAAAGAACTTTTTCTACTTGATTTTTTCATCTTAAGTGTTATGAGCCTACAATGTAGGGGCCCCCAAAAATTTTAACATGTCCTCCAAATCCATTAGAAGAAAAAAAACTGATAACCATTAAAAAAAAATTATGACATTAGATGTGACCAACATTATAAAGTCCATTTTTCACTACATATAGGACTTTTTGGTGTATTTTTTTCCAAAGTTAGGAGGACTAGAATAGATGCTTTAAAATTTCAACTTATATATATTTTAAAAAATTAAATGCATTTGAGTTGTAAAAACCAAGACTTGACAAAACCAAAAAAACTATCACTATGACTTCCATAAATTTACATTGTAGTGTTCTTTTACCCACCCAAAAAACTTGGTACATCATTCGGTTCATGGGTTTTCAAACCACTTTTAAATGATATTTTGGATCTACAAACATCCATTTTCAAGTCGACCATGAAAACTAAAGCTCATAAAGACTTGGAAAAGCCCAAAGATGAAAACCATGTCACTAAACTATGGCGTCAACTTGCCATGTGCAAACAATTTGTTAGTTGTTCATCTTTTGGAGTTTGTGAAACTTACTCAAATGGCCATTGTTCAAATGATTAACAACATAGAAGATGAGAGAACATTTTTCACATTAATTTTCATGTGATATATTATTTTCAAAATTGACTAGTTGGGCATTTGGACATTACCATTTGCATGTTTGTTCAAGATTTTTGCACCAAGAACACTTTCCTTTTCCAAGCTACTATTGTAGATTGGAATGATGAACATAAGGTCAGAATTAAAGTGAATGCATGATCATTTTTTTCTCATAGTGTCACATGTTTTGAAATTTTATGTGATTTGTATTATAATACTAATTCTGTCAATTGTTATGGGCACTCTGTGTTGCAATGACCAAGGTCCTTGTGACTAGGGTCCAAACTACAAGGTCTTCTAATGAGTAATTCTATTTAAATTTTAAATTCTAGTTACAAATGCTACATGTTGCCTAATTGCATAATTGATTTATAAATTAAAAGCTTAAAACCTGGACATCTTTGCAAGCCTGAAGCCTTTGTTTTCCACTTAAATGTGTAAATGGGAGCTAGAAGGTGCCTTTACCAATTCAAAAGTCTTTGCCAAATTGTCACTTATGTGCTTGCAGTTTAGCCACATACATCACACTATTTTGTAAAGCAACTAGCCATAAGGGCACTCCCCTCACACATGCCCTTGCCACTCATGCTACAAATGAAAAATATATTAAAAAAACCATGCATGTAAGGTACTGTATCCACCAAGGTGTGGCAAAAGGATAGGTGCATTTTGGTAGGTTTTAGGTGTACAAATAAAATATTGTACCCACCATAGGGGTGGCAAAAGGATAGGGACAAGGTTGGGTTTTAGGTGTACACATAAGGTATTTATACCCACCACATAAACACATTTGTCCTTTGCACACCACTTGTGTGTGCATATATCAAAAGGTTGGATAATGAATTGTCTAATGCAACAATTGAAAATTTGAAACAAAACATGAAAACTTAGAAATGAATCTTTGAAAATAAGTTTTAATGCCTTCCATCATACATGCAAAACTAGAAAAAATCACTTCAACAATACACTTCACAAAAACTAGTGTAGCTTATGTCGTTGGCCCAAGTGTGAACACATTGAAGATTCAACTGTTTTTTTTTTTTGTTCCATACCCAATTTTTGCAATTCGTTTGAATTTTCAACAACAAAATTCACTAAAAAATGAATAGCTTCCACACCTTAGCTCTAAAAATTGTGAAATAAACTCTGTTAAATCTGACTCATTGCCAAGGGACTTTCCAACAACATCAAGAACACCCCCAAAATCCCAATACAATTTTTCAGTTTTGATTTTATTTAGTTTTAATTGAGAAAATGATTCAATAATCAATAGCTTCCACATTGTAGCTCCAAACGGTCTCAAACCAAGTAAGCGCACCCATAGTCATTGAGAGCTTTCTGAGCATGGCATGAAGCGTTTCAAACCAAGTCCATGCACCCTTACTCATTGAGTGCTTTCTAAGCATGGCATGAAGTGTCTCAAAAATGTTCCTTACTCTATACATAAAGCCCAACTTCACTTGCACACTTAGCAAATGAAACTCTTGTTCCTAGTACCTTAGTACCTAGGCTAGGTAGGCACTAATTAATTATTTATTTATCTAAAATTGTCAAAAAATTCTGAAAAATATGTGCATGCCATGCCAAAAATCTGAATGAAGCTCTCAAGCCCAATGGCTTCATTATTTAGTTAGTTTAATGCCAAATTGTAAATCATCATTCTTTTTATCAAATATAATTGATACTTAAAAATAATTAATTCATTATTAGGCATCTTGCTGCCAAACCAGCTAGAGACTAGAGGTAGAAATTGCCCCAAAAGTGGCATGCATGTTTCCATTTTGATGCTCAATTACAAGTTTGGGCCTCAAAAAAGCTATTGGGTTTGAGTCAAAAGTGGGAAATGGGGAATTACATGTGAATAGGGTTATCTATTCCTTACCCTATACATAAAAGCCCTACTTCACTTTCACACGTGAAAAATGAAAAGACATTGTTCCTTGATTTGGGCTCAATCGAGGCATGTTTCCATTTGATACTCAGTTTTGAGTTTTGAGACTACCCAAAAGGCTATTGGGTTTCGGCCAAAAGTGGGAATGGGGATAATTTATTTTACACCTAGGAGTTCGTTTCGTCCAAGTGTGAACAGAGACATTATGGAATCCCCTTCCCGCATACGCTAGGGAAGAGTCCTTCTTCTTCTTCCTCGGCTGATGTTGTTGTTGTCGCGTCGCGCGAATAAACAAAATCGAGAGACACACACACACGAGAGAAGATCAAGATCAGAGTTTTTGTGGATCGTGGGTGATGAAGTAGCAGCTGGAAGAAACGGTTGCAATGGCGGTAGACTCAAAAGAAGGTCAGTCAGTTGCACACATGCGTATTTTTCTTTCTCTCACTTCTTCATTTTATACAAAGACTCTGTTTTTCTCTGCAGTCCCCCCCCCCTTCCCTTCCTTTCGAGGATTGATTGTGTTGTAGGAAGGATCTCAAGGGAGTCTGAATTTTTTTTTAATTGTAAGATGCAGAGAGCTCTCGATGCTCAATTTTGTTTTTGGGTTTGCAGTTCTGGATTTTCTGGGATCGATACCTTTGTTGCAGCAATTGCCTGGAGCATCAGTTCAAAAGATTGCCGATGTCGTGAAGCTGCGACACTTTGGTGAGAGACCCAAGTCTTCCCCCCCACCTTTTTGTGTGCTACAGGTTCTCTTTTCCTGTCGAATAATGCCATTTTCTTCATGTGGATTGGGATTCATTCTGCACTAAGTACTGAAATTGTGAATGCTTTTTTTCTTTTTTTTGGGTCAGAACCAGGTGAGATGCTGGTGCATGAAGGGTCACCAGGAGAAGGGCTTTACTTCCTCTACAAAGGAGAGGTGGAGTAGTGCCTCCTATTCATTGTCCCTTTTTCTCATATCATCATCATGTCTTCTTCACTTTCCTTTCCTGTCCATCTTTCACAAGAATTGTAGCAATAACAGAATGCTACAATCAGAAAGAGCATTATGTTATGGGGTACAAAACAGTGGGAGTCATCATTATCATGTGGACCTACCGTGTGCATTTTGATTCACATTTGTTTGTAAATTTCTTGTATGTATTCAGGCAGAGGTTTCAGCATCAATCAGTGGCACCATGATGCAGCATACCATGCCCATTTTGAAGCCGGGTGACTACTTTGGATATGGTATGCTGACAAGTTGAAATCAATGATTTTACCCCTCACATTGAGCTTGTCTGTTGCAGCTTGATTCTGTGATTGGGCTTTCCCCTTCTTTGATTGAAGCTCAAGCTTTTGTTATCTTCAAATTTAGATTTGGGTTGTGGAGATTTATTTCTCTGGAATTTCATAGACATGCACAAGTTTCAGAATTTTGGGTGACCAAATTTTTGTGGCATGTTGTTGGGTGGCAACAGCCTGTTCTGGACCTGTGAAAACACTCCACAAAGCTGACATAAATGCAATCACTGAGGTCCTCCTTTCCTTTCCTGTGAAGCACAAAAAAATTAATTTAGGGGCCTTAACTGAATGCTTAGACTTGGGGTTTAATGTGTGTGTTTCATGGCAGATGTTTTGGAAAGTGATGGAGAGTCCAAATTGTCTTCCTCTTAGCATTGTGTTTGTTTGCAGCTGATGTGCTTTGTTCTTGGACATGAGGATGCCGACCTACTATCATCTGAGTCCATATGGGCCACCAAACCAGATCAGACTAGTGTTTCTATAGTGGAGCGCATTCTGCAGCTTGAGACCTTGGAAGTAAGTGTGCTGGATTTTATGGGTCAGATCTGATTTATAGTGAAAATGTGTGAAGAAATTCTTTTGAAAAAGGAAAGCACTTGCACACTTCTGGAAGTGTGTGCTCTTCACACAGCTTGGAGAATCAGATTGCGAAAATAGTGGTTAGATCGTCTGTGTAAAGATAACATAACTGTCATCAAGTTTTCAAGGATGTTTTTGGTAGGTTGATCTGTATCGAGGAGTTACGGAGAAGGAATATCCCTCATTTGGCGGCAACGTCTTTGGTGGGCAGCTATTGGGCCAAGTACATCTCTCGATAGCCCTTGACTTTTCTACATTCTATAGCTGTTCATATCAGTCAATAAATCTAGGGGGGATTTTTCTGGTAACGGACAAGAGATGGAGGCAATTTGTAATTGAAGAGTTAGGGCGCATATTGCAGGCTCTAGCAGCTGCCAGCAAGTCAGTTGATCCTTCCCTCCTTGTTCACAGCCTTCATTCATACTTTCTCCGAACGGGTGATGATCAAGGTATTGTCGTTTAACCCTCCTGGCCAATAATCACCTCCTTGTCAGAAAGTGCTCAAACATGCCACTTCATGATAGTTGTTGTGAAGAGGGACTGATACAGAAGAAAAGTCCAGGCATATGCTTCAGTCTTTCTTCCCTAAACCCTCAACCCTAATCCCAGTTCTTGGTGAGAGAGTCAAGTTTGTATGTGATAACTCAGGGTTAGAGAATTCAGACACTTGAGCGAATTCTGCATGATTCATCAGAACAAGCACCAAAAGTGGCATTTCTGTGGTAAACCCTAAACCCTGGATCATACTGTAGAAAATGTTGAATCATCCTGTCCATCCAGTTTACATGGTGTTTGCTTGGTCCACAAACCATGACGGTCTTTTGGGTGCCAATGAATCGCAGTGCCAATCATATACAAGGTAGAGAGGACTCGAGATGGCCACACGTTTGCTACCCGACAAGTGTTGGCTATACAGAAAGGCAGAGTTATTTTTACCATGTATGCTTCTTTCCAGGTATTGCTCTCTGCTTTTGTTTTGGTTGCTAAAACATGATCTCATGTAGGAGGAGTGGACTCTGATCATGTATTGGACCTGCAAAATGCCACAAGAAAGAATCTCATTTGTGAGGAGGAAAAACAAGAAAACCCCACATGTCTAAGCGCTCTCTGGTTGGTCATGTGAATATCCTTCAGAGAGCTGCAGATGGTGTTGAACATCAACAGCCAATGCCAGATGCACCTAACCCAGATGAGGTGCATTCAGTTCAACCCACTCACTTTCTATGTTTTTTGCAAATCTGTAGACTCTGTTTTCAGACATGTACGATTTGCTTGGTACTGGATTTTCTCAGTATTAAAATTGGTTCAATCTCTACAGGTTCGTCCATGGGAGAAAGTACTGGAGAGTTACCGTACAGACCCCCGCATCCCCTTGTAAGTAGTTTCTTGACACATTTGGACTCCCATTTTTACACACTTAGAAATTGAGTTCTATAGGTCATCTTTGCAACAACACTATTATATTGTATTGTGCACATGGAGGGTCCATGAAATGTGACCTTATTTTTCAACAATGGGTGATAAGCTTTTCCTGGTGGTAAAGCTCTTCAATAACATGACTTTCAGGAAGATAAGGCAAAAACTGGCATCTATGAAAGTTGCACCAGCTCCTTTGGAGATGAGGTTTGTTGAACCTATAGATCGCGTTATGCGCCAAGTTTTGGAACCAAGGTGAGAGTGCGTAACATCATCATCACTTTTTTCAGCTGAACTTCTAATTCCTAGGTTTTTCCTCATTCTTGCTTGCTGACTCTGATAAGAGGCAGGTAATGGGTATTATATATTTACAGACAGAGGGTCTGGATGCGATCAAAGGGAAAATTATCCGATGACCAGGCTCTTCAGCGGTATGGAATTTTTCAGAACTTTCCCAAAGTAGAGATCTGTAGTTGGGTGTTTAAACTATAGTTCTTTGAATTTGATATGTGGGTTTCTGTTATGATTGTTGCAGTGAAGGATGTAGGAGAGAAAAACTATATGGTTGCTTTGCCATGATAACTCTAGATGCAGTCTCTTTGCTTGGGACTGAAGCATTTTCCTTTACCCATGTGTATTCATCTAATTTGGATGGTTTTTCCATGCCTCTGAGAGCTCATTGCATACTTAAGTATCTGAGAGCTTGTTGCAATATCTCTTACTTCTCTCTTCTCATAACTGATGGCTGATTTCACAGATGCGTTGCTGCATATGCATCTGATTGGACATTTATAGAAACAGCCTTACGGCCTCACAAACACATACCAGGGCGTAACGAGATGCAGGTTCTGAGTCTTGACCACTCGTACGTTACACTTCTTTCACCTTGGGTTTTTTCCTTTCTGTCAATGGTTTTCCAGCTTGCATCAATCAATATTCTTGCTACTATAACACTAGTTGGCTTTGGGCATTGGGTTTCTTGTTATCAATCTGTTCAGAGTGGCCAAATTTCTGCATGTCTCTTCGCATGAGGTCTTTTGTATTGACAATCGTATGAAGTAACAAGTGTTTTTGTCTCCTTGAATTTCTCTTTGAGAAATTCACAAAGAGAAATTTACATCCCAAGGTGGTGGTAATTGTGCAGTATGTGGTTCCACAAGCCATTCAGAGCTGATGAATGGCTTCTATACGTGGTACGTCATGTATTCTTCACCTATGTGGGCACATCATTATGCTAACCTTGATTTGTTTCTTACACTCTAAACACTAGACCCTAAACTATTCTGTTTTCCATTTGCAATTTGTATAATCTCACTGACCCAACTTCAAGGTCATGTGTACTTTTGGATCTAACGGGTGTATATAGCATAATGTTTTGGATTGCTATGCAACTGTTGCAGCAAACAAGCCCACAAGCAGGCCATGGACGAGGTTTGGTCTTTGGCCAGATCTACACACAAAGTGGAGAGGTATTGATGCCCTTTTTTGTTTGTATATCACAGTAGTGTCGCATTACTTGTCAATAAATTGTAACAGAGGACTTCTTTGCAATCAATGTTCAAAGGTCATATAAGACTCTGCACACAAACTTTGCACACAAATAATGTACACAAAAAGACTGTCCTGGTTGTATATTTGACCATTTTCCAATCATGCTTTGTTTGTGTACAGCTCGTCATCTCAACAGCTCAAGAAGGGATGTTGCGGAAAACAGATCCTGGAGTGAAATCCAGACTCTGAACTGTAAATGATTGTCACTATGTAAGGTGTACACTATTCAACGAAGAAGCAAATAGAGGGTGGAAGACAATGGTGGCTAGTTAACATTTGAAGGTTTTATTGTGCCTGCAGATGTCACAAAAAACCGTAGTTAGGGTTTTGTTTTTGTTTTCCCAACAAACATTGGATGATATGTTATCACATTGAGTTGCATAACTGATATTGTGGATCTATTTGGAATCGATTGCAATTTGCTTAGGATTTCCTTCTGCACATATATTGTAGTTCTGTTTCAAAATGCTTGCAGCAAAAGATCCAGCTCGATGAGAAATTGAGCCGTGGCTGCAACTCATGAGTTGAGTTCGCTGTTTAACTCATCAAGTGCTTTTTGAGGTTTTCAATAGCCAGAATTGGATTAAATTTTAAGAAAATTAGCCAGATTTCTATACATCGTTCAAGTAAAGTAGCCAAAAGTATAGAAGGATGCCTTTTTTTCTCAATTCTTTGATATTTAGCTTGGTAACCAAAATTTGGCTAAATCTTTTTGTGGGCAATTGCCACTTTAGTTACAAAACACAATAGACCAAAATAAACACTGCTTAACCGAGAACCCACCATTAAAGAGTTCCCTTGTATTACTCTTGCATCGCCTAGAGTTTAAGAGATAAGGATCAATTAGTCATGGTTTAGGGTTGAGGGTTTAGTAGGTGGTTAGTGATAGTGAGGAGACATAGGAGTTTGAATGATCACAATATTTATCTAGACCTCCAATAAGGGTCATGTGGTTTTTCCTTTGTTTCTAGGCTCTTCAATACCTACAATACAATGTTTCAAAGTGTTTCAATTACTCTACATGGTAATAGAGTGTATGGTGAAGAAATTTAAGTCCGTGTGAGTTGTTACTTTTGTGTTGTGTGAACCATGCTCCTTTCCATTGTCATTTACAAAAATATATATTCTCTTACTCCTCAATCATGTCTAACATGAGACATAGTTTAGTCGTTGAATATACAACAAGTGGTGTGTCACACTCTAGCCTTGCAAATTACATTAAAAAGTATCTTAAGGCAAAAGAAGAATTATGGAAATTCAAATATTTTACCATGCAATAATATAATCTTCAAAAAAGTCCTCTAAAAGAAATCAAAATCCTTTATCATAATCTCAAGTTTCAACCCAAGCCAAAATATCATCTTTCAAAAATCCTCATTCAAAAATAGACCTACTACTAAGGGCCAAAATCCCTTAAGCTACTATACTCCATAATGAATCTAAACACAATAGCATGGCCTTGGTAGGCAAGGCCAACAAATTGTATGGGACTAAAAGTTATGTAATGTAAAGTTTCATATTAAAAATGTCTTGCTTCAAGAGGGTCTATGGTCCATACTTTGTCTATTTCAACCTAATGCTACAACTAGTCACAATTCAAGATCCATAGTTCCCTTTGTAGTAAGTTTAGTTGGAAAGGATGCAAAAATCTTGTAGAGACTAAGGACTAAAGCACTAACCATCATGAACTTCTCAATAATGGATGAAATCATCCCTTACATATCTAAAATTAATTGATCTAGAGATCTCTTGGAGGTCATTCCAAGATCTTTTCAAAACTAAGAATGTTGTAAAAAAGATGATCCTAAAAATAAGTTCTAAAATCTAAGCTTGGAAGGAGGGAATGTTTTTGAATTTTTTTGGTTTGTTAAAAAAACATTCATTTGGCTTGTAGGAATTGGAGAAGTCATACTAGATGAAGAAGTCATGTTGAATTCAGAATCTTTATGAATTTTTTTTATCATAATGATCACACAAGATGATACTCCAACCTTTGAAAAGCTAATTTCAAAATTGCTCCAAGAAGAACAAAGACAAAAAGTTGAAATTTGGGAAAAAAGAGAAAACAAAAAAAACAAAAATCTTAAGTTGGTAGAGTGATGGGAAGTGTTAAACTTTTGGTATGTAGGTAAGAGAAGGGATGATGCATGAAAAAGGGTGAGGAGGTATAGAACTAAGAAAACATCAACAATTATTACTACTCAAGTGGAATAGATTGTCACCTTTAATGGAAAGTGAAAAATGACCCAAAACAATCTTATCCATTTATAAAGGAGCTTCAAAGGACTATTGTTATGAATTTAAAAAGGATGGCCTTGTCTTTTGTGGAATAATCAAGGAGTTTAAACTATCATCTCCAACAAATAACATCTGAAATTTTTATAAAACACCTTTTACTTAAAGACATGGTCATTGAATACTTTAGAGATCTAGATTTTGTTAGGTGCAATATGGAGATTGTAAAAAGCTTCAAATTTGGTTTGACAACACATTTTCTAGGAGCTCACAAAACTGCGATGGTGGTTGCAAAAAAATTATATGTGCCTTGACATTTAACCAATATTTCAACAATAATAAAAGTGTTGCCAAGACATTAAGGGTTGATAGATAAAACATTTGAAGAGGGATAATGAGAAGGATTTAGTTAGACACCACCAAAGATGGTTTTTGGGTGATAAAACATGAACCAACATTCAAACTAGTTGCCACAAACATTGAAAGATTTGATTTTCAATTGGTGAACCATAAAAACAATAGTATCTTGAAAACAAAAAGGACATTATGAAAACAAATAAATGTTAAAAGGTTTGAAGAACATCTAAAACATTATCTCCATGTTTCATAAATAAGAATTCCAATTTTTGAATTTGTGGACCAATTTGTAATTGCAATTTATAATCTTAACAATATGGTTTTCCTTTTCTTTCATTTCTTAAATTCCCTCCTTTTCCTTTCTTTTTTCTAAGTCTTGAAATTTCCAATAATCATAACTTCATTTGTAGCTTGTGTTTTCTAAAACAAATATAATGATTGGGGCTTGCTTAGTTAATTAATCAAGCAATCTCAAGTCATAACAACCTAACTTGTGTTTTTGTAAATAATTAAAGTGTTTGTGGCTTGCTTCATTCATTGGGCAAGCAAACTCTAATCCTAACAACCTAACTTGTGCTTTGTAAAATAATCAGAAAGTTTGTGATTTGCTTGGTTCATTAAGCAAACAATTTCTAGTCCTTACACCCTATCTTGTGTTTTTAAAATAGTTAGAATGTTTGGGGCTTGCTTGGTCCATTGGATAAACAATCTCCAATTGTAACAACTTAATTTGTGTTTTACGTAATCAAAATGTTTGGGGTTTGTTTGCACTATTACAAAAACATATCATAATCCACTAAACATTTCCACCCAAATCCAACCAAATGGAAAGGAGCTCACCCGAAAAGGATGGCTTGTGCATGAATGTGAAGCCTAAGCTTAGAGCTTTGAGTTTGGAACTTAAAGTTTAATGTGATTTTAATCCACCTACATGGATGAATATGTCCATAGATGAATTTCATTTATGATTTGGATTAAATAAACATAACATTGGATGAAATTCATCCATGATTAAAAGATAAATAAATTCAGGATTATTTATATCCACCCTCATTTGTTGTCCAAATATTAGTATCTCAAACTTGAATGTCATTTAATAATGATGGATAATGAGATTATGATAATAGGGGAAAATATGATGATGGGACCAAAATGATTTTAAAATGATTTTTTAAAAAATGATTTTCATGAACAATGTTAAGCAATTCAAAAAATATTATCATGGAATGAATGTCACCCCCCCCGCCCATTTCCTGCCCACCCAATTGTTATTAACAACATTATATACTTCTTTCATGGAAAATTGGGGTGCCTTAAAATAAATAATTATTTAAAAATCTCATTGTCATCTATGATAGTAGGTTGTTTGAGGAAAGCTAATTAAGGTGCCTAAAATTGAATTTTAATTTATTTCAAAAATCCATTATCACTAATGACATTATGTAGTTTTACAATATCTAAAGCATTCAAAACCCATTGTTATTAACAACATTGGTTAAATTCGAAAAAAGTCATGGCATCCTTGATGAAAAATGAAAAAAACCCCGATTGTTGCCAGTGATAATTATAAATAGGTTTGAAAGAAGTTGTGACACTTTTAGAGGAGGGGGAGGAAAAAACCCCATTGTTGTCGATGACACTTAATCAATTTGTTTGAAAAATAAATTATATATATATATATATATATATATATATATATATATATATATATATATATATATATATATATATATACATATTTTTTTAAAACAACAATGACTATGGGATGGATGTTAGCATAATATTGGTAATATAGTTAATAAATTTTTAAAATAATAACATTTTAAACCATAGCCATGAAATACATCTATAATGGAATTTACATTATATTATTCAACAAACATTATATCATACATAATTAGATTGTGTGTTGAACTAAACTTTGGTTAATTAAAATTATGGGGGAAAGACTTATCCATAATAATTTAATGATAAAATAAATCATTAATCCATAATGAGGACAAATGATGACATTCATCCCTATGTTTGCTTCTAGATATATTGGTATAACATTCATTTTATGATTAAATTCTTGGGTTTTACTTGCATGTGTATAGGGGAAAAACATTTTACCATCTCAAGTTCCAACTTTGAGCTCTAGGCTCAAGTTCATGCAATAGCTTGCTTCCTCACTCAATAATCATGATAGTTTAATGGACATTTCTACCCATTCCATTCAAATGTGTGCAACCATAGGATGGTCTATCTTGTTGCAAATGAGGGGGAGTTCAACATGAAGCCACCTTCAACATCACCCATGCATGTGACCTAAACTCCACTTTATTCGCTTCATGGTGGGATTGTTTTTTTATGCACTCCCTACAAATGGTCAAAACAATCACAAATGTACAAGCCATTTATCATATTCTACCTATTTATGTCATAATCATTATAGGAAAAAAGGCCAACAATTTGCCCCTTGATTTGCATTACAAAAAAAAACTTATAAATGTTTCAATGGCCATTAAATTTTCTACTACATGTTCATATATCATTTGCATCTCCATACATGAAAAGTTCTTCAATTTCCCACTCCCTACTAAAACATGGACAATATCCATTTCCTCATTTGTGTCCCAAATCCAACACCTTGTTTGTGGATATAATGTAAAATATTCAATGGTGAGCCCCAAGACTTTGTCATACATGCACTTTAATGCCATCTAACTTTTTGGCTTAACTTTGTTCTTCATATACTACTTCAACACATGTAAATACCACTCAAAAGGGTAGCATAACCCCTTTTCCATAGACCCACATATTTTTTATTCATCTAAAAGGTGAATAATGATGTGGGTTTGCAAGCGAAAAAAATGTTGGTGAACACCAAATCTTCAACATGGCATGGCATGTTAACAAAAAATTGGGCCATTTTGAGGTCCCAAAGACTTATAGTTTATTCCAAGCATAATATTAATGTTAAAAGATGTAATTGTAGGTTCAAGAGTTCATTTTTTGGTGTGTGGTGTATAATTACATGTAGGCATCCTTTAATGCACATACATTTCATATATCACTATTGCCCGTCACAAGGTTTGGTTATTAGTGGAATTTGGATTTTTATGGCCCATTGAGTTTGATAGTGTGACAAATTGATATGTTTTGATTATGATCAAACACTTTTCAAAATGGCTAAAGTTGATGCCATTGTTGGGTCATAATAGTGGAAGAACTACTTGCGCATTTATAGATAGGGTGTTTAGCATGTTTGGCACCCCAACCAAAGTACTCATTGACCAAAGTGTGGAATTCTGTTGGGAATTCCAAGAGTTTTGTTAGAAAGCATTGATTGATCATAAGATGATTTCATAAGATTGTCCTAATGCAATGGGTTAGTTAAATATATGGTGTAGATGGTGAAATGAGGTTTGCATATGTAAGGGTTTCAAAATGGATGAATGCAATGGTAGTAATCAATATGGATGATCCCAAGGTGTGGATTTAAACATGTGAATAATGAATAATTTGGTTCCAACATGTAATGTCAATGGTTATGGAGAATTCAACATTGCTCAACACCAAGATACATCACATTATGCCATCATGCGAAGAGGTGGTTATTGACCTCTAGTTCATAAATTTGAGTTGAAAGATTATGTGTTCTTACAACAAACATTTCCAACTATGTTGGATGTGACTATAGGATGTGTTATTCTGCACGTGTGAAAGGTGTTACTTTCTAGAGTGTTGTTGTTGGGAGGCTAAAATGGTTAGATAGGGAGATACCATGTGCATAATTGCATACCATGTCATCTTACTAATGTGGATGGTTAAATTGACTCATCTTTGGTTGTTTTAACTAGCCTCATGAAGTATGTTATGTAGGTAATTTTAAGGGGCGACCATTATATTTATTTGTGATTGGTGTTCTAGAGGATGGTATATGGGATGTCTTATGCCACCATTGGCAAAAATGTTGATTGGAAAATGGTTTTGCCTTTAATGCACAAAATAAACAAAAAAAAATTATAGTTAGACATTGGGGAATATCCTAAGTTTGTTTTCATGATAATTCACAATTGGTTAAGTATTTGGGGGATTAAGATTAAATAACTAAAAATGAGGCTCACATTTATTAATCTTTCACCTTAAAATGTTTGATTGTGATGCACCTTTTAAAATGTTTTGTGTCATTTGTTTTATGTATGTGTGGACAATGATAATTGTAAGTGTTGACATGGTAACATAGAACACTAGCACTAATCCCCTTTTAATTTGTTACAATGTTAAACATGTGTTGAATCTTAAATGAAAAGTTAACTCACATGTTTTATAATGACATTTTTGGGGACTCATCAATAGGGGCACAAAACAAAACACGATTTTCTCTATGTACCCTATATTGTGCACACCATATTTTATATTCATTTGATCTAGTTACCTTTTGTTTGATGTAATGTCCTTTAAAAAATACCATTCATATTGGATGATTTATCATTAGACAAGACCATAGAACAAAACTTATCACAAGCTTCAATGGCTATTGAAAAATAAATCTTTAGGTAACAATGGTTTACATATTCTAACCATTGGTAAGAAGTGGATGCATGGTGAAAAGTCTAGATTTTACTTGCCAATAAATGATCATGACAAGAAGATCAAAATTTAGTTTATTTTCAATTGCAATTTTGATTCAAACTTGTTTATGATAATTGCATTGTTGTCAATATTTGTGTATTTATGTATGTACGTATGTGGGAGTGTGTGCATGCATGCATGGTGGGTTGTAGTATTGTGGCTTATAATTTATTTGGAGGATCATGTTTTGCATGTGTGATATATTATGATTTCATTCAACATTTTCATTCCATTGTTACTTACTTTTCACAAAATCAATCCATCCATCACAAATTAGACCACGAATTCGCAGTTTTTTTGCACGAGGTGTGTGATATGACCATGTTATTATGTGGCCTTTTATTAGGTCACCACGCTCTAAAACGCCACGAATTCGACCTTTTCTAGAATGCTCTTGCTGGTGCAATTTTAGGTCTTCCTTCTTCCTTAGGGTTTTCCGTTGCTCGCGATTTCTCTCTCGGATTCGCTTTCACATTTCCTCGCGAGCAATTCGAGAGTGTTTGGTAGATTTTGGCGAGAGCAATTCATTCGAGCGTTTGTGGATCTCGTGAGCCCCAGTTCTTGAAGCTCAGAAGAGAACATTCGATCAATGGATTCCAGGTTGCACAGGATTTTCTCAGGAGCAGGGGGTGCGGGTGGCGGTATGGGAGGACCGCATCCTGACTCGCCTTTGGTAGACTCCTCGGAGCAAGTCTACATCTCGTCGTTGGCGTTGCTGAAGATGCTCAAGCATGGTATTTTTTTTTTCCTGTGATTTTTCCTCTCTTTTTACTTTCGTTTCTGTTTCTGATAGAAGCATAACGAAGAAGTCGACCGATAGGGTTCGTTGTTTCTCCTCTAATGGCAGTTTTTCATCTGCGTACTTCTTCTAGGGTTCATTCCCTTGAGCTTTACAGATTTTCGAATCCTGATTGGCGAGGGAACTGTATTTGTTCAGCTAAAGCTGCGAAGAAGTAGACAGGTTTTAGGGTTTCTTCTCCTAAGTTTATTGTGTGTGGGCTTCATCTGGAGTCCTGGGGTTCATCCCCTCGAGCTTTCGAGATTTTCGAAATCTGATTTTTGAGGGAGTTGTATTTGTTCAGTTTAAGCTAAGAAGAAGTAGACAGGTTTTTAGGGTTTCTTCTCCAAAGGTTATTGTCTTGGTCTGGAACCCGAGGGCTCATTCCCTCGAACTTTCAGGATTTTCGAAACCTGATTTGTGAGGGAATTGTAATTTTTTAGTTCTGTTGGGAAACAAAGTCTGCTTGTTTTGTTCTGTGGTTTGGTACTATGATAGCAAGAGTATCTATCTGATGATCGGTTTTGCCATGAGACAGAGGTGTTGTCTATGGTTGAAGGATGGGTTCAGACGTATGTCACTGTCTGAGTGGAATTGCTGAAATGAGGGGTAAGATGTGTCTTGTGGGCAGGGAGGGCAGGAGTGCCAATGGAGGTGATGGGACTTATGCTGGGTGACTTTGTTGATGAATACACTGTGCGAGTTGTGGACGTTTTTGCCATGCCACAGAGTGGGACTGGCGTGAGTGTAGAAGCAGTTGATCATGTCTTTCAAACAAAGATGCTGGATATGCTGAAGCAAACCGGCAGGTAGGCAGTGTCAGTTTCTTTTCCTCTTTTGTAGATGCTGCAAAGTTTGTTTTTAGACCTTCTTTCTCTCCTTGTTGGTTCTGAATGATATCTGAAATCCCTCAACTTCTTGTTCAGTAAGGCACAGTTGGTTGAATTCATTCTTATGTTTTTGCATAGCACCATTGTAGAATACAGCCACCTGTAGATGAGGGCATGCATTGGGGCTACCATATACCCCCAAGGAACCCTCTTCCATGACCTTGCAACAACTGCTGGGTCTAGATGTCATCTATGTGCTGCATCAAGTAATTGAAGTGAACCTGTGCATTGATTGAGCCTGGATTTATTTTTGTTTCTGTAGGCCAGAGATGGTTGTGGGATGGTATCATTCACACCCTGGTTTTGGCTGCTGGTTATCAGGCGTGGACATAAATACTCAACAGGTACACCAAGGTTCAGCTGAAGATGATGGATGATATCTGATATACAGGAATCATTGAGAGTGTGTGGTCCTTTAAACTTGTCTTAAAAGCTCAATCCTCTTCACTCAAAGAAACCCACTGGATGTTGGAAACAGTTGTTATGTTCTTGATGCCTCATCTTGTTCAGGTCTTCTGATGAGACAGCAAGCAGCATGCTATTAATATCTCTTTTGCATACATGCTGAGAAGCTCAGTCCCCCTTCCTGTCTTAGCCATATGCCCACAAAAAGCAGATATTTTTGCACACATGTTTTCATGCCTGATCCAGGACTAAGTATACACTCCCTGATGTGTGTTCTGTTCATGATTCCAGAGTTTTGAGGCTTTAAATCAACGTGCAGTAGCAGTGGTGGTGGATCCTATCCAGAGTGTGAAGGGGAAGGTGGTGATTGATGCATTTCGTCTCATCAATCCACAGACCATGATGCTGGGACAGGAGCCTCGTCAGACTACTTCCAACCTAGGTCACCTTAACAAGCCATCTATTCAGGTTGCTACAGCCAATTTGCCTGAAGTATTTTGGTTTTGTTCTCATTTTTTTTGTCCTGTGGTGAATATTTCATACAAGATCAAGGTCCATCTGGCATATGTTGTTTTGGTTGTCTGGTTGGAGTCTTCTGATGAAGTCCCTGTTGTCACCTGGGATCCATGTGCAGTCCCTGCTCCTACTAAACATAAGCAGGAAAATTACAAGATTGAAAAGAATGAGTTTTCTTGACTACTAGTCAATTTTGTGTCTGAGTCTTCCAGTTGCTCCTGGAAATGCACCAGTAACTCAGGATGCAAATGTTTCTATATTGGTTTGCGAAAATGTTGGGCTGACTACTATATACACTTATCTATACCTTCCATTAGGAGCTGATGACGTCAGTGGGAATTCGTGGGACCTTGTTGCTGTTATCCCTGATGAAGTGATGATGGTATGACACATTGTTAGTGACACTCATAAGTATGTGACCATGCTTATTCTTGTCATGTTACCTTGATAGGTGTTGTGGAATTTTGTCTGTAATCTCATGGATGTGTGTTCAGGCTTTGATACATGGGCTGAACCGGCACTACTACTCCATTGGGATCAACTATCGGAAGAATGAGCTGGAGGAAAAGATGCTATTGAATCTTCACAAAAAGAAGTGGACAGATGGACTGAATCTTCAGCGCTTTGACAATCATAGTAAAACTAATGAGAGCACAGTGCAGGTAAATCCAGTCCTGTTTTTTCAATTGGAAGGGAGGAAGGAAAAGGCAATAGAGGTTTTTTGAGGATATGACCGATAACTTTTAGTTACGTTTGTTTTGTTTGATAATAAATCAAGAATGTAACATTTTGGTATGTTGACAAGTTTTGTTGCCACCATTTTCTATTCCAGGAAATGCTGGAGTTGGCAGTCAAATATAACAAGTCAGTTCAGGAGGAAGATCAGCTATCTCCAGAAAAGCTGGCAATTGCTAATGTTGGCCGCCAGGATGCCAAGAAGCACTTGGAAGACCATGTCTCCAACTTAATGTCATCTAACATTGTCCAGACACTAGGCACCATGCTTGACACTGTTGTCTTTTAAACTTCTGGTAATGTGTAAGACTCTCCTTCACAAATTGAAATAATCCTTTTATTTTAGAAGTCAGACAAACTGCAACAGACACACAATGGAGGAGAAGATTTGAAGTGGTTAAAAAAGTTCCTGATTGCTTCTTAGGTGCTGGTAAAAGAACACAACACACTGGATTATGTGATCCTCATTGCTTGATTCTTTCTAGTGATTATTTCTATGGCATGTACGCAGTGCAGACTATGCACAAGCAAAAACAGATTCTCTGTGTTCTCATAGCAATCTTCTTGGTTAAGTACGAGTACTTGTAGTTGAGTCATTGCAGAAGTAGTAGGTGAGTTAATAAGCTTACTTTTTCTCACAATAGCTCCATCTGTGTTTTTGGTATTTGCTTTCTAGTTGGCAAACTGGATCAAGTGAGCATTAGACAGTCTTATTGGACATCATGATGAGTATTTCAGTGCTACCAAATCTACCTTCGTCCCAGCTATTCCATCCCCAATGCCAAAGATACAACTCAATTTTAATATAAGAGTTCTGAAGATTTGATGACAACCAAGACACAATGCAAGTTTAGTCCAACTATGTTTTGAATGAGAACTGAAAGTTGAATCTTGTACAATTGTTTCAAGAATGTCTCCAATGAAAACAGAGAAAGCTACCTAATCTGTGTGTGTTGTGTGTGGTGTTTGCTACTTTTTCATTACAAAATTCTCAGGTCACTATGAACCTTGGCGGTTGACCAACATATTTGCCAAGGAGAACAGGCTGAAATTTACCTTCATAGAACAACTGTCTTCGGTTTAGATGAAGGGGCAAATATCATCTACAACCCAAGCACTACTCATGATGATGTTTAACTATGGAGAGCATTAGACCTGCAGCATTTTTGTAAGCTTCCTGGAGCTTGTGATTAAGGCCTGACTTTGTCTGAAATGGCATTCCAAGTTCCAACTCTTCTTTCATCACTGGAGATGGAAGTGCAGCCAGATATTGAGCAAAGTATGAAGGCTTTTCAAGGCTGAGAAGATTCAGATGTTTCAGCCAAAAGAGGGGAAGGATCTGGTTCTACACCAGCTTGCTGTTGTCGAGTGAAATAGCCAAATGGCCACCACCCAAGAGTTCTTCCTGACTCCCCAAGAGCTCGTGTACCTCGGAGAAAGGCAAAGCAACAATACAGGATTCCCCCAATCACCAGAATAGCTAAGAGCACAATGAGAATCCATTTGAGAACCTTCCACCAGAAAATCATCTTCTTCTCTGCAAAAACCATTGAACACCCAGCAATGTGCTCATGAGTTGCTTTAGCACATCTGACACATCCCTCTCTCCAACTACATAATCTGCTATAAAAACATTCTCCATTGCTGGCATGCTTTGCACAGAATGCATTAAGCAGCTAATGCTAATCCTTCTACCACTGTTAGAGCTGTATGATGGTGCATGTTAGAGACCCCATAAATAAGGGTCCATGAAATTTTTGACAATAAAACAAAGAGTGGCAGTAAAAGGATGGAACATCTCACCACGATAGACAGAGAGGGAGTAGACCACAGGTCTGTGCTCAGCTGCTGACACATGAATTGCAAACTCTACTGTTTCTTCATTGCCTCCAATCTGCAACGGTGGGCTTTCTTCTCCACTTCTTATTGACATTGTGTTGACCTTGATTTCATAATCCTGCACCATTCCCACCCGATGTGCAGAGTTCAAATTACGAGGAATGCAAAGCAATTGCCACTTATCTTGCACTGTCCAAACTAACTCAATGACAATCATCACTCTTGGAAAACTATACTAAAAATGTGTCAAAGCTACAAATTTTTCAGAGTTCAAAATTCTCTGTCCTGGAAAAAGACACATGGAAACAACAAATTCATGAACTACAAATGTGTCAAAAACTCTGAATTCTATGTCATAGACAAACATGGAAATAATGAATTTGTGAACTACAAATTATGTAAAAAGCTCTGAATTCTATGTCATAGGCAAACATGGAACACAATTTAGTGCATCAACAGACGCATGGAAAGAAAGAATCTGTCAACTACAAATGTGCCAAAAGCTCTGAATTCCATGTCATAGACAGACAAGGAAAACAAATCTTCGTCCTTCAACAGATGATGCATGGAAACAAAGAATCCATGAACTACAAATGTGTCAAAAAAAGCTTTGGATTCAATGTCATAGACAGACATGGCAAACAATCAATCTCTCTGTGCCTCAACAGATGCATGGAAACACATGGAAGTATTGTGTGCTTCACAAGACAGTTGGTTTCAAACCTAAGATAACAAAATCCTGCAATGCCGATAATGACGAGCAAATCTGCTTTGTATACACTACTCCTACATGACATACCTTGGAATCGGCAGGCAGATATGCAGTGATGCGGATTGCAGAAACGTATTCTGCAACTGATGTGCGGTAAGAAAAGACATGCGCATCGAAAGGGGGCAACAGTATCGCTCCCTGAGACACTACCAGGTTGCTCAGTGTAATAAGAGGTGGGGGAGGAGGGGGAGGAGGCGAAGGGGGAGGAGGAGGAGGAGATGGTGGAGGCGGAGAAGGCGGAGGGGGAGACGCTGATGGAGGCGGGGGAGAAGGGGATGGTGGAGGCGGAGGAGACGGGGATGGTGGTGGCGGAGAGGGAAATGGAGGCGGAGGAGAAGGAGACGGGGGCGGAGGAGAAGGGGATGGTGGAGGTGGCGATGGGGAAGGAGGGGGAGGAGAAGGGGGTGGTGGAGGTGGTGATGGAAATGGCGGTGGTGGAGAAGGTGGAGGCGGTGATGGGGAAGGAGGAGGAGGAGGAGGAGGAGAAGGGGGTGGTGGAGAGGGCGTTGGTGGAGGTGGTGATGGAAATGGCGGTGGTGGAGAAGGTGGAGGTGGTGATGTGGTAGGAGGAGGAGGAGAAGGGGGTGGTGGAGAGTGAGTTGGTGGAGGTGGTGACGGAGACGGAGGGGGAGGAGAAGGAGAAAGTGGCGGAGGAGAAGGAGGGGGCGGTTCATCATCCGGAGGTGGAGGAGGTTCGTCTTCTTCAGGCGCAGGATCTGCAAGATGTGATGATGCAAGAGAGAGAGAGCTGGCAATGACAGCCGGTAAATCCCAGATCATGTCAACATGCTGTGCACCTCCAGAATCCTCCTCCTCCCTATTATCAACCCCATTCCATCGTGAAATGCCGTGGAGCTTCTTCACTAGAAGATCACTTTCCTTCCTGAGATCATCATCGTCATTATATGCTTCTTCCAGGCTCCGCTGCTCCGTGACACTAGGAAGAAGTGTCCAAATTGAGCACAACAACAAAAAGCAGATAACTCTTACTCCCTGCATTGGGTATTACGCAAATTGCAAACCCAGCCAAAGCTGTGTCTTCTTCTCGAGTCTTCTTCACGTCCTCGAGCTTCTGCCAAGCTGCTCTACAACTGAGCACAAAATGGAAACCAGTACTACAAAGAAGTAGATAGGATGATTTCTTTCTTTCTTTCTCTTCAGATCGCACCAGACGCGGAAACGAGAGAGGCAGAATGTCTTCACAAATCGCCGAGATGAGAAGCAATTTTGGGGATCTGCACCACCCGCGACGCCGGATCTCTGCGCGCGACAGAGTCCTCGCGGGACACACAAACGCATGCACCTGGCAGACTTCTTCCTATTCCCGCCCTCTAAGCTACACGAATGGCGTTATGCCACGTGTCCCTCCCTTCCACTTGGCTGATTAGTTATGGGGCTGTAGCCTCCACGTGGCAGAAACCCATTTATTATTTCAAAATGTCAAGCTTGTTTCTAATGTTGGTAGACCTTTTCCTTTACAAAAAACCCCCAGAAAAAATATAAATTTTTTTTGTTATTTTTTCGTTAATATAATTTCCTATTTTTTCTTTTTTGGTTTTCTTTTTTGGTGTGTGTGATTCACGTAGTAAAACGTTCAGCTACCCACAAACAAGTTTCTCTTTTGAATAATAGCAATATCTTTCATGGATTGTGTCTGGTAGTTTGATTTATTTCTTAGTTATTGACTCCTTTTGGATGGGATTGGCTCGAAAACTTTGGAAATTGGTTTAAGTTGTGTACCTAATTTGCTATTGATTTTAGACTTTTAAAAGGAACTTTGAAACCTTTTTATTCCATAGAAAATCTGGCAAATAATTCAACCAAAGAGATCTCCTTAGGGAGGGGAGGGGGTGCGAAGCTTTGACATTTTCAATTGGGTCCTCACAATGAGTTTTCAATTACCTCCATGTGGTTTTGTTTTGGTGTGCAATGCGTTTGAGCTTTGGGTTAAACATTTATGGGCCTTTGGTGCAGCCTATCTATTTTAGTTTGTCTTCATGTGGAAACAAATACTCAAACAAAATTTTCAAAACCCCATTTGAAATTTACACAATACCTGAAAATGAAATCCATTAGATAACCTTAAAGTAATGGCATTAATTCAGTTAAATATCATTAGAAAACAGAACAAAACCCTATATTATCCATAATCTATTTTGGACATGGAAAAAGAATATACATCATGGCCCACAAAATCGAGGCTCACATCACAAAATGAAGTTGAGTATGAAATTAATACACTAATCAGGATAATCACAAAAGAAAACTTATAGATTAAAAAAAATTGTTGACTTACTAAATTACTTACTTTTAAAATATTGAAAACATACTATCAAATTTCAAATATCAATAAAATTTAACCTCCAAATAAAAATAAAAGGTCTGTCCATGATTGTTGCTATCTTAGTGTTTAACATCATTAGACACCAAACTATATTCAAACTATTCTACTTGGTCTTGCTACTCAATCTGTTTCAAGTTCCATTAATACATGTATGTCATTCCTTCATGTTGTTTCATTCAACATTCATTTTCCTTTAAATGTGATTCGAAAGCATTTTTTAAGGTTTTCAAAGATCACACTCTCTTTTGGATATGTTTAGAGTTTCAAAACTTTGAGCATGATTTTATTTCCAACGATTTGATTTGGTCGGTTAGGTTTTGGTGTTGAGTGGACTTATGAATTGTGTGGAAGGAGGGTCTTAAAGGCTTTGAGTAAATTACATTGAGTTGAAGACATGTCATGATTTGAAGTACTTTCAAATATGAAAGACAATTGTTATTCTCATGTCTTTGAATCTTTGTTGTCTCTAAACCTTTCTAGAAGGAGTGGTGTGTCTTGTTTTCTATTTCTTTGAAATTGCTCAATAAAAGTATGAAGTGTTCATATATTTCCATTTATAAAAATTAAATAAAAAAGAAGTACATAATTTAAAAGAAAACTGCCTAGTTCTGTTGAGCAATAGGATCTATTTTTCTAAATATGACAACATGTAACTTTTGTCCCTCAAAATGTGTGGACTTTTATGGGTTATTTTTCCTCCCAAAAAGCCAGTGTACCCAAAAAGACAATGGGTTTTCTTTTGTGGCCACAGTGCCAAAATTGGAAAATAAAATTACTTAAATAATAATAAATTTAAATTTAAAAATAAATTACATTACTTTTTTAATAAATTTTTTTATAAAAAAACCACTGCTAACAACCCACTAGATGATTAGTGGTTAACTAAATTTCTGTTTTTGCTCCTAACAGCTCAGTACCTAGCCTTTGCCTGTGTACTGACCATCTACATGCACCTACTTAGCTACTAAGCCCATGCTCTTCTACCTTCCCCATAGAACCTCTCCATTGCAAGATTAGGTAGGTAGGTTTAAAGACAGATGAACCCAAACATCAACCAAGGCATATAGGTTCATCCATAACTTAGTGATAAAACAAGCAGGCTGCCATTGTTAAGTCTAGTCACCTAGGTTGGGTTACCCTTGCTTTGAACTTTAGGCTCATTGGGAAGTGTGTCCACAATGTTGAACTTTGCTATGTAATAAAAACTTGACAAATTCAAACTTTTTTGAATGATTTAGTCCAACTATAATAACATTCAAGAGACCATAAAAGCTTGCCCACTTTTTCCAATGGAAGGTGCACCCAAGCAAAGTACCCTATCCTCACATCCATCAATCCCCTCTTGTGGGTGAAGAAAATCAAACTTTGGAGTGCAACACTACTTGTCATGCAAAGCCAGATGTAGTCTGTATATATGAGTACAGTATGTTTGAATCCGTCTTTAACAATCTGCAACCACTTTGTCTTTTGCTTACAAATTGGCATGAGTAATTTGTGCACAATATTGACTTGGTTTGTTTCTAGTCCCCAAAAAAGTTGAAGGGAGAAGTGTAAGAAGGGTGGGAGCTTCTCAAGTGCAAATTTCAAGCTCAATTGTCCAATCTCAAGTTGGATCATGGAACCTCTCTCCCCAGGCCCGCCAGTAAAAATATGACCAATTCAGCTCATTCCTTTACGATGTGCAGGTTTTTATTCTTCATTAGATTTGAGAGTTTTATTTTATTAAATTAAATATCATATTAAAAATTTTCATTCCCATGATGAGAAATTTTGAGGAACTAGTATTCTACATTGATGAGGTTATGAAATTTATCCTCAGTGGAGAATTCCAGAGACAAGTATTTCATTTCCAAGTCTAACAATCTTACTTCTTTCTTAAAAATTTCCTCCTTTCCTTCTAACTACCTAAATACATAACTGCTTAGCTCTTTTTCTCTACTCACCAACATGGATATGAAATCATCAAAATGGATATGAGAACGAAAATTCACATACATTTTTTATTGTCCATGCTATTTACATTAACTCTAATCAAATTGAACATCGAAACAAATAATGATGAATTATTTAAAAACCATATGAAAACATGAGGGAAAAAACAGTTGATCATCATCTAGTGTAGTGCAGAGCAAAAAAACTTGATTCAACTAACTTGATTAAACTTAGATTAAGATCAAATTGAAAACTCGTGAAAATGCTTCTGAAAAGCAGCAAAATGGTATGTATTATGACATCCAAAGCACTGAGCAGTACCTATTTTTCATTAGCTTTTTGTAGGCTCCTTCAGCAGGTACAACCCATGCTGAAAAGAGATGAAACATGTGTACAGAGATATCAACAGACCCTTTGCCCATCACCAGGCACAATATCCTGACCACCAACAACCTGCAGAGGTTGTTGGAATTGACAAACAAGGCCATATTTACCTTGTTGCTCAGAAACACACTCATGAATGTTGTTGCATCCACCCTTTGTGAATTGCTTGGGAAAGATGGACAAACATGTGTAGAGACACATAAGGAAAGGATATCCATTTAGCACACCCCTTCCCCCCACAAAATGCTATGCTAGTGTGCAACCTTGAGAAACTGAATTTAAATCTTAAACAAGAAGCAGAGATCATGCCTTTACTATAAGATGATAAGTAGAGTATCCCCTTCAGATTTTGCCACTTATTGATGAAGATGGGCAGAGGACAGTACCTGAATTAGGATGAGATTTGATCCAATCTGAAATGGCAGAACAGGTGACAAGATAGTGTGCAATGTGTTGTCCATGAAAGTCGGAATAAACTGCACTCAAAGCTGCATCTGCCTGATAAAATAATTCAAGGAGTTGAGTTGAACAATGTGGCTGCAGTTTGAGATCGTAGTTCACATTACATCATGGGAAAAAAGACACAAACCACCGACTTGTGGAAATCAGATACTTTTCTGAATCCTCTTGTGCCCACTTTGGCATGATGGTTGCCTCATGGATCCAGAGTAAGAAAAGAGGAATGTTGGAATACATACTCACCTACTATCCTAGTGTCACGTCCCGCAGGAACATCAAGTACAAGTAGTTGCCATTTGTTCTTCATAGTAAGAATTTTTTCTTTCAATCACCCATTCACCCATCTTGACCAAACATTTCAAGCCACTATGCTTCCATCACTGTGTTTCTGGGTCAAAATACAATCCCATAGATGAAGGCACAACAGAGAAATGTCAAACTGAATTTGGTCTACATGCTGACATGTTAACATGTAAGAAACAAAACTGGGGTTTCCCAGTGAAAACCCTAAAAACAGATGGAGAATATTAACCCCCCTTCATGTCCTGTCCAAAAGTTAGGACGCATCTCATGACCTTCCAAACTTCCCAACTAGTCTGATTGGGAGCATTCTTTCATCCCATACAAGCACAGCAGATGTCAATTGCGCAGGCTTTGCTTAGCCAATCTCACCACCTTTGAACCTTCATGGGAGAATACCTGCTAGTCTAGCGACAGACTGGAATATTGACTTGGTTTCCCTTGGAAAGTGATATACTTTCATGAAAACCCAGCTTATGTAGACTTCCCCCTCTAGTTTAACAGAGTCTATCCAAGTGTGGCCCTCCTGTTTGTGTTACTTTCACCATCACTCGTCCACTTCCCATACTTGTCTTTCATTTTCTGTGCCAGCTGAGATGCTTTTGTGTCTTCTTTCTTGGATGACCGTCGACCTGACTCAACTTGTGTGCTTCCCAGGTCCGCTCTCTTGCGGTTTGCCAATTCAAGGTCCTCATAATAATCAACAAGATCACAGCAGTTCACACAGGTACCAAGGATGAGGACCATCACCTGAACAAATGAACCACTGAAAGATTAAGTGAAGAAGAACCAATCAGACTGTCCAGCAGCTAACTACTCACCAAAACTTCACACCAATACAAGCACTTCACCCACCAAAGACTTTGGTTGCAGCAGCATTATGGCAATAGAGTCTGAACACGTTTTAGATTGTGTGAAATCAAAAGAAAGACATGTATACAATAAAGAGTATCGTTGCACTGCAACCATTGATAAAACAATGACAAGACACTCACATCAATGCAGAACACAATGAAGAAAATCGCAGCCTGAAACTTCATGATCTTCCGGGCACTGGATTCACTGATTTTGAGATTCATCCGTTGCAGAACCAGAGTGGGCTTGAAGAAAATGACCAAGGATGCCAAAATCAGACCAACAAGAGCAAACATCAGAAGAACTGCTTGCCATGTGAAGCAACCTCGCCGATTGCTTGTAAAAATCCCAACCAATCCTGAAGCCACTGTGAAACCACCTACAACAATCAAGAGCCATCCTATACTGCTGGGTGCATGCTCCAGTGCACAAATGATCACAATGCCGGCAATCCCTCCGATGCTGGCCAGAAGGTTCAAAATAGAGAGAAGGCCAGTTGACACAAACGCCAATTGCCCTTTGATTGATCTCCCTGCCATGATTCCAGACTTCCCTTCCAATTTCACACACCTGTGTGACTGCCAGAAATGTCAATTGCCAAGTCCAGTGATCTTGAAGTAGGGTACATAGAAAGGTTGACATTTCTCTCTACTGTTGTCATTCACCACTGAGACGACAGAGATGTTCACATCCTCAAGCCCTAGTCTGGAAACACCGACATCATCTCATAACACTCTTCTTGAGCTGAAAACAGCCTTCTCGAAAACCAGATCGCTCAATTTCCCTTTTGAGAGAGCTGCTAGCATTCTGAGCGCATACTACGAAACTGCATCGAAGTTTTGTTACACAAAAAAGGAAAACGTACAAGTTCGCCCTTGACCAAGCAGACTATCTCGGAACGCAGTTAAACTTCACGGCATCATTACAGTATCAGAGGACTATGTTCTTGCAAAGCTGAACAATATCTCTTGACAACGGTTTGAGAATGATGAAACTGTTTACTGGAAAATATCCGCATCCCTCTATTCTCTGCGACAGTCGACTGCATTTCTAATTCTGGACCTCCAAAACAAAAACCAGAAAAAGCGAAAAAAGAGAAAACAAAACAAAAACAGTCGTTCAAACTATCACTTCTTGACAATCGTAATACACATCGAGTAAAAAGGGAGGAGTACAGAGCAGAACACACAAGTTACGTACCTGTTTGAGTTGAAGCCGCCCGTCGCACGAGTGAAGCTGGATCTCGACCCTCCGAAAAAACAAGAATGACAAGAACGCAGAGCTCCAAACTTGTTCACAGACTGCCAATAACGAACAAACGGTCCTGCAAACGTGCGGTAAAGAGTTTGTTGGACTAGAGGAAAAGAAACATTATAACAGTGCAAGAAAGAGCCTGAAAAACGACGATCCTACTCTCTGCAACAGTCTACGGCATTTCCAATTCTAGACCTCCAAGACACAGAAAACAAGAAGAATATAAAGGAAAAAGACAGCAGCCAAAGCCGTCACGTCTTGTAATCGTAATAGATACGCATCGAGTAGAATCGGAGGAGTACAAAGCAGAACACATGGTCATTACTTACCTGTGAGAACTTTAGCCACACGAGTGAAGCCACACCTCGAACCTCCAAAAGACAAGAGTTGCAAGTACGCAGAGCTTGCAAACTTTGTTTTGAATTACTGCCAACAACGAACAAACGGGACTGCAAGCGTGCGGTGAAGAGTTTGTAGGTGTGTAGAGGAAAAGAAACAATAATATGTGTCAGTTCAAAAAAGAATAAAGGTTAAACTACCAATGAGCTGCATACTATAGGAAAATGAAGAACACAACAACAACAACAACAAAGATCCAGTACGAAAAGGGAGTAGAGAAGATCGCACGAGAAAAAACGCTTGAGAATCAGAGGAAAGAAGGAGACGCGAGAACGCATGCAACGCGAGGAACAACGACAACAACGGCGGCGTTCTTTCTGCAAAACGGATTCTGTTTAAGACCAAACGAGTGGTTGATGAAACGGGCGGGCGCTGGACGTTACGTACTCTGGAATGGTCGAATCGCTGCTCATTATGCATGGTAAAGCGACAGACGAGCCATATTAAGGTGAGCCAGGTGTCACACCCAAACGTCGTAATGAGCAAGGAAGAGACCATTCCATGAAATTAATGCTCTGGGGTGGCAGATTCAACGATTTTTTGAAAACTCGTTCCAACAGACACATTTCGTTTTAGTACGTATATTATGAGTGTGTATGATCATCGACGGAAGATTATGACGTGTAATGTTGTCAAGAAAATTATGACATTTCTCTGCCACCCCAGACATTAACGTTTCTTTCTTTTCGCGTTTTCCCGATTTGAATGTGAAAAGAAAACCACAAAATCAAATTAAAATGTTTTTTTTTAAAAATGATTTTAGACCTGACCATAACAGAAAAACGCTTGTATGTCTCATTACCGAGCAACGGTCGGATCCCCCAAAATTAATTTGTTTTTCTAAAATCAGGAAATAAATTGATAGGTCTCACTTGAAAAGCCGTTAGCAAGTGCGTCTTGAATTTAGATCTGTGATCTGAAATCGGATGGCTAAAAATCGTTTAAGTTGTTTTTTCCCCCATTAATTCTTCTGAGCAGCTCGATCTTTTTGCCGCGTGGATGGTCCAGATCTTCCAAGCCGACCCATTCTTAGATCCGTTAACTTTTGACCAATTGACACAAGATACACACACAATAGGCTTTCCTTTTCTTTTTCAAATTCGAATTTGGGCCCTTGCCCTTCAGGAAGAGAGAAGCGATAATGCTGCGGGGCAGACCTATTGCGGGCAGACCTACTACCCCAAAAAATTCAGGGTTTCGTTTGAAAGAGATTTGAATTTTTGGGTGTGTTTTGAATCTCAAAAAAATTATTGTTAAAATAATATTAAATAAACATATTAATTTTTTTCCAACATTAATTGCACCAAGTGGCCTCCTTTGTCCTCTCCTCTCATCCGCTTCATTTACAGCCTGTGTAGTGCATTCATACCCAGCAATACACGTTTAGAATGTAACCATAGTCTAACCACAACCCATCTACCTATGAACAACCCTATTCAAAAAAAATCTCTGAAACCATAACCTAAAGTTCTGAACCATTCTAATTCATCCTCCACCAAGCATAGTATATATAACCTTTCACCCTTCGGTTCCCGTGCATGCATCATCTGGACAGGAACATTGGATATGAAATTTGGTCCATTGAGAAGAAGAGGGGGTTGTTGCCTGATTTCTCAACAATCCCTCAACAAGAGGGTTATGTTGTCACTCTTGAACCCTGAACAGTGGATTGATTGGCTTCTGTAACCAGTTTAATATCATCGATTAGTTGAAGTACCTTTGCCACTCTTGCATCCTTAGCTAATGTCAATATCTGACTGACTACCTCTTGTTGGTTATCTAGTGCATAACCTCTGGTCCAAAATGTTCTCAAACTCTGATTTGTTCTGGGTGAATGTTTGTTCGTGTTCACCAAGTGAAACTTTCTCATCATTCTTTTTCCCATGTATGCATTGTGTCGTCCAAACAGCACATCAGATATTTAGAAGAGGCTTACCTTTGATGGTTCAGATTGTGTTACACCCCTGCCCTAGGGAGCTAAAGCATAAGATCTTGCCCTCGGGATCTTACACATAAGATCCCTTCCTACGGACCTTATGCGTAAGATCCCACCCTACGGACCTTATGCGTAAGATCCCTTCCCTGCTCCGCTCCGGGAGGGAGCAAGAAATCGCACCGTGTAAGGCACCCTCAGTTTCCAATGCAGTACCTTTCCAAGGTTCTTACGTCTGGTAGCCGGCTACCTCGCTTGTAACCGGCTACCTGTTGCCAGTTTCCTGGTCCATAGATCACACTGAGCTCACTTAAAGTAACTAGAAAATATGTAGATTTCAGTGGAACCAAAACTGGAGACATTTTGAAGAATCCAGAAATTTCGTAGATTTGAGTGGTGAGCTGCCACTCATGTGACCGCCCACTTCCCTCTTCCCTTCTTTTGCTGGCATTTCTTTATCTTTTTCGATTTTCTCGTCTTATACTTCGTCTGGCGCTTCTCTTCTTCTGTCGCGCTGCTCTTCGCGCCTTCCTTCTATCCTCGTCTCGTTTGCTTGCTTGCTTTGCTTGCTTGGGTTTTCTTTTGTTGCGGGGAGTTCGATCTCGCCGTCACTTCTGCTCTTCTTCGCGCCTCCATTCTTTCGTCTGCTTCTTTGGTTTCGGTTCTTCTGTTTTTGTTTTGCTGCCGGGGTTTCGATCTCGTTCTGCCAAGATGCGTGAGATTTTGCACATCCAAGGAGGACAATGTGGAAACCAGATCGGTGCCAAGTTCTGGGAGGTTGTGTGTGAGGAGCACGGCATCGACCCAACCGGGACGTATCAAGGAGTCTCCGATCTTCAGCTCGAGCGCGTCAATGTTTACTACAATGAAGCCAGTGGCGGCAGGTATGTGCCGCGTGCTGTGCTCATGGACCTGGAGCCTGGTACCATGGACAGCGTGCGTTCGGGGCCATATGGGCAGATCTTCAGGCCTGATAACTTCGTGTTCGGACAGAGCGGAGCTGGAAACAACTGGGCTAAGGGCCATTACACTGAAGGCGCGGAGCTGATAGACTCTGTTCTTGATGTTGTGCGGAAGGAGGCGGAGAGCTGTGACTGCTTGCAAGGTATGTTCAAGAAGTTGGAGAAGCAGATTCTTGCTTGCCAAGGTCATCCGTTGTCTTTCTATGTAGCCAAAGAAGGAAGGAACGAAGGAAGTCTTTGATGCAATGTGGAGGAAAATTTCATGAGAACTCGGTGTTTTTGTTTGCTGCAGGTTTTCAGGTGTGCCATTCATTGGGAGGAGGAACTGGATCCGGCATGGGGACCTTGCTGATCTCCAAGATCCGCGAGGAGTATCCTGACAGAATGATGCTCACGTTTTCTGTTTTTCCTTCTCCGAAAGTGTCGGACACTGTCGTGGAGCCCTACAATGCGACGCTTTCCGTCCATCAACTGGTAGAGAATGCGGACGAGTGCATGGTTCTCGACAATGAGGCGCTTTACGACATCTGCTTCAGGACCCTAAAACTGATCACGCCTACATGTAAGCTAGCAATCTCAGACGTTGTTGTTGAGCCTCGCACGTGTTTTTTCCTACTTTCTGCTTGATGCTGGGGGTTTCTGATGACACTGATTCCTGCAATGTTTTTTGCAGTCGGCGACTTGAACCATCTTATCAGTGCAACAATGAGCGGTGTCACCTGCTGTCTGCGATTCCCTGGTCAGCTCAACTCAGATCTTCGAAAGCTTGCAGTGAATCTGATTCCCTTTCCACGGCTGCACTTCTTCATGGTAGGGTTTGCGCCATTGACATCCAGGGGCTCACAGCAGTACAGATCCTTGACAGTTCCAGAGCTCACCCAGCAAATGTGGGATGCCAAGAACATGATGTGTGCAGCTGACCCAAGGCATGGAAGGTACCTGACAGCTTCTGCCATGTTCCGAGGGAAAATGAGCACAAAGGAGGTGGATGAGCAAATGATCAATGTGCAAAACAAGAACTCTTCCTACTTCGTGGAGTGGATACCCAACAATGTGAAGTCCAGTGTGTGTGACATTCCTCCTATCGGATTGAAGATGTCATCAACTTTTATGGGGAACTCAACCTCAATCCAAGAGATGTTCAGGCGAGTGAGTGAGCAGTTCACAGCCATGTTCAGGAGGAAGGCATTCTTGCATTGGTACACTGGTGAGGGCATGGATGAGATGGAGTTCACTGAGGCAGAAAGCAACATGAATGACCTTGTGTCTGAGTATCAGCAATACCAGGATGCCAGTGCAGAGGAGGAGGGTGAGTATGAGGAGGATGCCCCAGAGGCATACAATTGATGTACTGTGTCTATGTGCAGATGTTGAAGTACCTTGAGTAATAGTGAAGGCAGGCCTTTTTTCTGTATTGGAAACCACAAGGATTTCTTGTTGTGGCATGTGAAACACAATCTTCAAGTAAAACTGCTATTCTGCTTTCATATACATTTTTCTATTACCTTTCTTGCATGAAATGGCCTGTGTGCTTTTTGATTCATTACTGAAAATGCAAGGATGATCACCTGATAATACCCAGTGATGTTTACCTGGACATTCAGAGTATAGTGATACCCCTCATCTAATGTCTCAAGATATAGTGAAGTGCAAATTGTTTGATGTAGGAACATCCTTGGGTCTAATCATGGCTGCACACAAATGTTTTTATCTTTTGTGAGGTTCTGTATTTCAACAGCATACACAACTTCCCAAAAGACAAAAAGTATGTTGTTGGGTAGTTGTTTAGGTAGTTGTGTCTTCTTGATTTGTGCAGTTGGCAGGAGTTTCTCTTACCCTTGGCTTCCTGGGTTTTGTATTCCACTGACCCTTCTTCTTATGCATTGTCACATTGTCAGTGGTGTATTAGTAGAGACCTAATAGAGATCAGGTGGTTGCTCATCTGGATAGGGTTTGCTATTGGTTCATATTTCTCCAGTGGTGGCATGACATCTTTTTTTCAATTCCAAATATAGCTTCAGTTTGGTTCACATATGCTGATCATTGTTACCTAGGAGCTGGCATGGCTGAACTTGGTGTGCTCTGGACTCCAGCTGCACCCCTTGATCTTGTGCTCAATTTTTTTATCGCCTCTCTAATATCTGCAAGCAAAATGCTCATTCTTAGAACTTAGCACTTTCAGCTTCCTTGCTTTTGCAGGAGCCTATGCTACTGCACTGCATCTTGTGTGAACACCTGTTGCAACATGATGGGGATCTTTCCTTACCCATTAAAAATCTACTGCTGAAGATTTCATTAGAAAGTTTCTCATTTGGCAACAAGTCCTCCAACCGCACTTTGAATCTGGAGTTGTTGTAAACACTCATTGCCATGTTTTTGCTCTGCAAATGGACTTCATAATTGCAGGATCATCACAATCTGTAATGAAAATTCCTTCTTCAGCATGTCCTCTGGAACTACCTTATCCTGATGCCTAGACCAATCTTCATAACTCCACAACCACTTCAGCTCTGGCAACTATCACTCTTGTGGGGATGTAACTTCACATGCCAGGGGTTGTAGCTTCAGCAATCAGTTTGGTCAGCTTGGATCTCAGTACAGGACCTTCAACTCCTGGATCTAAGACTGAATTTAGGTAACTGCAAATCTTCTGTGGCCATCTCACATTCCGTCCTTGTGTTTCTCGCTATCCTTCTTATCAACACCATGGCAACTCAAGATGGAAAAATTAGAGGGTTTAGGGTTTTATATTGATTTATTGTTGGTTTCTCCTCAAAGATATACCTTGGTGAACAAAGCTTAAACAAAAGCATAGAATTGAAAAACTAATGTCCATGAAAAGGCCTAGACATTTGTTTGCAATAGATGTAATAGTGCTAGGGAATATATTTAAGAAGATTTAAAAGTAGTTGAGGGTGTGGTTGTGGCTCCAACCTAGAAATGTCCTCAAAGTTGTCTTGTAACAAAACAAAATTAGAAGGCCACAAAAATAAAAAATGTGCAATCGAGCAACAAGCAAAGGCCCTTACCAACATGGCAATTGCTACATTGAAAAAGACATCCATTTTAGAGGGCAAAATGCACTAACAGTTTTTACAATTCATGACAATCAAGTCCCAAACATGGAAGTAGGCAAATACTTGCAACTTTGACACTAAAAAGAATAAGTGAAATCAAAACATCCCTTTCAACTTCAACCTCTCTCCCCCTCTTGCATCAATTGCTCCTATTTGTAAGTTACCTCCTCTATAAACACATTGATCCCCTCTACTCTTGTGTGGACCCCTTCTACATCACCACCAGCTCCACTAAATTTGGTGCGAAGGGTTTTAGAAGAATTGTATGAAGCTTGTGATTTTTTTTGTGAGCTTCAACTATGTGCAATTTTTTCCTTTTATAAAAGCATTCAATTTTTTTAATAAAGAGATTGGCACAAAATCTGTGTTCTTTGCAGAACTTTGACGTGATGTGTGAACTTTTTCAATAGATAAAATTTGGGGGGTGCGAGAATTTTTGTGAGACTGTGCTTTTGTGAACTTTTGCAATGGACAGATTCTAGGGTGCTTGGGAATTTTTGTGAGCATGAATTTTTGTGAGCTTTGAAGTGGAGAAATTTTGGGGTGCTTGCAATTTTTTTGTGAGATTCGATGGTGGCCAAAATCGAAAGATGCTTATGAAAAAGAGGCTACTAGTTGTTTTTTTCTTTGTGATTCAAAATTGATTAGAAGAAGAAGAGAAGAAAAACCAATGGAGAAGTCGCAAGTGGCCAACTATTGATTAGGCTACACAACTCATTTAATGATGATACAAAAGAACAACCCATTCCAATCACCATGTTGGTAAGAAAGAAAAGAATAGCTTGACTCTTATTCCCCATTTTACCAAAGAAAAAAAAGAATGTGTAAAACTTTACCCTTCATAAAGCATGAGGTTAATGTTATGATGTACCTAAACATGTAGATTGTGAGGCATAGGGGGGGGGGTATCTTATGCCTACTCCTCAAGTGGGGGTATCTTACACCTACTCCTCGGGAGGGAGGATATTACATTTCCTATTATATTACAAATAGTATAAAGTATTAATCTACAACTTTATTAAACGTGAGTGATTCCAAATATATAGTTTTCAAAACAAAAATTATTTCAATACCTCGTCAAAAAAATAACATGTACTTTCTCATGTCCATGTAGATGATTAGGGGTAAATAATGTTGTAGTTTCTAGGTATGTTTCATTTGCTCTTATGCAATTATTGTAAGTAGCAATTTCAAATGTCAAAGCTTTGGCTAATTCATCAATGATGTTCTGATTTTATTCATTGTTGTAAATGAAATTTGGAGAGTAAAATCAATCACTTGCAATATTAAATATGCAACTTGAAAAATGCCACATTATTGAGATTAAATTGAAATGCAAATGGAGTTTTACCTTTTAAATTCTTCATTAGTAATGTCTAAATATGCTATAAAACATATTCAACTTTGGAACACAATATAAAAACATTTAAACAAAATTTAAGTTGTTTAATTTAGACTTGTGCAATTTTTGTGGCATTTTCAAATATCAACATTTTGGCAATTTAAGAACAATTTTAAAACATGATGCATCGTTGTGAATGAAAATTTGGAAAGTGACATCAATCACTTGCAATATTAAAAATGCAACATGAAAATTGTATACAAGTTTTTATTTGTTCTTATATTAGAATTGACATACATATGATATATCAATTTAATTGTTTACACAAGTCTTTCATTCCTTGAGAGTAAAAATGAAATATGACATTTTGCTAAGACATTTGAAAAGAATAATTAAGGAATGAACATTGAATTGAAGCAAATGAAATGAAAGTGATGATAAGAATACATACTAATGTCATCTTCAACAAGGTATATATTGAAATATATTGCAAGTGATCAAATGTATGGATTTAATTGCTCCCAACAGTTTTTCAACATGATTTCAAAATAAAAATTGACACATTATTTGGATTAAATATTTCAATGAAATTTACCTCTTAAACTCTTCATTGACAACATGGAAATATGTTATTAATCACTCAATGCTTAAAGGTAATAGTTCAATTTTGGAACACAATATAAGAACAATTAATATTTTAACAAATGATTTCATTTGGTCTTATGCAATTGTTGTGGCAATTTTGAAGCTTAGGTTTAGAATTTGTGCAACATTCTTCTTTTTTTTCTCACATTTTCACATGAAGCTTAATTGAAATTTTAAGCTTGATTTAACTATTAGATGATATTCCATAAATCCAAAGTTTTTTCCCAATCAAAAGGTTCTAACATATATCTATTCTCTAGATCTATCTAGAGTCCATGGTTTCAAGTGATTCACAATATATATTGTAACACATGAACGGTTTCGGCATAAATTAAATTATTTTTCATTTTGCAAAAATTTTGAATTGTTACTTGTGCTGAAATTGTTATAATTTTTATAAAATTAAGAATTTGCAAGTTTTTGATTGTCAGGTTTGAATTGCAAACCTCTAAAATTCAAGAAATTAAGACTAAGACAGTCTAGACACACTAATTTGTCCCATAAACATAACAAAAATGTGTTTATTATTTTGTATAAGCATTGCTTGTGGAAAATTTCAGAATTAAAAAATGAAGTGCTGAAGTTAAAATTAAAATTTAATTGATTATTCAGCAGTTTGTTGCCGAAACCGATTAACAAGTATAGTACGTATGTAATTCAGAAAATTATTATCCAAAAAAATTATTATTTCAATACCTTTTAAAAGAATAACATGAAAAGGCACATCAAGCACATGGTAATGTGGGATATTATCAAATTGATAAAGCTCCATCTCCTTTACCATTATTCTCATCTCTTTCTCACATTTTCAAAGTGAAGCTCAAATTCAAAACTTTATTATCCCCAAACAGGTTCTGAAGTTGTATTATGTTCCATTTTGTGGTCATTGCGCCATTTAAATCATGCATGTATTACAGCACTTGTCCACCTTGCATGCAGTTGAAAAGCAAAAGGGGAAAATTGAAATTAAAATAAAAGAATTAAATTAAGCAATGGTTTTCAAATTGTTTACTCAAACATGAAAAAAAATTAAAACCCTTTTCACATTGAATTGAGTTCCAACAACAAATACCTACAGAAAATAATATATTCTTGGAATAAACACCTGAAAATGCCTAGCAAGAAAACTCTCCAATTTTCAGAGCAGGGTTTTTTTTTTTTTTTTCTTCCCCCAATTTTGTGATGTTTTACACTGGTGATCATTCACAATAAGAATTAGCCAAATTTGGCTACAGGTCTGAGTGGAAAGTAATTTTTAAAAAAGAATCCTGCTATATTTTTGGCAACCTACTGAAACACATTGTCTAAATATGCCAATTTTGGAAAACAATTCCTCAAAATCTGGCGAGTTTGGTGCATTTTTCTTCATAAAAATCCTCTGTAGGATTTTGTTTTATTTTTTCTCCAAGTAAAAATGCTGTTTGAGAGTAAAGAAATTGAGCAACACATGCCATTTATCCAAGTTTTGCACGACATTTTTTCAAGATTAAGAATTTTGTGAAGGAATGTTTTTTGAAGTGCCTCCCCTCGGATAAAAGCATTGATTGAATATTGGCTTCCAGTTTGAAGAACTTAGCCTAGCTAGTCATTTTTCTTGCCATGAGTTTGAAGGAACAAGAAGGCTTCAAACTATGTTAAATCTGGCTAATTGGGTATCTGCCCACTTCCAACAAAGTCTGTCAATTTGGGTACATGCTATCTACATCTGCCACTTTCAAAAAAGTGATAGCCTGCCCGAAATTGATGTGAAACTTGCCAAACTTTGATGAGGAAGAAAATGTGAGGAAGATAATGGAAAAATGGTAGAGGTGTACTGAAAACTGCTGTCTAAGAAACATCATGAAATGAGTCAGTTGAATTTGGGAAGAGCATATGGAAGTAACTAGTAGCTAGCTAGTATAAGTAAGTACCCAGCATAGATTGTACAATGTAAGAGTGTTGTGTGATGTTCAGCTTGCAGACAGCGGGAGATGCCCTTACACAAAAGCAGAGTATCTACCAGAAAAGATCATGAAACACACACACACACACTTGCAAGTTACTTGGTGGCACTGCAGTTTTGACTTGCAGTCTGGTGAGCAACTCTGAAATGCTTCAGAATCCGTGTATTTCCATGTTGATTGATGATTATGTCCAGTAGACAGGCACAAGAGGAGCCAGTACAACACAGTTCATGTGGGGCATATAAATGACAGAAAGAGAGAAAGTGGGGGCATATAAATGCTCCCTGGCTCCATTCACTCATTCATCTCTCACCCCAGTGTGATGCAAAAGGATTATTGGTCTGCTTTAGAGGCTTACATTTGCTATGGTATCATTGCCAATACGTCTAGTATCAACAATGGTACCATGCCAACTCTGGTATCAAAAACTAGACCATTGTTTGTAGATATGTGGAGTCTGTCTAACACTACAAAATCACCCCAATGTTATGGTCTAGAGCAAATGGGGGAGGAATCAGGCAGAATGGTCTAGTTTAGAAAACCTGTCATCACATTCCAATACCATAGTGCATGGGCAAGCTCTTCAGCACATGTCTGCTGAATAATTTAATTAATTTTGAAGATTCCATTTCAAATAACAACAATATTCTTGAACATTCCAAAAAATTCTCCATTTTCTTTTAACAATGTGTTTTTTTTCTTTTGAATTTTTATTATTATCTTTGAGATTTTCAGTGTTTCTAAAAGTAGGTAATTAAATGTAATTTGTGCTAAAGCTGCCCAAGGCTTTTTGTTCAAAAGTTACCCCTTCATTTGTATGGCAAAAAAACCAAAATCCCCCCTTAAATTGCTTCTAAATAGGTATTCAAACCTCGGAGGCTTGGTCTAAATCAGGGTCTTTGAGTCCAAAATCTTAAATTTTTGGGGCTTAATATAAGCCCCAAAAATGATAGATTTTTAAGGAAAATTCACTACTACTAAGAGGCCTCACTCAAAAAAAGGCCAAGCTCATGAGTGTGGGTGAGTAGTTCACCCTGGGTTGGTCTCTTAGTGTGTATAGTTGGATAGCACCTCACATGACAGAATTTACTTCACATGATTTTTTTCTGGTGACATTTATTACCCCCACAGAGTTTTGATTCAAGTGTTTTGGCGTGAGGCGACGCAGTACCAAAACAAAAAAGATGGCCTGTCAGAGAGAAAGCCAGAGCAAACCAACACCCACCAGCACACCATCCACTTGGATGTCCCTTATGACTCACTTATGGATGAACCTCAACTGAGTTAATATCTCCATTCACCTTGGTCACCCATGGTATAAGAAGTAGGTCTTATATATAGGTAGGTAGGTAGGTAGGTAGGAAAATAGTTAACTACCAAGTAAATAGATGGGTTTGTAGATGATTTTTAGATACTTAAGGGCTGTCTTTACTACCTATCTTCTAACAGCCTGCTTGTGGGTTGTTAGTAGGTGTGTAGTTTGACAAAAGCAATTGAGCTAACTACCATGGTTAGCTATGGAACTGAAACTCAACAGAAAAATGTTTCCTGACTAGTGATCATCCATCTTTCATGGTACACTGTTGGGTGCTGGTTGTTCAGTCAGGAAGCCATCATTTCAGGAATGCCTTCAACCCTAAACCCTAACCCTAAAACCTTAGTCCTTGGGTCTTAACTTACATGCCAAAACATGTTGGCTTTCATGTAAAGGCATTTTTACCAGAAATGATGGGCTTGTCAGCAGGAGGCACTCGTTTCAGGAACGCTTGATTCCTTGGGCCTTATCCTACATGCCAAAACATGTTACTGAACTTGGCTTCTGTTATGTGGGTCCTCTTGTGGAGGGGGATAAAATTTTGGCTCATTAAAAGAATCACTGCCCAAGGGGGACTGCCCTTTGTCAAAGAAATTCTCAAAACATGCTGCTACTTGGCTTATGTGGGCAATAATTTAGGGCAATTGTGGGTGGTAATTTTGGATTAAAAAAGATGGTTGTTATCATGCAGGTTATTGTCCTTGTAACTTGAGGGTTTTTTTTTTTTTTCCTGGAAAATATTGATCACCTTTGTGGGGGGGGAAAAAAAATCCCAATGTGACTCATTCAAAGGACTCTTGTGAGATTTTTTTTAAATAAAAAAAATTATATGTATATATATATAACAGGATTCTTAAATTTTTCTACTTTTCTGTCTTGCCTGTAGTCAAATTTGTTTAATTCTTGTTGACAATATATTGCCAATATGACTAGCTACATCACAAAATTGAAATATATTATTATTATTATTATTATTAAATCCCGTATGTAAGTTTAAACCCTTGATTACTGGCTATTACTTTTTTGCCTTTTTTTTAAACAAGTTTCTACAGGCTTTAATAAAAAGGCTGTTAAAATTCACCATTTCTTTTTTTTTAAGTCTGCCCATTTGGGTTTTTCTGGTTTTAAGCTTCCAGGCTTTTGGAGAGAATGGTCACCAAAAGTCACACACCAAAATGGGAGTTAGTGGGAGACCAAGGAGCATTGCAAAAGCTTCATACAACTTCATACAGTTGCAAAAGCTTGTCAGAGGGGACACTTTATTGTCGGGGCAATGTACATGGAGGTAGCAGCTTTCCTAATTCTCCATATCTCCAGCTTTGTTCCAACTTGACAGTGTAATCTGTATTCCAAAAATGTGTGTTGTAAACACAAAGATACAATAACTGTTGCATCCAAAGAAAATTGTTTTGTGCGGTCTCTTCTTCCTCTTGAACTAAGAACAGTGTGACTTTGTGCTTTTCTAGATTGAATGATCAGTCACCATGACTGGAGTGCTGGTTTTCCACAATTCTCTTGCAAGAAAAAAGAAAGAGAAATAGTGAATTTCTAACACTGCTTTCAAAGTGCATTCTAAGGCAAAGTTTCATTTAGTTGTAACAGAAGTGGCCAAAAGTTGATCAAGAGAAGAACATGAAAATTTCTCTCAAAACCAACCCTCTGCAAAACTCACGAAAAAATGATGGACATAAATACTACACAACTAACCTGTCAATTGTAGAAATGTCAAACAAATCAGCACAACAAACTGGCAATATCATTCAACAACTATGAAGATCATTCCTCACTTCAAACACAACCTACAAAAGTCACACTAACAGAACCTACAAAAGGTAGGCAGAAAATCACAGAATGTGGACAACAACAATAAACTATCTTCTCGCTTTGCATTTCTGAAACAGCACATTTCTGAAAAGCAGCAGTCAGTTAAAATATTCCACACCCCCATAAGACTGCAAGCATTCCTCACTGTATTATATAAACTGTGTATAGCAATTTCATTGTCACAAACATACATTGGTCCGCAAATTCCTTACCTGAATTTAAGAATAACAATACCATTAAGGAAGAAACAGGTATTAGTTTACTTGGAAAACCATCTGTCTATCCAAACCAGAAAACAGAAGACAAATCTGCTCAAAATAGTACAACATCTGCAAACAATACAGAACATCAACACTATGCCTCCTCAGCATCCTCATCATATTCACCCTCCTCTTCTGCACTGGCATCCTGGTATTGCTGATACTCAGACACAAGGTCATTCATGTTGCTTTCTGCCTCCGTGAACTCCATCTCGTCCATGCCCTCACCAGTGTACCAATGCAAGAATGCCTTCCTCCTGAACATGGCTGTGAACTGCTCACTCACTCGCCTGAACATCTCTTGGATTGAGGTTGAGTTTCCAACAAATGTTGACGACATCTTCAATCCAATAGGGGGGATGTCACACACACTGGACTTCACATTGTTAGGTATCCACTCCACGAAGTAGGAAGAGTTCTTGTTTTGCACATTGATCATTTGCTCATCCACCTCCTTGGTACTCATTTTACCTCGGAACATAGCAGATGCTGTAAGGTATCTTCCATGCCTTGGGTCAGCTGCACACATCATGTTCTTGGCATCCCACATTTGCTGGGTGAGCTCTGGAACTGTCAAGGATCTGTACTGCTGTGAGCCCCTGGATGTTAATGGTGCAAACCCAACCATGAAGAAGTGCAATCTTGGGAAGGGAATCAGATTCACTGCAAGCTTTCGAAGATCTGAGTTGAGCTGACCAGGGAATCGAAGACAGCAGGTGACACCACTCATTGTTGCACTAATAAGATGATTCAAATCGCCAACTGCAAAACACATTGCAGAAGTCAGTGTATAACCACCTCCAGCAGAAAGCAGAAAAAAATCACATGTGAGGCTAAACAACAACAACACCTGGGATTGCTAGCTTACATGTAGGTGTGATCAATTTCAGCGTCCTGAAGCAGATGTCGTAAAGCGCCTCATTATCCAGAACCATACACTCGTCCGCGTTCTCTACCAGCTGATGCACGGAAAGCGTCGCGTTGTAGGGCTCCACAACAGTGTCCGACACTTTGGGGGAAGGAAAAACAGAAAACGTGAGCATCATTCTGTCAGGATACTCCTCGCGGATCTTGGAGATCAGCAAGGTCCCCATGCCGGATCCAGTTCCTCCTCCCAATGAATGGCACACCTGGAAACCTACAAACAACAATACACGGCATAAATACAGAAGAGTGTGTCACAAACCCGAACAAGAACCTCCTCGCGGCAAAGAAAAAACACGTCATAGAGGGAGGAGGCAAACGCTGCATCAAAAGCTTCCTTTACTGCAATCGACAACAAGAAAGCAGGCAAAATATCGGTCTGCCTCCCCAAGCGGGTTTCCAATAACAACAAGAAGCATCACTCCACACACACATACATACCTTGCAAGCAATCACAGCTCTCCGCCTCCTTACGCACAACATCAAGAACAGAGTCGATCAGCTCCGCGCCTTCAGTGTAGTGACCCTTGGCCCAGTTGTTTCCAGCTCCCGTCTGTCCAAACACGAAGTTATCAGGTCTAAAAATCTGCCCGTAAGGCCCCGACCGCACGCTGTCCATGGTGCCAGGCTCCAGGTCCATGAGCACAGCACGCGGCACATACCTGCCGCCACTAGCCTCATTGTAATACACATTGACACGCTCAAGCTGAAGATCAGAGACGCCTTGATACGTTCCAGTCGGGTCGATGCCGTGCTCCTCACACACAACCTCCCAGAACTTGGCTCCGATTTGGTTTCCGCATTGTCCCCCTTGGATGTGCAGAATCTCTCGCATCTTGGCAGCCGCAGATGACACACGGAGAGTTGAAGAAAAAACGCAAACACGAGCGACACAGGTGCACAGAGAAGAGCCAAGAAGCAACGACAAACAAAGGGAAGAGACAGAAGAGAGGCACAGAGACAGACACAGAGAGAGAGCGAGAGAGAGGGAGAGATGCAAGACAAGAGGGGCAGTGAAAACGAAGGCAGAAATGAGCGCCAGGTCCAGGGCAGATTTCCTCTAACAAAATCTACACCTGGAGTAGATTTAGTAGCGAGGTCCGGAAATCTTAATCTACATCATTAATAGGTTTGATACTGAGGTTTTTTTCGGAAATCTAAATTTACAACAACAATAGATTGGGGTTGTCAGGCTCGGAAAGCATAATTTACAATTTGAGTAGATTTGGCAATGGAGGTTCGGTTATTGGTTTTATTATATATATATATATATATATATATATATATATATATATATATATATTCCCTTTTTTCCCTTTTTTTTCTTTTCTATTTTGTGATGTAGCCACATTGGCGATCATCCAGAAGAGGAACTAGCCAAATTTTGTTACATTTCAGAGAGGAAAATTTTTAAAAATTAAGAATATGTGGCTAATTTAATTATTTAAATCTCCCAAAATGGCGAAAATGCCAAAAATTTCACAATTTTTTCATGCTTTTTCCATTTTTATGAAAGACCATTGCCAAGTTAGGAAAATTCGCCCAAAAAAACACACACCGACTAGAATCTGTTGTTTGAATTTGGCAACTCTGGCTCATGCAACAATTCCTATTTTAATTCTTGCAGGTTTGAACTTGCCATCAGGGGGCAGAGCCATTGCTGCACTTTGAGCTGCTTGTTCCCTTGAGACTAAGTCTTTGGTTTGACATATTCAACCAAAACCTACATGTACCAAGTACATATGGCCCACATACACTTTATAGCGCAGGTCCAGTATATCTTTGCTGAAAGCCACCCCGATCTAATTGGCTACCCAATGCACTAGAGTTTTAAATAGCTCCCTTTTAAGAAATCTTCTTCGCTCGGTTTATAATACCCCAAGCATCTCCTCCACAATCCGCACGATGACTGAAAATGAGGCTTTTTAAGAAAATTGGCATTGATGCGCAGCAAAAGGTTTCACAAGCAGGCGTTGCAATACCACATCTCACAAACCCAAAAACCATCATAAGTATTGAGAACTCCTCCATACTTACAATTTAACAGAATGGAATTGAGAAATGTTGTAATGATAAGGTCACAGAAGTCACGCATCCTGCAACACATCATCAGTTTGAAAAGAAAGACTTGACCCTCAAAAAGTGAAAACAAACTAAGGAGGAGACCAGTGACAGTCACAACCAGTGAAGTGAGATTGAAACAAGCTACCATAAACATCCGCACCAACTTAATAGCTCCCAGTAGTGGATGGATGTTTCTAGTTCTAGGTCCACAGTAACTCCACAAAAACACTTCCTGAAAATGTGTATCTAACTCACTCATAGTTTGGCGAAACCTCCGATGCTCAACAATCATGTGTTCTTCCTGTTTCCCATCAGCCTTCACCTCATCATGGGAAAGAGATACTTGTCTAGGATCAGAACCTGCAGTGTGATGCCTTCAACCAGTCGAGTAGCCAATTCTGTTATCCAAAGCCCCCAGGGGTTTATCTGAGATTAACCCACATCATCAAAGGCCTCAAGAATGCCGCAACCGCCTGCAGAAACAAAAAGGTATGCATCAAGTTCAACGTTTGTGCCCTGTAAGTTATGCCACACCACATACAGTCTTGTTCTCTCGGAACAAAAATCAAAAGTAAGCAGGGAAGTAGCAGATAATTGCAGCTAGAAGATAACAACAAAAACCCTGGTACCTGCGTTCTGAAACAGGAGAGCCCTCATAATTTGCCTCCCTGCCCTGTCTGCGAGATGATGGTGGAGAGTGTGATGAGGACTGCTGTCTCCTGGGAATAATAAGTCAGGGAGAGTGTGTGAGACTACCAGTGTGCTCTACAGAAGCAGAAATCACAATCCAAAAGTCCACAGATATGGAAAAGAGCGATGAGCATTACACAAAAGTGATCCATCAAATAAACTCATCAACTTCCAGTGAGCTCAGAAAAGGAAACACCCGACTTAAGATCGTTTCATCAAAAGAAAAGATACCTATACTGGTCAGGGTAATGATCTTTGTCATTTGAACGCAGCTGATAATCTCGTGATGCATGAGGTGGGCTTGGGGACCTTCTTGTAGGTGGAGGTGACCGGTCACGCCTCCTTCTGCTATTAGACCTTACGGGAGAAGAGTACACATCCTGATAGGGCGCTGGGGATGGACTGTATGAGTGACGATATTCTCGGTCTGGAGTGTATGACCTGAAAAGCATTTGAACATAAAATCACATGTAGAAGTGTATCATAAGGATTATGTGCCTCAGGAGAGATGAGGACAGGGAAATTCATCATGTGGATCTTACATCACTTACTGGACCAGTGTACCAATCACAACTTGGACCATGATCCAGGTTCACAAAATTCATCAGCAATCCATTGTGACATTCATCAGCAATGATGTTTCTGACTATGGAAAACAGAGAAGATCTCCCACATCAATTACACATTGAACTGATTTATATACAAAGAAATCCAACCCAAATGCCTGTATGATTTAGGACCTACAGTTCACAGTGGGTAAAATTGGCAAGCATTACACACAGTAGGTAATCTCCAGAAAAGGTAGACATTGTGATGCAAGCCACTGGAAGCTCTGAGATTTTCTCAATTGCAAAACCACTTTTGTAATATAAAAACCCAAAGTTAGACAGACAAGGCTTTTCAACCTTACCTAGAGTGGTGAGCAACTCTTGGTGAAGGGGAGCGATACCTAGGAGAGCGCGAATGTGGGGCTGCACAAACAAAACTATTTAATCCAACCAGAAGCATAGCCGAGACCACAGAAAGAACTCCACATAACACTTTGAAACTGCTCATTGTCGCAGTTCCACCCAATCAACAACAAACATGACAAGAATGTGTGCCATCATAACCTGTGGAGTGTCACTCACAAAGCATCAGACCATCACCTTCATCATGAATAGCTGTGACTACCTCCAATTACACCTCACTGACTTCATCAGCAATCAACTTGGGTATTGATAGGTGCATAATGATCTGCAAAAAACTACCTATAGTCCAACCAAAAGAATGTATAATCACAGGTTTGAACTAAGATGTTCTCCAATACTGATATCCACAGGACAAACCAAGCTGACATCCAAACTCATTTGTACAGAAGAGCTTGTCTTACCACCATATGGAGAGCGACGACGTCCATGATAACCCGGTCGGCCTCTGCATCAAGTAGGGGATGTTTTAACAGCATTATCCAAATTTGGCAAAATGTTCATTCTACAGATTGAAATGGAGACTGTAAAATTATGCAAAAGCATTTTTGTAACAAAAGAAATTGGGTACCTAATGCGCTCCTTAGAACGCATTTCCTGGGGCTTCTTTCGATTTTCCTCTGCAAACACAACAGTAACCTCACGACCACCAATAACCTGATGGTCCAGGTTGTACTGTGCCTCAGCTGCATCGCCTGCCTCTAGAAACTGCACAAATCCAAACCCTCGAAGTTCCCTGGTGTAAAACCACAAGGATTTGCATTAGTAATGGACACAGATAATAAAGCAGAAACACAGGTGGTGACATACACTAACTAAATCTACCATCAATTTCGATTATTAAGTAGGCAAGGCTCCTCTGCCACCACAAGAGTACAGGGGCCTTATTTGTAATTCAGTTCATTTGTATTTTGCATGCTGCCTGAGCATTTGCTTTCTGTTCAGACTAACAAGAAATGCTTGCAGCTTTTGAGACCTTGCTGATACCAGATGCTGACCAGAGTTTGAAATCCAGACCTTGTCATTCTCTTTCTGATTCAACGCCAGTACAAACATCATGAACATGCTGAGGTGTTTATCTACACTATATTTCTCCCCAGACTGCTCAATTGTGACCCAGTGAAAGGCTGCATTCTTGACCATTACCTTCCGTTTTCAGGCACAATACTAAAATAAAAAACATACTTAAACTAGTAAGGTCAAGCTCTTTAAACGACAGATTTGTATGCAACTCCAACTCATGCACCAATACATGGTAGTGTGCCCATCAAAAGATGCACATCAAACACTAATGAGTTCTATTCCACAAAACCACTAAGGACCCCTGTTGTAAACTTGCAATCAAAACTATGGAAAATGTCTGGCATTAAATGCCGGTATGCTGTAAAGTGCACTGCGAGAGATGATTGGACAAAACACGTCTTCTCTAAAAGGCACTCATAATGAAAGACATTCAGATACAGAACCACTGATGCATTTGGTCGCTGACCTTGTCGCAACAATAGCCCACTACTGACCGGATTTAATTGGTAAAGGAGAAACATCTTTCTTCTTCAGTTTTCCTTCCCCATTTTCTTCAAATAATTCTCGAGGATTATGTGGCCCATTCTTCCAACTTTGAATGAGCTGCCCAGACCTCATAAACCCTCTTCACACCTTCCACCTCTTCTCTTCTCTTCTCTTCTCTTTTCTTGGGCCTCGGTAGAACTCTATCTTCTCTTGGGAACCCATCCTTCACTACTTCAGGGTCTTCTGGAAACTTCTGGAACTTTCTGTTTGCAGACTGGCCTGATGTGATCATCACCTCTACAGCCTTTCCGAAGCCAAAGTGTTAGGCCAGCCATCTCTTACAAACAAGCTATTTGAGTGCTAAGCTTTAAAAAAAGATTGGGTGACCAATTGCTCCCCACAAGTTTATGGGGTATCTTTGATCCTCACAACCATACCCAAACCCACATTTAAGTCTAAGAATGAGCATATGCCATCAGGCCCCACAATGAGTCTTCTATCTTGCTTGCTGACAACAGAACACACTTCAACTCTGCACTGTAAGAAATCAAGGCTAATGAGAAGCTGAATTAGCAAATCACATGGGAGCAGAGCTGCAAAGCACTATAGAGGACATGTCTTCCTAGCCTAGTCCAAAGGGCAGGCTTCCCATATATCCTTGAATGCAAATAGCACCACAAATTTAACAGACTACTGCTTTTCCACCATACAGTGCATAGTAACTTCAACCTCTCTTACAACTGTAGTGAGCCTTCAACACTGTAAGCAGAGTTCTGACATCAAGTGCCTACATTAGACCCCTGACATCCTCAAATACGAGCTTAGAATGTATGTTTGGCCTGAATCCAGAAGTAATGTTGGTGCTCCTTAACCCTCTATCTGTGATTGACACAGAAAAGATGGGAAAGTGAAAGTGTCCAATGGAGACATGGGAAGTTTTGCACAGCAGAGAATGAAAGATAATAGAGGACAAGAAGTGTGGTTCTGATAGTCTGGCAAGTATCTGAACTGGCCCTCTCCCTATGAGTTGATTATCACTGATCCTGCCACAATTGAGATGATAGACCTCTTACCCAGTGTAGTAGTCTTTTGGCAAATACACATCCTTTATGACTCCATAGCGCTCAAATGGGATGCGCAAATCCTCTGGCCTGCAGATACAGTCACTAGAAATGACTTAATCATCCAACATACACTATGCATGAGAAGATCATTTCCATAAATAAACAATATCCACTGACCAGTAAATCCTGTTTATTGAGCACTGAAGAGAAGACCAGGAAGAAATCACAAAACTAATATAGGCCCTGTCTTTGACACTCAGAAAACTGCAGTATGCCTTTCTGCAACTAATAAACATGCAAGGGTCTGAGGCCAACAGGTGTAATTTTCAGTTGCCACATAATCATCTGAATACAAGAAACAATAATCTAGAAAAAGAGATAGCAATACAACATGGGCAAAACTAGTGACAAAGTGAGCAATACAATCTTTGCTCCCTTTTTCATATTACACAAATCTGTTTGGAGGTACCTGCAGTCACGAGGGATATTGCGAACCAGAAGACTTGTAGGCAGGTCCACGCCCCTGTTATAACCTCCTCTACCCCGCGGGCTAGGAGATCGCCGTCTCCTTGGTGGAGAGTAACTGGGACTGCGCCGCCTCATCACTTTCCGAAGGTCCTGCCACCTAGAAAGGACGACATATCCATCTCCATAGTCAAGAGAAAAACCAAATCTCAACAAACTTTCTAGCTGTAATAAAAAAATTCACAAAGAAATAATCCAAGCAGAGCAATCATGAAAACCCCCCTTGCAAAGCTGTGTCCTAAGTCAGGACTCACAAAGCAACTATGTAGCAACAAGAACGATAGCTAGCGGTTTCACTAAAAGAGTGATAGGGCTGAGCATGCATCCAGGAGATGTATAAGGAAACATTTTCAACAGACGGCGAATGCGACAGAGCTGAGCATGCATCAAGGAGATCTATAAGGAGACGTTTCGAACATACTGTAGATGCAGGAACACATAGGAGACGCAAAACACCTGAATGCATGAGGAGATGTTTTAAAACAAACTGTAGATGCCAGACGGCTCAGCAGGCATCCAGGAGAGGTATGGGGAGATGTTTTCAACATACTGTGCATGCAGACACACATGTGAATGTACAACACCTAATGCATGCTATTGCAATCAGAACCAAAACCCCCAAAAACAATAAGGGAGTAGTAGCATGCATGTGTGTGAAGTTCGGGAAAAATAAAAATTTTAAAACGCTTTAAAAAAAATTCTACAAGAAATCTACTTACCAAAACCTTGCCCGCCTCCGCCTTCGGGTAGATTCCTTGCGAGAACGCCCGCACACACAGGAAAACAACAGACTCGCAGATCGTGTTCGCGCGCAGCGCGAGAGCTCCAAACCCTAGCGACCTCGAACCCTGAGAAAAGCATCTATCTGGGTTGCAGGACACACTACCGATTCTACGTGCATAACCTACCTCTTTTGCGGCTTTTTCCGGCGCGGAATGAAAGCTTTGAAGAGAAACGCCCGATTCCAAGGTTTGTGTGAAGCGACTTTTAGTCCCTTTACTCCTAGTTCTACGAGATGATTATATATTTTTTCTCCCCTTACATTTATTGGATTATTTATTTTATTATAGACTATTATTGTGAAATTTTTCATAGGTTATTGTTAATTATTTTATCGTAAACTTTTTCAAACTATTTTAAATTATTTTATCATAGGTTATTATTGGTTATTTTAAGTTATTTACTATAGATTATTGTTGGTTATTTTATAATAAACTATTGTTGGTTATTCTATCATATATTATTTTTAATTATTCAATGTTATTTACTGTTGGCTATTTTATTTTATTTTTTCAGGTTATTTATCATAATGAATCTCATTTATTATTGGATATATATTTTAAGTTATTCATGATTGTTTAAGGTAATTTTTGGTTGTTGTAAATTATTTTTGTTGTAGATTATTTTTGTTTGTTCTTTGACTATTTAAATTATTTTACCATGGGTTATTATTGGGTATTTTATCGTAAAATATTGTTGATTATTTTAGGTTATTATACCGTAAATTATACTTGGTTATTCTAATTTTTTTTCAAATTATTTTAAATTATTATTAGTTATTTTATCATATGCCATTTTTGGTTATTTTAGGTTACATTACTGATGTTATTATTAATCATTTTTTATTATTCTACCATAGGTTAATCCACCTTAAATTATTATATGTTATTTTATCTTAGGTCATTATAGTTTATTTCATATTATTTTAAGTTATTATACCTTAGGATAAAATAACTTATAATAATTTAAAGTATGAAGTTTATTATTATTTATAATAATTTGGAGGATATGTTAAAATAACTAAAGTAATTTAAAATAACATTGGTTATAATCCAAAGTAACTTAGGGTATTTAAAACAACATAAAAACAAACCTATTTATCATAATAAATTATGTCAACTAATAGTGAAACTTGATGTTTACATAGTGTCCCTATAATGAAATAACTTTAACCAAGGTGAAATTGTTAAAGTGTAATGAAATTATTTCATTTTTAAAGTCCTATAGTGATTTAGCCAATAAACTCCACCCCATTTTTGTAGTAGTCAAATGACTACATTGTTCATTGCATTTTTATTTTTTTCAACTATTAAACTAAATATTATATATTTCATTGTTCCATAGTTTTTGGATTTCAATCAAAATGTAGTAATGAATCCAATGCAACCCAATAGGTATTGTGATTGCATATTCAAAGCAATTTTTTCATTTGATAGTGGCCATTAAATCTCATCCAAGTGCACAATTAATGCATGATTTTATAAAAACTACATCAAAACACAAAACAAATTTTGACCAATTCCACATGAAAGTATTATATACATCCTAACATTGTTGTATTATATATATATATATATATATATATATATATATGAAATTTAAGAGATGTTGTTCAAGTGTCAATTTACAAGGCCTACTTAACATAATTGGCACTTCCCCTATTATGTTCAAACGTGACGTAAGGTTTCATATTGAAATTTAACCCTAATTTGTTTTCTAAAAATCAAATCTTAACCTTAAAAAATAAATTCAAAGCCCCAAACCTTTAAACCTTAAATGAAAAAATAAAAATAAAAATTTATATCATAGTCTTAAATCCTAACCCTAAAAAATCCTTAAAAGCCCCAAACCTTAAACCCTAAATGAAGAAAATGAAATAAGATACAAAATTAGACTTTAACCTTAAATTTCAATCTTAAAAACAAACTTTAAAAGCCCCAAACCTTAAATGAAAAAAATGAAATAAAAAAAATTCAAATTTAAGCCCTAAACCCTAGCCCTAAAAATAGACCCTAAAAGCCTTAGACCTTAATGAAGATATTAGTAAAGAAGTAAAAATTTAGCCTTAAACTATAACCTTTAAAATAATCCTTAAAATTTTAAACCTTAAATCCTATATGAAAAAATAAATATGAAAGAAAAATTCATATGTGGATCTAACTTGGGTTCTAATGGTAGAGACCATTCTTTGCGTGTAAAGTTTGTCAAAATCTTGAAGAATATTAATGTGATTTGCATAATACCCAAAACATTTTGAACATCGATGGTTGGGTCCACAAATTGCCCCTCCCTTTTCTTCCATCTCATGTGAAATGAACAAGTCATTGGAGTTGGAAGTTGCCATTGCATCATTTGAAAAATGACAAGGTCATTTCAATGCATGTCCTACAAGCTATCATCACCATTTAAAGATGAAATTAAATCATCATCACTTGAAGAAGAGCCATTTGAGAAGTTTAAAAAAGACATCTTTCAAAACTTAAAATAAAAATTAGGGCAAGAAGTGAAAATAAGAAGAAAAGAAAAATGAAAAACGAAAATCTCCTCCTTTTCCAATACACATAGGAGTCTTAATTTACACCTTATGTTTTAACCTACCTTACATCTAAACCCACCCTTTTGATCATTTTACATACACAAAAAACATGAACCTAAAACATCTTTAACAATGTTTTTGTCACAAACCTTATTCCATGAATGTGTCTTTTAATTTTCATTATAAAATTTGATGTTTTAACTCGAATATTCAACACAAGTACAAACATCAACTTAACCCTAGCATTAAATTCTAAAAACTATATTTTTAAATGTTAAATGTTAGAACTAACCCTTTCAACCCTTAAAAAGCCTAAACATCACCCTAAAAACTAAACCTTAAAAAATCAACTTTTAGACCTAAACCTTAAAAGCACAAGTTTTAAACTTTAACCTTTAAACCCTAACCTTAAATCGTAACTCAAAAAATCTAACCCTAAAAAACCCAAACTTAAACCTTAAAATTTAAACCCTAAAATCTCAAAACTTAACCTTTGTACTTAACCTTTGAAAGACCAACCTTAAACTTAGAAAATAAAATCCTAATAAGTCTAAACTTAACCCCTAAAAATAAAACTTTATAATAACCAATAGGCATAATAATAACCAATAACCACTTGGGGAAATAGTTAATAACCATAGCTAAAAGCCAAGGGCAATAATTAATAACCGTTGATAATAGCCATTGGGAGATAATATTGAATGGCCATAAGCAATAGGTTATAGCCAAAATTGATAGCCATCGTTATAGTCAATAGCCATAATTAAAAGCCAATGGCCCAAGGGTAACAATCAAAGGCAATAACCAAAAACCATATGCAATAGCCATAACCAAAAACCAAAAACCAATACCACTTATAACCCAATTATATAATAACACGTGACATATATTAATGTAGAACATAAGGATAAACCATACAGCTACTTAAAGATTTACATAAGATAAGAGGGGTTGTTAGTTCAAGAATGCCATAACAATGTTCACAAGTACAAAAAGGAATTTTTTTGTTTGCATTGTTTTGGAAACACACGCATTGAAGCAAAGGATTAATGGACATTGCCTCAAATGTATGGGAATGCCAAGTGATTGAAGTTATACTTTTATCAACCTTTGACAATGCACAAGAAAATAAACTTATTGTGATAATAAAATTTTAAGAAATAACACATCAAGGTTATAACTATTTTGATTTAAGGCAATGACAATGGGCATTGTTCCCAACAGTTAACACGTAAACAACAATTACATCTTGCCCAAACACCATATTTAGAACATGTCAAATTCTTTCTACTAAACAAAAAAAATTGTTATTAAATAATTAACTTCCCAACTTCCTAATGCCTTCCAAACAACCTTTGCCTTTTCAAATCCATCTTTATGAACTCTTTCCTACCTTAGCAAAATCCACAACACTAATCATCTTCCACGATACCAAATCTGTCATGAAAAATAAATAAACAAAGTTTATAAGCACATGAATGTGCCTTACACTAAACAACAAACAAGGCATTCACATTCCACTAGCATTCATAATTTGGACAAGCAAAAAATATTACAATAGGCTTTTCTAGATGTCACAAAAGCAAAATTTTCTAGTTTGGACACATTATTATATAAAACTCATATGCAAGTTGGAAACTTTAACAAAATGGATCCAAATAAATGAAATTAACTTCTTCGTCCTTCTTACTTTCAAATAATTACACCAATAACATTAAATTTCAATGAAATATGGACTTTGCAATCTCAACAATTTGGGGGCACAATCGGTAAAAAATGTTTATGGACTCATTACTTATAATGGAATTGAAGATTTTTTCCACAATTTTGGGACATGCTAGTTTCAAGGGTTATGACATTTGGAGTAAAAAAATTGAAAAATATGAAATATGTGATGGATTTAATACTTACTTATTATGTGTAATAAGGCCAAAAAAATTCAAAGTCCATCATATATCCAAAGGGATGTTTTTCATGACCAATATTAAATAAAGGTGTTAAAAAAGGTTGAAAGTAGGGCACTACTAACTTGGACATGGAAAAATATGGCAACTTAAAAATCTTTTCAAGGTTTTTGTGGTATTTTCTAGTTTTTTGTATTTAAAAATCATTAGAAAATTTATGAAAATGGATTTTGTAGTTGTTGTTTTGGGTACATCCTAGTGTGCTTTGACTTAGACATCCACACCTACAAAAATAAAGAAAAACAAATAAGAAACTTCTATTTTGGAAAACAAAATGTTTTCCCCACTTCCATTAATCATGTTCAAAAAACTTTAAACCGACAATGACAAGTTGAATTAAGGCATTTGCTTTTACCTTTTCTAGTGTTTTTTTAAGGTTATAGATCCACCTAGTGTTTAACATTTGTTTTAATGTAATGCACAACTATAGTTCAATCCTTGTTGAATGGGGTTGATAAATCAAAAGCAAAGACAATTTTTTGCTCATGAAAATGATGTACCTTAACATCTTTTGTTTTAACATTATGTAAGAACATACCTACACATGTAAAGATGATAAACATAGATTCACTTAACACAAATCCTAATAAGTGAAAGCTTGCACGTTTAACTTATCTCTAAAAAATAGACAAATCCATATGATAAAATGATGTATTTTCATAAGTGAAAGCTTGCACATTTTATTTATTTCTAAAAATAGCCAAATCCATATGATAAAATGATATCACCTTTTGTTTGAGTTATCCATTTTTTCCTTTAAGATTATTTTTAGGCAAGCTATCATGAAATCACCACATTCTTCACATGGCCTAATTGATATGCCCAATAAATTGTTTGACAAAGAAAAATTGGGTTAGTCAATCTTGCTCTAAGCACAAAATATCAACAATGACCATAAAAATTAATTAAAATTTAGTGAGATGCATTCCACCTTGGAAAGAAACTTTGCATAAAAAACTTCAAGCAAGTGTTTTGATTCGCCATCTCCAAGTTGATGTACATCATTATATTTCACCCTTTTAATCAACCACACAAATTGTTTTGTTTTCCTTTGTTTCATTTTGAATATGCACTTGATTTGCTTGAGCCAAATAGGTTGTACATATCCCATTTTATAATTATACTATAGCTCCCAATTTTCATAATCATTTCGCAAATCAATAGAAAAATCTACAAGATTAAATAGATCACACACTATTGTATTGGAAGTTTCATGTGAGTATAGGTGAGCAATTTATGATGAGATGAAGGACCTAGTAATCACACAAGAATGACCATGTAGTTTGAATGTGGAGGGGCTCCATTGCATTAATTTTTTGAAACAAAATTTGGAGTTTATCATCATGATCAACCCTTGATCCCCCCTCTAGATGATCAATTATTATTTTTAATTAACTTTTTTGAACAATTGAAGTTCTCATCATCACATTTGATTATCCTTGTCCATCATCCTTCTTGTGATCTTGTGATTGGCATTTTCTTGCCCTAGTAATATTAACCTTGTTCATTACAACCTCTTTGGCAATACCAATGATTTATGAAGAAGGTTATTTGATGGACATTTTTACTAGACTTCATCATGCAGGGGAAAAGTTGTTTGATTATCTTAATGTTGGAATTTGTTGCAATGTTGATAAAATGATTATCTCCCCATGCCATGCCTTGATGGGCAATTGATTTCAAATGTGGTTTAAGTTAATCCATGATGGGATTAGAGAATTTTAGGTTAGTCCATGATTTGATTAAGGGATCTTTGGTTAATTACATGACTTGAAATATATTTTAAATGTCTTTAATGGGTTTCTTCTTTGGTAGACCATTGAGAATTTTATTGTGTAAAAATTCAATTGGAGCTTGTTGTCCTACTGCTTGTAAGAGTAGATATTATCCCACATGTTACACCAACATTAGGTCCAAGTTCCTTTTCATTTCTCACCCCATTTGTGATATCAAATTAAGGACCATGTTTCATTATTTTTGCAATGTGAGAGTTGATGTTATTGAAAAACATTTTTTGTTGGGGAGTTTTTGCGTCTACCCATAATTCCTCTTGTGACACTCATTCATCACATTTTTCAGCAAGTGCAAAAAACAAGGCGATCAACAACACAACCATATTTGTGTATTTTCTTATCCTTAAAAACAATTAAGATTTTGAAAACACAACGTGAACCATAGTTAAAAGTAGGGTTTTATTGGCTCCATCATGTAATGAGAGGACATGGAGTTTCAGAAAAGATAAATCTTTTAATTTTTGTTCAATATAGACAATCACATTATTTGCAGAAACTTGACCTCCCTATTGAAGTTTTGTAATATGTTCGGAATCATTCTCAGGTATATTGTTGAACCAAAATTCAAAAGACACGATGTAATGTTACCTTATTTTAATTTATTTTTGGGCCTATTTATTTGATCCAATATGAATCAAGAATGTAGTACCCATCTTTTTTTTCGGATGTTGTTCTTATATCGTCAATTTTCAATTCCATTCATATTTTGTTCCAAAGTAAGAAGGCAATGAATTTTGTTGTTGAGTTGGTCATATTTTTTCATATGGGTTGAATATGGACACGAGGCTATAAAGGCTTGAAATTTATGACAATTTAAGAGATGGGTCTAGGGTTTAGGGTTTTGTTGACAAACCCAAACAAGGTCTTACCATCTTCTGAAACTTTCTTGCTGGAAACCCACATCCCCCATTGTAGACAACTTTGCCCTCACACACACACACACTATAATCCATCCATGATAAATGTTGGTTTATAGCCTTTGTATTCAATTTGTACATTTCCAAGGACCTTGCATGCTTCAAAAGTGTATGAATTCAATATTTTTTCAAACTATTATCCTTAACACAATATATATGAGGAAAAAGGGCCTACTTTTGTGGCATGACTTAAGGGGTCAAAGGTGCCATGCTCAAAAGTATTTAATACTATTTTTTTTTCGTACAAGTGTTTTTTTAGCTTTGTTTTTTCACCAACTGGTAAATTTGTTTTGGCCTTTTAGATTGTTCCGTTATTTGATAGTTTAATCAAAGGTGATTTGAACATAAACAATAATACCATGCTACAATAATATTTATGATTGGCATGCTTTGTTCTAGTAATTTAAAGGGCAACCATGACTAAATCAACCCCATGTCTAAACAAACACATTATCATGTCACACCATGTGGACAATATTACTATTTGGATGCACATCATCCAATCATTTATTGATTGCATATAGTCATTGTATAATTGTGATTGACAATCATATTGTTTAAATTGTTATTAACCATGCATACACTATCAAAACATTCAATAAGTGAAGAATGTTGTCTTATGTCTTCATACATCATTGATATAATTATGATAATTTTAAGTGTTCAAGATGCATGCTTCTTGAGCAACATTCTCCTTCAACAAGACTTTTACAAGTAAATACTTAATCACACATCCACATCCCCATCATAACAAATTCGACAACATGCAAATTTGATTGCCACAATGGACATACATTCATCAATTTGGCCACTTGACACATGCAACATGATATAAGTCTTCCCTATCCCACAATAGTGCACACTATTAATCCATGAATTGATAAGTTATGAATGCAATAGTCATGAATGAACTATTCATGTCTCCAATGATTATGGATGTCATTGATTAATGTCCACTAGGAGTAATAATCATTGGTGACATGAATTGGTAAGTCATTTGATGACCATAACATATTAGACTTAGATCCTTGTCCAAAGGGTAGTCATCCATTACTAGTGAAAGTTTTAAAGAGAGTTCATCCATTCATACATCACCCATATTTATGAAGGTTTTAAAAGAGTTTCCCAATTGTAATTCATCCATGCATACAAATGTTGTGAAAAGTTTTAACCATGGTCTTGTTGCTTAAAGAGGGACGAGGGGTTTTCTTTCATGAGAACTCGTCATCTTTTCGAGAAAAGATTTGCGAAAGATTTGGGATTTTTTTCCTTCCGTTTCTAGTGTATTTTTTCAAATAATTTTGCTATATTTGGGGTAAAATTTTGGCAAATTTTCAACATCACAAAATTGAAAAACAAGAAACCTTGGTGGCGATTGATCAAATAATCAACAAAATAATCGCCAACTAATTCAAGGAGTTAAATGTTAATCATCAAATTGGGTGTCTACAAATCAATGTAATATTTCATGTCAAAATAATAGGTAACTCACTATTTCAAAAGTTTCAAATTTTGATGGTTCCTATAGCAACATTGGATCTTTCATTTTGACCTTTGCCAACAAAAGGGAACTCCCCGCCCCCCCCCCCCCCCTTCTCTCTCAATGTATTTTGTAACCCTAATGGCAATGAGGCTATGCTAAGCTAATTTAGGATTGGTTAGGGGGACTAAGCTAATTTAGGGTTCAGCGTCCCTAACTTAATTATTGTAATCAAAGCCAGGAAGAGATTGGCCCTTAAGGAAATATTTAAACAATTGAAGGGCTCTTCCCGGTTGATATTGAGGAACTTCATGGCCTGCATCTCTCACTGTAACAAACGTTAAATTCTCGTACACTTGTGACCACCCTCCAACCTGGGGAAAAACAAAACAAAACCAAATTTAAAAAAAAAAAAAATCACCAAAAAAACACACAATTAAGTTAGGCCACAACACTAAAATCAAAAAATATGAATATCCAATAAATCAACCATCCTTGATAAATACAAGGCTATTTTTGTGCTTTAATTCATAACTAGGTTATTTCTTCCACACAATTGTAACGAGTTTCTAAGTCCTATTTAATGCAAATCGACTATTAACAAAAGTGCTCGAAGTGTGAATTCATGATCAAAAATCAATTAAGCTTTGGAACAAGCCTCGGAAAAACCCGTTACCACTTAACGCAACATTGGCTTGCCCTACCGAGCTTGCCATGTTCCTAGGTAGAATAAGCCCTACCATGCCCCTTCCATAGTACATTAATTTTCTTATACATGAAGTGCCCGTCCAAGTTCTAGTTTTTCTTTTTCTTTGGTCTCAAGTAGAGCAAAACTCGTTATTTAAAAATCCCCACAAAACACAAGGTTGATAGTCGATACATTACCTGACTAGAATGGTTCCATGGGTACCAAGCCGTTTGGATTGGTAAATTCAATTCCGCAAGCCAATAGCGCGTCCCCGTTGTAGGCACAATTCCATCTACATCACCACTACACCAATTGGGAAAACACAATTTAATAATCACCTTGTTCAAAAACTTTAGTCTTCCAAATAAATCCCGAATTGCTTTCGAGTCTCCTCCAATTTAGGGTTTAGGAATTAGGGGCCAAAATCTAGGGTTTAGGGTTAGGGCCCCAAAAGCTAGGGTTTAGGGTTAGGGCCCCAAATCTAGGGTTTAGGGTTAGGGCCCCAAAATCTAGGGTTTAGGGTTAGGGCCCCAAAAGCTAGGGTTTAGGGTTAGGTCCCCAAAATCTAGGGTTTAGGGTTAGGGCCCCAAAATCTAGGGGTTTAGGGTTTAGGGCCCCAAAATCTAGGGTTTAGGGTTTAGGTATCAATAGGGTTTGGTAATGTAGGGTTTGTAAAGCTATTGTAATTTTTTTTTTGTGAAACAAGATCTAAAAAAACCTTTAGGGTTTAGAGTGTTTTATGGTAAGGATTGTTTTTTTTTGGTTTTACCTGTAGACCCATATCCGGATGCCTTTGGTGAGAAGAAATTGATAAACCGGAAGGATCGATCTTGTGTAATCGGGTAAGCTATAGAAATTGCTTACAATGTTACTGTCACAAGAAAATTCAAGGTTTTCATAATATCAATCAAACATTGCAAATTGCATTTTCCCAAACTTTGAAATTGTGAAAAAAAAACAAATAAATCATAGATTTATTTTTTTTTCAATAGTTCAAAGGTCTTAATTAAAAAGAACTAAAAAAAAAAAATCCTTTAAATAAAAAAAGGCATGAATTTTTTAATAAGAAAATGAAATAATTATGTGGGGTTTTATTCCACAAAATAAAACTAAGTGAAAAAATAAACACATGATTTTTCGAAAAAGTATATATAGAAATCAAACCTGCATTCTACCCATTGAATATCTTGTCGGGCATGAAGGGCAGCCTTCACGGAAGGCGTGTTCAAATACGGTGTTACATTGTCGGGGGCACATGGGTTTACGCCTGCTAATTGAATCATACCCACCCTCTGTAAAAGTTTATCCACAAGTAGAGATTACATCAATTTTTTTCTCCATTATTATTATTATTATTATTATTATTATTATTATTATTTTGGCACAATGAATATATATATTTTTCTTTACTAAAATGTGAAAAAAAATATTTAAAAAATATTTAAAAAATTTGAGGAAAAAAAAAAGATGAAGAAATTATTCCCTTTCTCTCTCTCATAAATGATTTTTGGAAGGTTTTACCTTGGTGAAGGTGGGTCGTGTTGTATTGGCCAGAGGATTACAATTCAAGCCATAGATGTTGTAAATGTTAATCTCGTTCATTTCGACATTGAGGGCATAATTTGCAGCTTCGTTGCACGTCGCATTGTGTAACGAATAGTCGACTGGCAGATCTTGTGCAAAGTCGCAATTTTCAATCAAAGTGGCGTATGTCAGATCCGAGATGAGGGAATGGTAATAGTAGAAATTAGTAGCGCCAAGATTGTCATAATAAGCATCTGTTGCCGCATTTCCAACCTACAAAAATCAACACTTATCAAGCTTAAGTACACATACATAAAATTTTGTGCAAAGGAAGGAAGGGTGAAAATAATAGTGTGCCTTAACAACCAAAATTTGTAAGGCTAATTTGCATACAATAACACAATCTTTCATCATCATTTGTTATGATTTTAGTTCAATTCTCACCATCTCCACACACCCTCTTCCCTTGTTTGTGTTCTAGGAACAATTTGCAAAGCACATAGACCTACATAGCACCTTAAACCCTAATACACCATCTGGTACCCATGTCCTCTTTTGCTACCCATTAAGCTGGAACCAGATTTTCATACCGCAAACCCTTTGAAATTGATTTTGAAGTCTCCGGGTTTCTCATTGTAAAGCACTATTTGTTGGGCAAGCTCCGGTAAATAGTGGCCTGGCCTCACCCATCAAGAGACACACCACCCAAAACTACCAAGTGAAGAAAAAAGAAAAAGAAAAAGGAGAGACCAACAATTATAACTAAAGCCAAGAGAAAAAATAAATAAAATACACATAATAATAATAATAATAATAATAATAAGTAATACACAAATGAAAGGGAATTTTTTTTTACATTACCTGCAAAGCTTTCACCCGTTAAGTAGAACTCATTTTTCTTGTACTCGGGAAATTTGACATACCACCCAAGAATGAATGCAAGGTTATCTTCAGCTGCAAAAACCCAGCACAATTGGAAAAAAAAAAACCCTCAGAGAGTATGAAATTATTGAACACCAGTTTTCTCAATTCCTGCATCCAAGAAGTCCAAAGAAATTGATTTTTATTTTATTTTTGCCTTCTTGTTTCTTATAAGTTTGGTGAAGAATTTGTTAAGTGAAGCTAGAGAGTAGTAGAAGAGATTAGTAGTGTAATTCTATGAATGGAATGGAAATTGGTTTGAAGTATTTGTAAAAGGTAGGAAGGAAAGAAATTCAGTACCTGTTAATTTGTCTGTGAAAAGCTCATAATCTGAACTTGTGTTTGAATATGAGTACCCAACTGCTGTTGGTGATTCCACAAAAACTATGTTGGCATCTGATGGGCACAATCAATCAATCCACCACTCAAATAAGATAACCCACTAGAACAAACTTCATTTGGGGGTAAAGACAAAGCGAAGGAAAAAAAAAGCGGGTGATTGTGAAATTCATGACAAACTTCCTTTGAAGAACAAATAAAACTGGTGATCTTCAGAATGCAAAACAGAATTTCCATCATGGAAGGAAAAAAAACAGAAAAAAATTTAGATGATTTTCAGAATGCGAAAACAAACTTCCATGATGAAAAAGAAATGGGTGATGTTCAGAATGCAAAAACAAACTTCCATTGAAAAAAAAAAGAAAATGGTGGTCTTAAGAATGGGTGACCTTGGAATGCAAAACAAACTTCCATTGGAAAAATGAAATGGGTGATCTTCAGAATGCAATCTTGTTCAATGGAGTTTAGAATTCTCTCAAGATATTTGCTGCCTAATGCCTGGGTTTCAGATTTAAGGACAGAAATAAAACTGACTAATAGTGGAGTTCAAGCTTTTCTGACAGACAGAGATGAATGTGGACGTGATGGAGAGGGAGTGAGCTGGGAAGAAGAGGAAGAGGAAGAGGAAGAAGAAGAAGAAGAAGAAGAAAAGAGATGAGTGCTGCAGGAACAGGAAGATTATACAAACATTGTTTGAGTTTCAAAGCATTTGGGGAAGAGAGTTGGTTAGTTTGGGAACAACAACAAAAAACAAAAAATAATCCGAGAGAGAGAGAGAGAGAGAGAGAGAACATTGGAGATTGTTGCTAAAACTCAATTGTTGAAAGAGGAAGAGGGAAAATTGTTGAGAAGATGGAGAGTTCTAATTAGTGTAAAAAACCACAGATGACAAGAATTTGGAGCAAAAAAAAAAGAAGGAATTCAAGAGAAAACTAGAGCTTGGACATCTGGGGGGTTAGGGGGGACAAATTTGCAATTGAAATTGCAAAACAAAAAGAGTGAAGAAGGGGAATGAGTGTTGTTGAAATATGAGAGAGAGAAAGAGAGAGAGAGCTTGGAGTTGGGAGATGGAAGGAAGAGGAAGGTTACGGACGTTTGTTCCATGATTGCTTGTTCCGAATAAGTCCAGTTCCATCTGCATTCGGAAAGAAGGGACCAAGCTCTTGCAAAAACCCAGCTCCTACAGATGAGCATCCTGGTCCTGCACACAGTGACGCAGCAGCTTACAATCAAAAAACATTGATCATCATCATCATCACCGACCCACCCATCCACGCATCAAGCCACCCAAAAAAACACGAAAATAAAAAAGAATTCTACATCTTGAACAGAAAACACTTCACAGATCAAGTTCTGTGGAGCTGTCCCTGAGCTGGAGAAGTTGTTTGCTTTTGTGCTGCAGAAACAGATCTACAGTTGTGAAGCTATTGTACAATACAAAACCAAACACTAGCTAGAACCCATGATCAAGTAGAACTCGTGTTCTCTGGGACTAGTCTCTCTTGGATTCTAGTTCTCTCTGTCTCTGTCTGTGGGACTCTCTGTGCAGGTACTGAGCTCTGTGGGACAGAGCAGGAGTCTGAGCAGCTGTCTGGGGAGTGTGATCGTCTTCTTCTCATATGTGTCTGGGACTGATGATTCTTCTTTTCTCTCTTAAGATGGTTAGAAGATGTATGTGTGTGTGTGTGTGTTGGGGACAGTTGTGAGCTGATCTAGTCTCGCGGTTCCGACTCTTTCTCTCCTCACCTCCATTGAACCAGAGTGCAACAGGAAGGGAAGCAGCGTCCTTGTGATCAGCTTCCACAAACCAGTAAAACAGCGCCCTGCCATGCGCCTCACTCACCGTCACATACCCCGCGTATTGCTTGAACTCCACGCCTGCTGGTTGTCCCGGCAAACTCGTCACCAAATCCGCCACACCGCCGCCACCTCCCTGAGCTCCTGCTGCTGCTGCTGCTGCAGCAGCAGCAGCAGCTCCTCCAGCACTAGAAAAAACCAACATTCCACACATGTTGATGACCATCATCATCCTCATCCTCATCATCATCTCCAACAACAACAGAAGCAGCTGATACATCACTGCAAACGATCAGATCCCACCAGCTACATCATCAACATAGCTCCTCCAATATGATCCACGAGACTAGAGTGAGAAACTCATGTGTGTCTTGCAGCTCATGCAGCTGCTGCTGTCGAGAGAGAGAGAGAGAGAGAGCTGCTGCTACTACTACTGCACCTCTTTCTTTAGATTGGAAGCGAGAATAAAATAACAGAAAGTTGCCGCAACAGGCACAGATGCTGCAGCATGAGGTGCTATAACTGCTGCTGCTCCTGCTCCTGCTTCTGGTATGCAGTTGTAGTAGGTAATTCTTTCTGGTGATTGCAGTGTCTTGGAGTGGGTTGTTGCTTCTTCATGTGATTGATTTATGAATGGTGTTCCAGTTGATCATAATTTTTTGTATATAACTTCAATTTATTTTTTGTAATTATTACACGAACCAATCTCGCTGGTGGGTTTTACAGCAATTATATGGATCATCATCATAATCATCATCATCATCAACTGCTGCTGCTGCAGCAGCAACAACAACAACCAATGCTCAGTTTCTTTTTTCTCTCTAAAATGCTCAGCAGTTTTGTTTCTTCCTCTTCTTCTTCTTCTTCTCTCTAAAACCCACCTCACCTCCCAAGAAGCTAGGCTCTCTCACCTGGTGATGAACAAGATCACCAGCTGCTAGCAGCTTCCTTCTCTAGATACTAGTGTGTTTTTTTCTTCTTCTCTCTAAAACCTCTCAAGAAGTACCTGATGACCAACTTCTTCATGAAGTTCACCTTCCTTCTCTGGTAGTTTTTCTTTTCTTCTCTCTAAACCTCTGAAGAACATCATCACCTAGTTCTTCAAGCTCACGTTCTTTCTCTAGTAGTGGTTTTTTTTTTTTTTTTTTTTTTTTTCTGGGGGGGGGGGGGGGGGACTATTATTATTATTTTATTAAAAAATTATAAATTTTGTTTTGGGTTCCTCTAAACCTGAGCTGAAGAACCTGCTCACTTGCTTCTCTTGCAGTTTTTTCTTCTCTCTATTTACCTCTGAAGAACCCACCTCACCTTCTTCTCTAGTGCACACAACCTCCAAAAGCTCCCCATTCTAGAGCTCTGCAAAGTTCAAGGGGTTTCCTCAAACACTAGGTACATCCTTCCTCCCTCCCTTCCTTCCTTCCTTCCATCCTTTCACCCCAATATTTGGAGATGAGAGAAAAACCCACTGGGAAGGAAAATAAATTGGAGATGGGAATTTAGAGGAAGGAAATTGGTTTTGGAGATGGGGGGAAAATCCCACTGGGAAAGAAAAGAATGGGTTGTCCTTGTTTCAAAGTTTGTGTTTCTTGAGCTTGCTTGGGCCCTCTACCCCATCCCATGCCCAAAAAAGTTTGGATCCAAATCCCGGAGGCCTTAGGCCAACCAAACCCTTACATACAAGAAGGTCAGGCCAACCTAAGAAGGCCCACGTCCATGAAGCTCAGTGTCCAAAAATCCTGAACCAAAGCTTTAAAAGAAAAACATAGCTCAGCCTATCCGAGAAAACCCTAAACACCCCCAAACAAGCTTTGTCCCACACATTTCTTGGCCGACCACACTCAGCCCTTTAGAGCATAGTGATAATTTCAAAAAAAATTTAAAGTTAAAACAAAATTTGCAAAACATGGAAAACAAACAAAATCACATAACATGCTTTATACATTGAACCTTGCAAAGCACAAAAAGACAAGGCCAGAAATGCACTGGACAAAAGCTCGTGCAAGAGTGTTCAGCATCTTGTGAGTAGTATCCATGTGTTCAAGAAGCTCGAACTCAAGTCCAAAAGTCCCAAGCCAAATCAGCCCATTCATGTGTCCAAAAAGATGGAGCCCAGTCCTCCATCTGTTTGTTTAAGAAACCCCCCATTGAAGTCCAAGAGGCATAGTGAACCCTTCCTTATGTTTCCAATGCTCAAGCCAAAGTTCAAAGAACCAAACCCTAAAACAAGGGTTTTTTTTTAAAACCCTAAAATAAGGATGAGCAATAGTATGTTGGGTCATCCAAAATATAAGTGTTGTAGTTTACTACAAAAATGCTAATGATCTAGGGTTGGAGATTCATGGACAATCCTAGGTAAGTGTTGACAACCTTATATTATCTAGTGAACAAATAAACCTAGGGCACATAAACCTAAGGGCAACTAACATTCTTCTTCTTCTTCATCTTCTTCTTGGCATGAAAGCTTGTTTTCTTGTGAAACATTCCAAAATTTCAAGACCTACTAGGGGGATAAAAAGAAAACGAGAATGGCGTTGCTTGGCCTTCACAAAAAGCTTGGGCCTTTTCACAATATAGATTTAAAAAAATGTTACTATTATTCAATGAAATTCAATCATCCATCCATTTCCATTCCCCCAATTGATGTGAATAAAATGGATCAATTGGGGGATTGGAAATGGATGGATAAATTGAATTTCATTGAATAATAATAAACATTTTTTTCATCCATTTGGAAATGAATTGAAATATACATACACCTAATTTTTGTTTGGTGGAGGAGACTTTGAACTGACAAGAGGAGGGTGTAAGAAAGACCATTCATTAGTAGGCTATTGTTTGATCATTGTAGTAGTAGTACAAGGCAATTATTTGTTTGAGAGAAGTTCCACTCTGTTCTAGTCAATCAATCACACATGGGGGGTGGGTAGGCAAACTACTTACTTCTTTGTTCTGCCATCTTTTGAAAGCCCTTTTGCCAGCCCTAGAGGGTAGGGTTGTGTTGTGTAGGATATATATATATATATATAATAATAATAATATTATTATATATACATATATATATACATGATTTTTTAATAGCATTTTTTTTGTTATAATTTTTTTTTAAAATTTTTTTTTGGTTGTGCAGAAAAACACTTTCATGGCATCAATTGTTTGCCTTACATTTGATACCCATTCCATGTATAATAACTAGGTCAATAACTAGCTCAAGGTTACCGTAAATAAACAATTAATGACTTGTGAACAAATTTTTTTGCCCTCCGCCTCAAGAAAGATGGGAAATTTTGTTAAAAGATACACATTGTTATAAGAAAAAATAAATTGAGTTTGGGTTCTTCAAATTCTTTGAAACCACTTTTGTTTTGTGATAAATTTCCTTTTTAACTTGGATTTATTTTCTGGGGAGATTTTAAAAAACTCTCGCACTAAACCCTAAAGTCTAAAACTCTCCCCCCAAAATTTATACGATTTATTATGATCTTTGAGTACTCAGATTTAAAACCCTACTGGTGGCATGAAACACAAAAAGTAGCAAAATTCAGGGTATTTTGAGTCAAAGAAACTACACACAAAATGACCCCAAAGAGTTGGTCTTATACTTAAAAATATACCCATTTTAAAGTGAAAAAATGTAACAACTATGAGGAAATAAAAACAAAAATTATGTATGTAAATTCTTGAATTTACCCTAAAATTCAAGGTATATAGTATATAGATGTAATTTCATGGATATCTCCTTGATTCAGATGGAAATTTCAATTGATTATATAGTCTCAAATCTTTCCCAAATTTGACCCAAATTTGCAAATTTTGCAACACATGCATGTTTACCCCTTGCCTTGACATATCAAAATCAAATTATATTGTAGTAGCCCAACACTAAAAAAAGGGTCCTAATTGCCAGATTTTTACCTCCATGATTTTGCAAGTGGGTAAAAGATAGTTGCACCTGCCTATAGAGTTTGTCGAAGTACACACAAACCTCGGTTAAAAACAAACCCTTGTAGTCTCGACCCTCACACACCACTGATGCACTAATTTTGTTGAGAAGAAGCAGCAGGCAGCCGCCATTCTAGACACTTGCAAGCTGCAAGTACTTGAAGTCTGAAGAATGGGATGAACACAAAAACATGATGAGGCCGGATAAATATGTTATGGGCTCTTTCAGAAAGAGCTTGGATTTTCTTGTTGGATTTGTTGTTTACAACTTACCTTCATCGTTGTCATGGTCGTCATCATCAACAATTTACAAACAACATCATCTTCTTGGTGCAACTAGCAACCATGCTCTAATAAGTAGCCTAGCTCATGAATTTTCTCATTTCCACAAATCTTGTGTGAATGAAACTGAGCTACAAATTGTTGAAAAAGTTGGCTCCTCAGCTCCTCCAAAATGGTGTGAACGATTTTTGCTTTGATTTACTTGGATTTTCTTGCACCTGCACCAAACATGCTTTGGCCCTTGTGTGTACTTACTACCTAATCACAAGTATCATGATGATGATACCATGATCACTGGACAGGCCCAATCTCTTTCCTCACATCATTTGTACCACGTTCTACACAGTCTTTTAGCTAGTATTACTAATGGGGATGAGAGCTTTGAACTTTGAACATGTACATTGCATAATAGCATGGGATAAATGCACTGTTAATTGTACATATAGTAGTTTAGTATCCTAGGCTTTGGAGTTTAGAATTTGTTTATAATGAAAACATTTTCCTCGGTTGTGCCCAAGCTTGTGCAAACTGGAACCGTGAGTATGTTAGGATGGTGAAACAACTAGTACAACAGAGTGAAGAAATTTAACAAACTATCGAATGTAATCCAAAGGTAGTATATAAGAGAAGGTAGTTTGATTTGTTTCACTTCCTACATGAAAATCATGCATCAAGGAGGTAAAACTTGGGTGCATAATGCGATCCATCATTTGATCAAATCTTCACATTCATTACAATGGTAAAACATGTTGACCATGATATGGTGATTGGATATTCAATCATCCCATGAGTAGGTATGAATAAGGGAAGGTAGAGATTCGATGAGGGTTTGATTCAAGAACTTCTTATGGTTCAATCTTATAGAGAGAGACCCGTGGGTGGGTGAAGAATCTGAAATCCTCAATATTTGGGTGCACAATGAAATTTTGTTTTCTATTTTTTTTTTCCTCCATGTTGATTATTCTTTCCTAGTTTTGCCTCCACTTTCTACATCAATTTCCAACAAAGACGTTGAATATGTATTATTGCACATTTCAACTTCTTATGTTTGTCATTTCAATGCCATGATATTCTCTACAAGGGTAGTTGCAGCTTGGCAACCATGAAACCATATTATTACCTACTCCCTGGCACATTCATCATCACTTGGATCTGAAGTGCAGAAGCATCCTTCTGACCCTGCTCCCCTACCTACCTCCCACACTTTGCAAAGGGGAAAAATATGGCCTATTGAAGCTTCTTCAGGTACAACTCAATTACAACAAAGGAAAAAAAGGGAGTTGAGAAAATGTCAATCTCCAGCTCACGTTGTCTGAGTTGCACATTCATTGTAGAAATAAATGATAATCTAAAGATCTATATTCCCACTCCTCTCACACTAAACCTACATCTTGCATCTTGTAATTTGTTCGATACATAACAGCCATGGGTACAGATAACTAATGTTTTGATGGATCAGAGTTAGGTGAGCAAAATCCCAACAATTTAGGGTTCTGCCACATCATTAAGAACTTTGTGGTTGTTAAACCTCATGAAGTTTCTACATGCTGGGTAGTCACATGCATTTGAAAGAGACATTCACCATAAGAAGCTTCAGGTGAAGGGCAGAATCTGTCCTTAGTGAGAGTTACATATACAAAGAATTTAGCTACTTCCACAGAATCATTTTTCTGGTCAGAAAAAACTGGTATTTTCTAGTTACATGTTTAACAAGTTGTACCAATGACTTCATCAGCACAATATGAGCTCTTCTGGAGAGGGTCAAATCTCAGAATACTCAGAACATCTACAATTATCCTTCATTGCTGTATGAGGTTTTCTTGTCAGTTGATAGCAATTTGTGTCCTGGGAGTTTCTCAATGTCTGCAATGGTTGTGCCAGACACCCAACAGGAGGAGCTTTTGGGCTAGATGTGTGACACTAGATCCACACTTGAAGCTACTGTTGGGTGCCACACCAATGAACAAACTCACATGCAAATTAGTTCACATGGCTTAAAGAAATCTTTCCCTTTCTGGAAGAACTGTGGTTAGGTTATCATTTGAGACCATTGTATTGAATCCAATTACTCAAAATTCCCAACATACATACATGCATACATACAAACCAATCACATGTGTGATTTGGGTCATCTCAAATTATTGTGAAATTCAAATTCAACTTGAACAGAAAGTCTTTGGCAGGTAAGGCTTGGTCAGATCAGCGACTGGGCAACATTTCTCCTGACACCCATTTCTCCAAGTCTGGTCAATTCTCGTGAAGTGAGTACTTTGTATGAGATGAAACATATGTTTGCACTTTGAATCCCCAGATTTCAAAGTACATAAAAGTTAATTTCATGGCCTGCAATGTGATGACCACGCCACATTCCATATTCGAGTGCAACTTTATAGATTGCATAACACAAAATTGTCCTAGAAAAAAGGGTACTCAACTACTTGGTTGATTGACATCCAGGTACATGTCACTCACAAGTTCAGGACCCCAACTTTTGTCACATGAAGTTGCTAGGGCATGAGGACACAGGTGATAGGTTTAGGTTGAAAGTACATTTGGACAAACTGAGATCCAGATTTACACAACAAATGAAGGAATGACGGTGAGGAAATCCCAACAACAACCATATCCTTTGCTGATTGGGTAACGGTGCTGAGATACACCTGTTGACTAATTTTGTGCATAGTATAAAATAGCCGAATCTCTTAAACCCATCATGTCTGGCTGTAGATTCAACCTGATGGGTTTTCATATGCAGTAGTGATGTCTTTGACTGTGCACAAAAACTGTAGCTAAAGACTGACTTAGTCATCTTAGACCTTTGGAGCTTAATAATATTTCCTTAGGACAAATCAAAGACACTTTAGGGAACAAGCTACACAATGCACCGTCAACTAAATGGCTTTGCCTCGCTCAAATATTTACCAATATCTTGGGAAGGAAACCCAAGAAATCACAAAAGACACTGATCTCAAGAATAAAAAACCACCCTTGGAAGAGAGAATTTTCAGAAGGAAGCATCCAACATGTCTTCTTTCTTCATCTCACTGTTGCCTCAGCTGCTACTGCTGCGATTGATGCTTCCATTTGGCCAATTCCTGAAGGACACAATGATGGCAAGTGGAGAACAGTGGCAGCAGCAGCTGTTAGCTGGAGAATATTGCAACATCACAGACTCAATCTACCTGTTTCACGACCAACACATTACCATGCTGCACCAGTCTACAATTAACTGACCCAAACTCCTCTCACGGGGTTCTTGTAAGGACAGACTGATTTGAGGCTCTGTAATCCTGTACAGATTAACGAAGTGCTAACAATTGTGCTGGATCAGTACCAGAGGGGAAGATCCTCGTTTCCAAATAAATTTTTCTGTGAAATGAGACAAATTGTTTACTTGCTTCATGATGGTAAAGAATACAAACAATGTGCAAGTTCATGACAAAGGATCTCCCAAAGAACTCAAAAACATTCTCTGGAAGAACTGAAAACACTGCAAGGGGTTGTTGACTGTTGGGGAGACTGTCTGTGCAAGAGTTGAGAAGGGCACAATCTGTATATATATCATGTTGAACAGAAACACTTCAATACAACTTTGATCAGCACAGCAACTTCTGAAGATGAAATTCAGGTGCAAATCAGACATTATAGCCCTGAAGATCAGAGCTTTGACATGCAACCATGACACTCAAACGGTAAAGCATGAGAGTAATACTAGAAAGCTTCAGACCAGATAATGGCCCCTAAACATAGCCTACAAGAAAATGTATGGTGAAACTGCAGTACTTAGTGATGGTGCAAGACACTAAATACCCCTAACAAGCTCTGTCTGACACATTTTTGGGCTTGTCTTTTTTTGCCATTTTTACAGCCTGCATGGTTTTGTGCAGAATTGCATTGGGCAGTTATACCTGTTCTGCAAAAAGGGTTTTTTATTTTTTTGTTCTGATTGTTCTGCTTTCCCACACCAATTTCAAATCCAGAAACTCTGCTTGTGTGAACTTACCAGGTCTCTACAAGATTAATTGTTCATCGTCTTCAGTTAGGGGCATGGCTAGGCTTCTTGGTATGCACCATCGGAATGTTACTGCAGCATTATCACAGAGATCTCGAATGTGTGAAAGTGGGTCATCTTTGGGGAGATTATCAGTGAGAAAGAAGAGGACTGATGGCATCTTGCCACTTTCTACAAGAAATCTAGTGGTGCAATGGTGGGTAGAAGCAACTTGAGTCAGGCGGTTGACAAAGCTGAAGTGACCAGAAAGAGAGTGATTCTAGGCGCATCTGATGAGAAGCCCACTCATTTCCTCATGGAAACACACATATATCTTTACCTTCAAATATGTTGATTGTGAACAATGTCTTGGAGGTTGTTATTCTAAAAAAATTGGAAAGTCCAGCAAGAGCTCAGTTCTTTGTCCATGGTAGTTTTTTTGGAATGGATTTGAATGGAAGTCCTTGAAGTGATTAGTCCCATAAGAAAGTAATCTTGTGAACAAAAGCTTGTTAGTTAACTCTCCATTAAGTTTATAGTTGTTCAATGGATTGCTATTGGTTTTTTGATGAATTTGGGCAAATTCTGTTGTGCAACACATTTAGTCCATATATGTATTACTTCAAGGTATTGTGAAGGCATCAAATTAATCAATTACCTAAAATTGTTGATCCAATGTGGACTATTGTGAACTAATTACCTTGGAGTCTATAGAATCTATGTAGTATATACACTAAGCCCATCAAGTTTGGTTGGATTGTAACAAAGTTTATTTGAGTGGGTTCTGTTGTAACCTAAAGTCCATCTGATGGGTTTTGTTATAATCTAAAGTCCATCTGAGTGGGTTTTGTTGTAACCTAAAGTTCATCTGAGTGGGTTCTATTGTAACTTGAAATCCATTTTAGTGGGTTAGATAGTTACAAAATCCACACAAATTGGTTGGTTTGTAATTTGAACACCATTTGGAGTGATGGAATTGTTGAAAACTCCACTTGGATTGGTCAACTTGTAACTTGAAGTCCATTGGGAATTTGATACTATCACAATGTCCATTTGAATTGGTGATATTCTCACATTTGCTGATTTGACTCCATTCGATTGTACAACAAAGTCCATTTTTTGGGGGGTTAAGCTAAAAACATATATTAAGTTCTTGAATCTTCTGTAGAAATCTGAGGAAACAAATAGCACCTTAGAATTTATTTTTATCATCATGAGTGATCTCAATGACCTTATGAGCTTTGAATGTAAGCTTGCTTATGTGAACTCAATTGTAATTCTTAAAGGACATTTTGTTGCTACCTAATAAAGTTATTTGTAAAGTCATCCTCTTTCACCCGGTATCCCTGTGGTATTCACAAAGTAGTGACCACAAAAAAATTCACCAAAACATTCCACCCACAACCGTAATTTTGAAGTATGTATGCAATTTTTCATACTTTGTGACGAATATTATATTTTCACAAATATATTTCATATGTTGAAGTTCACTAATGTTTGTTGCAGTTTTCTTTTTAAACGATTTTCTTAAATCTAAATCTAACCCAATATACTTCAAACACAAAAAAAAAATAAAAATAAAAAATGTGATGTATGTACTTATATTAAAAAATCAAATGCAAAAATGCCTTATTTGTGACTACAATTTTTGGGGGGTGTAATGTGGTTTTTACCCAAGGATTGAGGTCAATATTGATGTTGTGGAGGAGAACAACACTAACCCATATGTTATAGTTCAAAAGGAGTCTAAAGTTGATGATTGTGAATAAGTTTGCTCTCCATAACTTCTACTACATGATATTTTTGTTGAAACCTCAACCACTAATTGTGTTTTGGTTTTTGTAGAGCCTAGTTGTTTCTAAAAGTAGAGAGGTGTATTCCACTCTTTGCTTGCAAGGAACTCTTTGCTTGCAAGGAATTCTTTCCTAGCCTGCCATTGAATCCTTTTTTACTTGGATATTTAGAGATCATTGCCCATTGTTTCTGCAACATTCTTTCTGCAATCACTTCATCACAGATGTAACAATTATGTTTTAGGAGACATTGATGATGAAACAATAGAACAAGTGAAATCTTTTGCAATGCTTCCATTTGTATTGAGCTTGGGGGTGGATGACGAGATTGTTTCAAAGATTTCATCATCCTATGGTTGGGTGGAGAGCTCTCTTCACCATTTGGACAAAGCCCAATGGACAATTCTTCTTGGGTCTACTTGACCTAACCGTTTTTCAAGATCCATACACCCCTTGCACAAATTGTGAATGCACCATTACATAATCAGGCTACCACCCTTGTATAGGCATGACCTCATTCCAGGAAGCCCTAGGGATGAGAACCTCCTCTATACAAATTGGATCATAGATATAAAAAAACTCGCATTGAACTTGAACCTCTCATAACAATTTTGGAGATTTGAACTGCAAGTAAGTACCAATGCTTGAATACAATATTTGGACAAAAAGCTTTGTATACGTATAAGTTACTATAACTCTGCTACTTCTGATATGAAATATGTTAGTGTTTGTTTCCAATGGGTTTTTGAATCCTTGTGACACATGCATCCAATCATATAAGAATCTGGTGCATTGTGCATTCAATGTCAAGGTCTGCACTACAAATAGATGGTGTTGCAACTATTGATACATGTTACTAATTAACCCTTCTATGTACAAGCACAAAGCTAAAAAGGGAAATGGAACTTACTCTTGCAAGGTTTGTTATAGCTTGAATGAGGACACAGTTCTCTGCAGAGTAAAGCTGGAGAACTGGGCTGTTCTGGGAATCAGGGCCCCGTGTGAGGCAGGATCCCAGTGCTGGACCTGAATTCCAAGAACAGCCCCATTCAAGTTTCTTACCCAGCATAAAGAACCCAAAGAATTTTGCCTTTACAAATCGATGGTAGTGATTCACTTGAAAGGCACCTTGCATTTTAAGAACATGGGTAAGGTGCCCTTCACATACAGAAGAAAAAATCAACCTGATCTTCTTGGCTTCTTTTATTATCTATGTCTCTACAGACACAGCAGGATTGATTCTTCCCATGACTTCAAGAAATGCAATTGAAACGTAAGTCACATGTTCATATAATGGTTTGCCCAATACTTTCAGGTGATTATTATACACGAATCTACACTGACTTCATCAGGAGCTGATGAAGTCAGTGGCAGAGTCATGGCATTGACTCTTGAGCAGCTCAATTGGTCTATTTCGGACTCTGTGAATAGCAGCAGCTGTAGGTGATTACTCTTTAGTCCTTCATGTGTCCCATTTTCTGGAAGAGTTGAGTTGTGCTAGAGGGTTCTGTCACTAGTTACTGCTGTTGCTTAAACCAATTTTATCAAAAGTTGTTTTTAGGGAGCATTAACAGCACCTGTTGTCTTTGGGTAGCTACAGATTTTTGCAACTTATGGAGGTCTGGAATCCCTATGGGAATTCTGAGTTATTTGCTGTTCGCTGTCATCAATTGAAGCTGCCTTGCTAGATGCTGCAATGTACACACTTGCTTGTGAAAATCGCCGAATGGCATTCTCAACTTCTCTCAGCTTCTGCTCGATTGTGGACTTGGACTTAACAAGACTTGGTATCTCCACCACCAGTGGAAAACACTGAAGCTTGTATAGAAGGTTTGATTGATCTTTGACAACTCAAATCAAGGACCACAAACTGACTTTTCAGAATACACAATTGAACCACTCCTACCCATCATCAGGCCAGAAACAGATTAAAAGCAAGGATACCTTTTTGCAGGGAAGAAAGTGCTGCTTGCCGCTCAGCCTCAGGCATTAGCACAAGGCCTGGTGGCCACTTTTGTGCTATCTCTTCTTGCCTTCTGTTCAAAATAATTGCCAAGATGAATAAGCATCAGACTTGAGAAAGATGTCAGCAAGCACAAAACATGGGAAATTGATGGAAATGCAGCAGAGACAGAAAAGAAAGGCCACCTTCAGAGAGAGAAAAGAGAAATTTCACCTTGCTTCAGCACATTCTGCAAGTCTGTTCCTCCTTTTAACAATGCTGCTAATAGACACATTGTACTAGTCAAGCAAAATACATACAGGGCAAATAAAAAGCAGTGTAAGGACGTGTTTGAGTAAGTGAGCCTCATGAATCAACAGTGTCTGGAGACTGAGGCTAACAGATCATAAACAGAATCTAAAGCAGAAGAAAGAGGTGTGCAGAGGTCCTTACTCCTATTTTGTGCATTTCTCATCTTTGTGGTTTGGGGTGCTTTGAAGGAGACCTTTTTCAAACCAAGATTTTCAGACTGGGCTGCAAAGTATATGTTCTTCATTTTGAGCAACAAAAATGAAATTTCAATTTTGAATCTAACTGCAGTTTTTATTACATCTGTGCACTCACCTGGCTCAGTTTGTCATCTCCTGCAGTTTCCAAAATAGGCTCTTGACTGAACTGATCAAAGAGCTTACAACTCAATCTTCAAAGCCTCATTTTCATGCACAATGATGAATTGCAGAAGTTTTGAGAGACTTTGAGCTTGATCTTACTAAGGTGGGACTTTGCCAAAGTTCTGGTGTTGAGAAGAATTGTCCTGTTCTGGTGCAGCTTCCGGTGGCATAACAGCCTTGATGGCCTCCATGTTCTTTGCAATATAATTTGTACCTCTCACTTGCTTATCAACAGAATTTCATGACAGTCAACAGAGACAAAACAAAAGCACCAGGCAGTTCAGTAACATCGCTGTAGTTATTGGATGGAATGAGTTGACAAAAACAAGGTGATTCCTTGGATATTCAATTTGGGAAGACCATACATAGATGCTTTCACCACAAGGAGGCATTGCTAACCTCTCTGGGTCTAGGGCACTCTCTAGACAAGGGTCGTGGTGTTGCTTCACGAATTCCTTCCTCTGTGGTCTTTTGTTGCTCCTGCATGGGGTCTTTTTGTTCATGTGGGAAACAGGTGAACCAGGAGTCTTTGTCCAATGTATTAGAAGGAGAGAATCAGTGACACTTGCCTCTCAAATTTATGTGGAATGTATCACCTACCATATAGAATTATACATGAAAATCTGCAGAAGGTTGGAGTCCAGAACTGGAAACTCTTCTTGAACCAACAGTGAATCTCTCCAGCCCCTGCTATGTTTTCCTCTATGCGTTTTGGGAGTTGTCATCAACAACTCAGAAAGGTAGAAGATATTACCTGCTTCTGTGCATGAAGGGAAGTGCTCATCTCAGAAATAGCCACACGGTGCTCTTTTAAATAATTCCGTTTCCCTCTTCCCTTTGACACTTCATCCCTCCTGCCAATGGTGTTGTCCAAAATACTTAACTTGCTCAGTTAAACTAATCAACACCACATTTGAAAGGAATGCAACAGTAGACATCACTCAAATTTCATTCTGCATCAGTGAAACTGCTGTCTTGGCAAAAGTCTAACCTGACCTCAAATTCAAGGTTCAAGAAAAGACTTTCTTATCTTTCTATGACAGGCCAACTTCCAGTCTTTCCCAATCTGGGAATCAGAACCTTGAAGGAACCCAAATTATAAAGGAGAAAGGCATACTTAGGTTCTGATGGAGGCATAGGGTTGAAAATGTGATCAAGCTGCGAGCTGTTGTAAGTATGTGCCATTGATGAAGCTCTTGATGCATGACCAACCCCCTCATTCCCAGTCTGCATCTGTATGCATCAAACTCAAAATTCAGCAGACTTCCAACAATTGGGTAACACACTGCTTCCTGATGCAAAACTCGAAGCCATGGTGAAGAAGAGAAGAAGCAGAACAAAATCCTGACAAGGTCTGCCTTAGTATTCCTGAATTTTGAAAACTGTCTTGCTTTCTAACCACCAGCATACATCATCCTGTCATTCTTGCAAGTTAACCCTTTGGAGCACCTGTATTGAGAAATTCTCCATGAGGCAACTAGATACATGCACAACATAACCTGTCTTGCTTGGGAATTATTTGTGTGCTGAGGAAGATCACTGTCGTGATCCTCCTCATGCCTCTGTTCTCCAACTGCAGCCTTCTCATGCTTGTTATCCAACTGCTCTCCTTCCTGTTTGCCCTCAGTTCTAAGCACCTGTTTCTTCTGTGTCAACTGCACATTGGCAGTAATCCAAGCACATGGACATCAGACATCAAGCACATGAAATTCACCATCATTCAGCCATTGGGCTATGTTGTTGCAAATGTGGCAAGGCTTGCTCATCATAAAGATCATTGGAGGAATATCGAGAGGCACATGTAGCACATGGAATGGTGACGAGAAACAGAGCCATTTCTATGGCAGAAAGAGCGGACGAAGAAGAAGAAGAAGAAGAAGAATGATGCTGCTGACAAACATGACTCGCAATTGCCTGATTTTCGAAGACGGATCCACTGATAACCAACGGAGATTTGGCAACACAAACGTACATAGCAACATCTTGCCAACGGATGCGCAAGCCCCTAAGCTTTACACAATGTGGACAGGCTGCTGCAGCTCGGTTGACGATTTCTTCTATGCTTCACATCTATCCGCATGCACATGGCGGCGGCGGTTTGAGCGTCCGAAATTTCGCAACCACGACAATAGAATCATGAACAGGAACAAACCTCCTTTTCAAGCTCTGTAACAACATCTTCAGGAAATATTTTGTGGCAATAAAAAAAAAGTGATGATCTGAGAGAAGAGCAGCAACACAACGTACAGGAGTGTAGGACGTTGCGGTCTCAGCAAATGTGACGGGAGCTCGCTTGTCAGTGAAAAGAGGACGACCGATATCAGACCCCGCCGCGTGGTGGTTCAACATCCAACCTCTACGAGATTGCAAGGACTTAGACCGCTGCATCATCCTTGGTTACTTCCTTCCCAGCAGCAGCTTGTCTCTGTCTCTGTCTATGTCCCTCTCCCCCGCCTCCAAACTTCATATGCGCATTTCCACGACGTCCTTCCCTGATATTAAGCTATTAAAAAAAACGTGACAATTCATTCAACAAAGCGGTCGCAATCACGAGGTTCACAAGTATGAATTTTCGTCAAAATTGCTACTCAGGAAAGCGGGAAATCGATTGGAAAGAAGGCGATCTGGTGGTTGAATTTGGAAGAAACCATGGAAGAGAGCGCGCGAGGGAGGGAGGGAGCGAGCGACGCAGGAGTCGCAAGAACCTCTCCTCCCCCACGGCGGGTAAGGGTAACGGGCGTTGTTTCCCCGGGTGCATGGAAGTAGTGTTTATAAGCACCCGGCCCGTTTTGTCCATTTTCCCCGGTTGAAGCTTGATTCACATGGTAGTAATACCCAAGTAAGGGTATTACTAGGGTATTAGGTAGTTATTACTCCATATAACCCTCTCTTGATTTTGGGGTAAATTTATTAAAGTTGAAACAATAAACCTTGTGTGTCAACTCTATTAGCATAATTTTCAATTGGTTTGCCTCCACTTTAGCCCATTTAATGCATAATGTACAATTAGTATTATTTATTTTATTTTGGCTAAAAAGAAAAGAGGGGTTTTTTAGCTAATTTTTTTGGGGCGAACTTTTATGACATTAAATGTTTTTTATTAAACCACTTTCTTGATACTAAATAAAATTAAAGCACAAAATATTAGATAAGATTTAGAAGTTTGCTTCAATCACACATACATAAAGCAAGTTGTATTCATTTTTTTCTAGTGGACACAAATATCCATATAAAAGGTTTAATAATATTTCCTCTTTGTCTCATTTAAGGTTTGTCTCATATGGCATCACCAAAATTATACATACACAGCAGATTTATTTTTTTAATGCAGAAAACCTATAAATTTATATGCCAAATTTCAATGATAAATGCACACAACTACATAGAAAATACATGTTCAAATTTTATTACTTTATTTGGAATTAATTCACATCTCATAAATTGACTTGATTCATAAATTTGGATTCATGGCCCTAGGGATCCATAAAAAAAAAAAAATTGGGCAAGGGGTGAAAATATAAATTTGTGAGAATTGTTTTTGGTCAATTCAAATAGCATAAGCCCACCTTTTATATATATAACCTCGATCAACTAAACTCCTAATTAAAAAATCCCATGCATTTAATAGGTTGTTTGTAGTTTGTATTGCTCTATTCTATAGTATTATAGATTATCCCAGTGTTTGGAAAAAGCTTTCATCATCCGCCAATGAGTTTTTTTCTAATTTTATGAAGTTGCTCAAATGTTGTTTTTGAGACCATTTGGTTGCCATAAAATAAATTTTGTTGGGGGAAACAATCACCAAATGGTGAAGGAAAAAAAAAATCTTAGAATGGAAAATTTTGTGTGCTTTTGGGTGTTTTAGTTACCAAATTTCTAAAAAAAAATTAAAAGTAAAATTATCAAATGTTCCCACCCTTTAGAACCCAAATGTCATGACTGCAATCCATTTTTTAAATAGTAAATCTCATTATTTCATATTTAATTTTCTTCACATAGTAGTTTTCCTCATTAAACATATGGTACAATTTATTTATTTTTGAATTTTTTTCAAAAAATTACAACTCCTTAAACTTCTAAAAAATGGATGTAAATGTCCATTTTGTCCTTTTAGGGTTAATGGTTTGGAAGATTAATGGGCCTTGTAATCAAATGAAAGTAATGCATTTTTACTCATGTTGGAGCTTTAAGCTTAAAGTAGAGATATTTACATTAGATTCATAATGATTTGGCCCCATTAGGAAAGACTGAGTATTACACTTGTAGTTTGAATAGGCAAATTGAAGATTGGATATTTCTTTAAGGAAAGTCGAAACAACTTTCAATACAAAAGGTAATTGTAACATTTAATCCTCTTTACATCATTAAGGGGTTTTGTTTCATTAGATTCAATTTTTTTCCATGATTAGCCCCCCATGCAAATTGTTTAATTTTTTTTAATTTGACATTTGGTTATGATCATTTTGTAATGCAAAAGTAGGTTGTCAACCCAGTGTGAACACTGGGCTGATCTTGGGTTCTAGGTTTGATTAATTTGGTCGTCTTGTTTTGACGGCGCCCCATCACTACTGCATGGAGTGCATGGTTGTTTTTTCTCTGGCTGTGTGTGCTGTAAGTTACGAGGGAGATGGCGGCTGGTATTGATGATGGAGGATGGAGCCGAATTGATGAAGGAAACAAGCGGTGACGGCTAACGGTGGGAGCTGAATGGAACGGAATGGCTGGATTCGGAAGACTTCGACAGGAAGCCAACGGAGTCTGAGGGAAACCAAACACCACCGAATCTGGTGTTTGAAAAGATTTTTGGAGTAGATAGACAATTTTTGGTTAGAGAAGAGAGACCAAGAAGTCAGATTGAGAAGAGGAGGATAATTCTAAGAGGAAAGGATGAGCTGATCTCTAGAAGCGGGAAAGGAAGAAGATTAGTAGTCGATGGACATAGCGAGGAAGAGCTCTGTAGTGAGGAAATCTCGGCTGAATGCCAGAACTTTCCGCTGCGCCTGGTAGTTAATCTAGCTGCTGTTGCAGAGAAATTCGAGAGAGAGAAAGAAAGAGAAAAATTGAAGGAGACTAAATAGCACCGGATCTGGTGTTTTTGTGAACATTTTGATGGAAAGCAGTGTTTGTGCTCTCGGGGAATGTACATAATCTACAATATGATGAAAAAGTTTCCTCATATGGGATTGGTGTGAATGAGCATGACAGGAGAAGAATTCTGTGAGGTTTGCCGTGTTGATGTGTTTGCGCGCTTTCGAACTGTAGTGGGTAGACGAAAGAGTGAGCAGGCAGTTCTAGTGTTGAAGAGAATTGGAGGTCTGTATGTGTCAGGTAGATTTGGGAAAGCACATGGACGCCAGGGTCTGCTGAAGTCAGTCCGTGTGTTGTGTGGTTTTCAGACCCTCCCTTTTTTTGTTACAATTTGTTTATTAAATTAATTGTGGCTTGATTCACATACCACTTGTAGGGTTTGGGTTGCCTTTTGGTCTAGAAGATTAGGCTTTGTAGACATGTGAAGGCAATGCATGTTTAACCATGTTGTTTTAGTTCTAATAAGAGGTCTTAATATTTCAAATGTGAAATTGATATGGACAAAGGCTGAACAACATGGAGGTACTAACAAAATTTCCATAGATCTTGCATTAATATCGCATGTTCGTGTTAATGAATTCATAGAAGGTGAAAAAGGTGATTTGTGTACCCCATGGAATGGAACATACACAAAAACATGAATGTTAAAAAATATATCAAGAACACGATAACTAGGCACCACCTTGGGCATATTTAGTAAGTGTCACGTTCCATGCCCTTGCTATATTTTATTATTTTTATGTATTGTTTGACACCAACATGTTATATTTTTAAATCAAATGAATATTTTATAGGTGTGAATGTGGGCATGGTCCAAATGATCATTGTGAAGATTCAAACCATGTTTAATTTATCAAACAATATTGTTTAATCACTTTGTTAATCATATGATCATATATACAATTGAAACTTGTCTTTTTTTCATTATGTGCACATTGCACACTTGAATGAATGATGACCCGCACATATTAAATATTCATTAGTTCCAATTCATTTTTAATTAAGTTTTAATTCAGTTATAATTCATTTCTAATTAACTATTAGTTCACTTGCGGTTAATTCTTAATTAACTCTATGTACACTTTTAGTTGAATTTAGTTCATCGATCCTTAGTTAAGTTTTAATGCACTTTTAGTTAAGTCTTAGTTCACTAGTTTACACATGGGTGAACATGGGCCACGTGTGGGTTGAAAGTTTTTTAAGCTAAGTGCCCAATAGGTATAAATAAAAGTGAAATTCCCCATGACTTTAGTCTGTTCAACATTAATTTTGGGTATGTTTCCTTATCATAACCTTGTTTTGTTTTTGTTTCTTCCTTGCAATAAAATCTTGTGGATTCTTGTTTCGCACATGTCATGTTTTTATTGTCTTGTTTCACGATTTAGATTTGGAATTAGGCATGCCTTCGTTTTCATTTTGATAAAAAAATCTTATAGACTTGGTTATGTTCGTGCCCATGACACCACTAATGTCAAGTTTCATTTTTTCACATCATTGGTGTTTGATGCACAATCACATTGGCTTGGATCATCACAAGTCGATAAACATAAGAAGATTTGGTGTAATGGTTAATTCCCCTAAAGGCAAATCTTTTATCAAACATGCCTAAGTGAAAGCCATCTTGTTTTATTATTGATGATGCCCCACAAAAATTGCAAGTAATATGGTGAATGGATTATTTTATTTTCATCCTTTTCAATTCCTTTTCAACTTGTTTATGTTTGCATATTCATGTTTCTAAATGTGTGCATGTTTTTTTAATGTGAAAATTTTGTGCATGTATAAGATTGTGTGGAATTAGGATAATGCACCCATTTCCCTTTGCACATGGCATGTTTTGAAAACATGGCATTCACTGTCAATGGATAAAATCAAAGAAATATGGGTGCATCATGCATTATCCAATGACCTTCACAAGGTCATATACATGTTCATCAATCTTAATGAGACCATTGAATCCTTCAAAGGACATTGGAAAGAAGAGGTGGTTGATAATTTTGAATGACATAAGTTTAACAATCATGGACTCAATACTTTTGGATTTATTATTGTCAATTTGGTATGCAAGTTCATTTTTAATTATCTTCTTCATACCCCATTATCATACATATCCACAAAAAAATCATTTTATGAGTTATTCCAACCACACCCAAAGCACTGTCTTTTAATGCATTTTACAAGTTAAATAAAATTGTGGATGGCAGGTTTTTGATAAGTGTCACATTTAACCAAGACACACAAGCAAGCATTAAATCTTATTATGGGGCATTTGACACAATAAGAAATTTTGTCATTCTGAACCTTTTTATCATATAACTAACATATGTTTAACCTTGATTAGCATAGGTTTAACATAGGTTTGATTTTAATTAGCCTAGGTTTAATGCAAATTATTCTAAATTAACTTAAGTTTAACCTTGGTTAGCTTAAGTTTAGTTAAGGTTAGCCTAATAGGTGTAATTTTGATTAGCTTAAAATTGACCTAGGTTAAGTTTTGGAAAACGTATGTTTAACCAAAGTTTAACCCTAAATTAACCCTTGGTTAACATAAAATTAACTTTGGTTAACCAATGTTCAGCCAAGTTGTTTAATTTAAGTTTAATGTAGGTTTAACTTTAGTTTGCAATTTGGTTAATTTGTGAAATTTAGTTTAGTTTAACCAAGTTTTTTATTTAAATTTAACTATGATTAGCCTATGTTTAACCTTGGTTATATTAGGTTTACAAACCTTGATTAACTTAGATTTAACTTGAGTTTAGGCCTAGTTAGCCTAGGTTTAGGCAAGTTTTAGCTTTAATTTTTTTAGGTGAATTTAAATTTAACTTAAGTTAACCAAAGTTTTGCTTTGGTTAGCATAGGTTTAATTTTGATTAATTAATGTTTAGCCTTTATTTAACTTAGGTTTAATTTAGGTTTACCATTGATTAGTTATGTTTAACCTTGGTTAACCTAAGTTTAACTTTTGTTTAACCTAGGTTTAATTTAGGTTTAATGTTGATTAGTTATGTTTAGCCTTGGTTAACCGAAGTTTAACTTTTGTTTAACCTTGGTTAACCAAAGTTTAACTTTGGTTAGCTTTGGTTTATTTTTAGTTAAGCTAAGTTTGACTTTGGTTTAGTCTTGGTAAACTTAAGTTACCCTAGGTCATTCTAATTTAACCTAAATAAGTTTAGGTTATATTAGGTTAACCTTTAATAGCCTTGGGAGGTCTAGGTTAAATGAAGGAGGTTTAGGGTTAGCTTAGCTTAATTCAAAGTTAACTTTATTCAACCTAAGTTAACCTTGGTCAACCTAGGTGTTGTAGGTTGTCCTAAATTAAAACCATGTTAATTTAGATGGACCTAACTTATCCTAAGTAGCTTAAAGTAGTTTATGCTAACCTAAGTTATCCTATGTAGCCTAGGTTAACTTATATAGGTTTATGTTAACTTAGGTAGGCCTAAGATAACTTAAATTAACAATAGGTCTACTTAAGGTAGGTTAGGTTAGGCCTACCAAGCTAGGTTTAGCTTGACTAAGTACATAGGTTTTGTTACTTAAGTTGTACAAAATTGTTGTTTATAGTTTTATTGTGTTTAGATTTGTTACCCATAAGAAGTTGCGGTGTAATGACTAAACACTTAAACCTTCAAGATGGTGGTGAGGGGTTCAAATCTTCACAATTGCAACCTAAGTAAACGACCTAATTAACCTAGGTTCCTTGTGTAAATAGCCCACCTAGACTCTTAGCCTAAATTGTTTTAAACATAGGTTAGACCTCATAGATTAAATTGTTTGATTTAAGCCTCCTAGACTTAGGTCATTTAGCCTTATTTGACTAGGTTGTTACTATCACTTGACAATTTATAAATGAACAATAAGTTATTTAATATGACTTAAATTGCCATGTGGAAATTTTTGTTCGACTAAAATGTGCATTAATTTTAAAATGGAAACTCACATTATCATTTTTGCAACAATTTTTCTTGTTGCACCATCACATCATCTATTTTGGAACTTAAAGTTTTTTTATTTTAAAAATAATATCTAAATTACCTATTGAAACATGCCATTTTTCAAACATGGTTTCATTTTTAAATGTTTTTTTGCACTAAAACCAACTTGCAAAAAAAAAAGGAAAATATTCATTTTATTTACTATTTTACTAGATTTTGATAATAAGAAAAATAAGATTTTTTGTTGTGAAATTTGACATTATTGCAACAAAAAATTCAAAACATTTAGTTTTTGAAAGGTCTTTACAATCTCCTTTGTCCTTTTTAGTTCCCTTTTTATCTCTTGCACAAACTTGTCCTAACTATTTTGATTACATTCCTATAAGAATCAAAATTAGTCTTTTATATAGTCTTTTGTTGGTCCTCTTATGTCACTTGCTTTCCATTTGGATCCCTATATTGTCAATAAAAAATGGTCCTCAATAGTATTCAATTGTAATGAAAAGCCATCTATTGTTGGATGTTCTCTATCCATTCCTAAATGAATCTTATAAACAATCTTCAATAGTCCCTTGATACTAAGGTTTGGTTAATAAAGAATGATTTTTCTTTGATGTTCACCCTTTTGCAATATTCATAATGGTTCCTTCATGGGGCTATTGTTTATAATGTCCTTTGTTTTGTGCAATAAAGGCCTATGTCATGAATTTTTAATTTAAAACAAATTGAAAGACAATTATTGTCTTTACTATGCAATCATTTGAATCACACAAATTTTTCTTATGGAATGTGAATTCCCAAAGCCAAATAAGAGAGTTATGTTGAATATGCTACATTTTATAGGATATATAAAACCGCAATTTTTGAACCTTACACCTTGTTTCAATTACATGTAGAACTAGTTTATAGTTTAGATGTTCGATAAAAATGATTTTGCATTTTGATTTTTGTCTCAAGAACATCCCCTAAAAGGCTTGGTATGAAAATCACTTTATGCATTTTATGATTGACCTTCAACTCTGCATGCAAGATAGCCCATTAATCCTTCCAAATTAACAAGTTGACAATTGCAAACCAAAATTTGAAACCAAATTGGGAAATAATGTAGACCAAGAAGGGTGAGACAACTTAGTCATTGAAGTAATTATATGTGATTTCCAAGCACTTGAGCCTTTCCAATACAAAGATTTCAAGTGGCCTATATTCAATAACACCAAACTCACTGATTTTGTTGCAATTAAGTGCATTGAAATTCACAAAATTAACTAGAATGAAGATTACTACTAAAACAAGTGGCTTTGCCATGAGAGGCTTTGTCCTAAAAATAAGGTATTACATTTAATGTTTTTATGAACTCAAGTTATATTGGATGAAAGTTTCTTGGCTTTATGAAAGACCATGAAGTTGTTTTTTCACATTTGTACTAAAAAAAAAGTTTTATAATTTGGCAATTTTTATATTTGTTTTTGTCGCATTTTGGGTTTAGGTTTTCCATTAAAGGTGTTTTATTATGATGTTTGATGGGTGCAGATGTGGATAAAAAAATTGTTCAAATTTTTAAAAATCTTATCATTGATATTTATGAATTTTTTTTGCATGGTCCATGAAAAAAATGTAAAAATGAAAATTCAAACCATAAGGTGCCAACATTTTGGGAGTAATTAATTAGGTGGAAAATGCAACATTGACATGCATTTTTTTCACAAGCATTACACTTTAAATAAATGGAAACATTAATGGTTTTTTGTTATACATTGGAAGATTGTTTGATGATTTGAATGAAATATAAATTGGTTTGTGAAAATCTAACCAATATGCTTTTATTACGCCAAATTTGCATTCATTTCCAAGGACATTTGCCCATATATGGTCTAATTGTGATCTAGCTTTTGTGGTGTTTTCATTAAATTGTGATTTTAATTGGATTTTATTTATGAAATACTATATATATATAATGCTTGGTTATTGTCTTTTAGAATGTCAACATTAAAGTCTCCCATAATGATGATTGGACAATGTTTAGGAGATTGTTGAATTATATTTTGAAAATTGTTTAAGAATGTAAAATTGAACATGAATGAGTTCAATACACACATAAAATATGTTTTTTTCTATTTATATTAAAATTTATTATATAAATAATAGTAAAATTTGTTGGGTGGTTGTCCATTACAAATTGAATTTATAATTTCAATATCCTTTATATTTTATGTTACAATACGAAATTTGTTCAAAATTTGTATAAAAACCATATCAAACCATCACATAACTTTATTTAGTGCATAACATTAGACATATGTTTGCCAAAAAATTGGTGCTAGTATATTAACATTATATTTGATATTTTGAAAGATCCAACTATTTTTCACATGGGATGTTTGATAGAAATCACTTGTCATGATAACATCAACACCAACAACGAATTTGTTTTGAATGTGTTTTATGAACCTCATCTTATTATCTATAAAATTAAACATTAAAACACCAATAATTTAATGATATTTCACCTATCATTGTAATTTTTCAAATTGACATGTAAGCCTATTTAAAGAATCTAATGATAAGTTTGGTAAACTAAATAATGATTATTGGATAGGTATGTTCAACATTGAATGTATTGTTAAATCATCAATATTGAATACAACTTTACATATTAATGTCGTAAATAAAACTTTGGTTTTTGTTAAATCTAAATATATGTCTCTATTGTATAAACATAATAATCGTTGAATTCTGAATTCAATATAAAAGTTTTACCAATTTCAACACCCCTTGTCAAAAATGAACATATCGTTGTATCAAGGTACAATTTTTTTATATGCATAACATCATGAAATATTAATTTTTCTTCATTTAATTTGTTTAAATAAACTACAATATTCAAATTCTTCCATCATCATGGAATATGATGATTTTGTAAAATTGTCATATTCTAAAAATTATGATTTTTGGTTTGATCCATTACATGATTAAATGACAAAATCAAATCGTAAATCATAATGTTCAATATTGATTGTGTTTGTTACATGAATTTGTAGGACATGGATCATTTACTTCATTATCTATATCATTAGTCCAAATGTTAGTTGAATGTAATGGTTTTGATTTTGAATCTATTGAATAATATTTTTTTCAATATTTGGATATGGCATTTGGTAGTCAAAAATAAATTTAATCTTAAAAATTTCATCATGTTGTTGACAATATGCATCATGCCAAGTTACATTAGTTATGAGTTGTGAGTTTTCTAAATTTTGAAATGGTGAATATAATAAAACTTGTTTTTTTGACCAATTTTCAATATCTCTATATTTATTATAATTTACAAACTTAATAATATTTGATTTGCAATGTTTTGAAATCTTTTTTTTTATGTTATAAAAAGAATTAAAGTTTTTTATTGACAATAATTCATACTGATTAAAATGATTAATATATTTGTCTATGATCAATTAACACATTGTATCAATTGAATTTGGTTTTAATTCATTTAACGTAACTTATGATTTTAACACAAAAACATGTTCATCAAAAGGAAAAATATTTATGAATTGAAATATTCAAAATGAATGGAGGTATTGTTCTAAAATTGGATCATTTTCATTTATTTGAAAAGGTTTTTTTTTTTTTTTTTTTTCCCTAATGCATAGGAGGTAATAGGTAATGAAATCTACAAACAACATGGTTTTTTCCTTACATGTATGTGTGTGTTGATGTTGTTATGCATTTTGTAATGGGTTTGGTAAAAATAATACATAATAAGAAATCTACATCTTCATAAACTATTCAATTATTTTATTTGTGTGCATTCCATACATAGGTGCATTTTTATCCATGAAAGTCCATGGTCATGTTCATTCCCATGATTTTGAAATTTAGTGCTGAAAAAACTAAAATAAATTAAAAATAAAATAAAATAAAATAAATAAATAATATATATATCCAAAAAAATATTGATCTTTTGTGAAAAGTTTGAAAAAACAAGATGTTTTATGATCGTAATATTTTACACATGTGATAGGTTCAATTCATATCAATTCTATTATATGAACAGATTGGAGGTTTTTTATTTTATTTAAGAAATTTAATTTTGAAACATGTAATGTGTGTAAAACTTTAATGAGAGGATCCCATAATCTTTCAACAAATGTAAAAATGACAAAGAACATTGGAAGACCAAGTTGTCGAATCATTACAAATAATTTTTTGGAAACCTTTTTAAATAATTAAATGGATTACGTAACTTAACTAAATCACAATAACTTAAGTTTGATTTGAAGATATTATCTAAATTTGGTTCATTTCATATTTAATGAGTTTTTTCAAGTTCTATCACATAATTTTCCTTTTCATATTCACACCTAATTATATAACCTATGATTTTTTGAATGGAAAATTTAACAGTTGAAGAAAAAAGGTTTAAAATATTTGTTAAAAATCCCTAGATTTATCAAATAATTCCCATTAAACTATTTGTTGATATTAAAAATGTTCAAAAAATTGTCGACATTGCCCTTAAAATAATGTTGGAAAATTTAATTCATTTCAATGTTGATCTTTAAATAAAAATAAAGGGCGAAAGTTTTGACTTGGGGCAATAAAATATATAATATTTTCATAATCCATCATTTTTGGAGCATTTAAAAATTCATGTGTCATTGATTTTGTTGGTGTACAATATATTTTTTCATTGTCAAAATCAAAGTTATCAAATGATATATTATTATAAGTAGAATTTGAGATTTTGAATTCATATGTAAAGCAAACTAACTTGCCCATTGATGATGAACATTCAAATCTTTGTATAGTGGTGTTTCAATTAAATTTCATAAACCGACCATCACCATATTTGGATGAACATTTGCTAACATATAAGGTGATTTATATTCAAGATTTTTAAAAACACACCTATTATTGTACCATTATGTGGTAAACATGGTAGTATTGATTGAATTGGATCCACATTTACAAGCATATTAATAACATTATGGCAAACTTATCCTCGGGGTGGTACATTAAAACGTCACACCCCAAATTTTTGTGACCCATCCAACTTTAGAATAGCACAGGATTCACATAAAGGAAGCTTTTCATTCCAAATTATTTATCAAAATGCTACCCAAATAATGTAGAATTCAAAATTTTAATTAAATTTACAAAAAAATGTGTTTTGTTGTGAAAAATGAATGCATAAAAAAAAAATCTTAAGAATGTCACATGAAGAATTTTTTTTATTAGGAACACAAAGGGAATCTATTTTTGGGGAATTTTTTTTGGATGTTAATTTTTAATAATACTTCAAATACTAACCTATTTAACCTCTTGTATAGATAATCAATGGAATAAATTTTGATTTAGTTCTGACTTTTTGAAATTGAGATTATGGAACCTTAAAGGGCCATTGATGTCAAGAACACAAATGATAATTATTTTCACCTTTTGTTATTTTAATGTTTAGTTTGGATCATTCCCTTGTGCATATACTAAATAAACAAGAAAAAATATCTATTATGTAAATGTAAGGACACATAAAAGAAAAAGTTAGGAATTGGGTCAATAATGGGTTAGGAATGGTTCATAAATTAAAATATTAATGCATATTATATGTCTTTAGGTGTTCATTATTTTTCATGAGTGTGTGCATAAATGGGGAACACATAGCCAACCTAGTCCAATTAAATAAACTAATGTATAAGTAGATGAAATTTTATTTCTTAGATTGAATCCAACTTTCCTATGATTTTGGTAAGGTGGTTCCTAATGGTACCACCCAACGAAATGTTTGCCAACTACCATGCATCTTATATTGCACATACCCTTGGAATTTATAACTTTGAGCAAAATCAAAACATGGTGAAATAATTTTTTTTAAAATTGTGTTAATTTTTGAATTGACGGAATGATTTTGTTTTTAAATTTTTATTTAGTACTTGAAATGAAGGTGGTTGATTTTCACTAATATTATGTGAAAACCTTGTAGAAATGTATGATGTTGAATTAAATTATATTTTAATTTAAAAATAAATAAAAAGTATTTTTGACAATTAATCTTAAAAATTAAGTTTTAAAAAAAATATAACGTTTCACAATTAAAACAAGGAATTATGGGAGCATCTTGGATTTATTTATCATAAATGTCAATTTATATTAAATTATGTGTATTTTCATTATATTAACATTATAATCTATTATATTTCATTGACATTATGTTTTGCAAGAAGTTGTTGTGTGGGAATTGGTTACTTTATTTTTTCTAAAGTGCATTGAACATATGATAATTGAACATTATCATTATGAAAGATTTTTGTGATTTATATATATATATATATATATATATATATATATATATATATATATATATATATATCATGTGATTCATAATTTATGATCTTGTTTTTTTAATATTTGGCAACATGTTAATGAATTGAGATTTTTTTGCGTAATAAGTCAAATTTGGACAAACTTTCAATAATTCAAAAATATTATTATCATAAAATGTTCAATAATAAATGATAAATAAATTATATATATAATATTTGTAGTATAATAAAGTTGAACAATGAAACAACATATTCCAATGGTGAATCCCAATTATCTTTCAAATTGTCCATTAATGCATAATCAAAATTCTCATTATAACAAAAACATGTAGTTATTTGCAATAATTGAATACAAGGTTGTTGCACCACTAATTCTTAAAGAGATGGAAAATCATCTAAATTTATGGTAACTTTGGAATTATTAATTTGAAATGTATGCAAAGACCTGGATAGACCATTAACATATTGAAATGGTTCAAAATGTTGAAAACTACATGCTATATGTAAAACGATGGATTGAAAATCCATGCCACATCAAATCATAATGCGTTTTGATAGTTTATTCCAAATGTAAAATGGCCTTTGTAGATATTCAGTTATCCAAAATATCGCAATGAAATCTCCCACAAACCTCCCATACTAACATTTAATGTCATTTGTATCACATATCGATGTTCATTTGTGTCCATGCTTTGATACATATCAAACAAAAAACTTAGATTTAATTTTGGAATGTAACATTGTTGGGCTTTTTCTATATTCAACAATAAACATTGATTTAAATGTGCCATGTTATTTTGCTTCAATTCAAAAGATAATAAATGATTATCCAATAAATAAGATATATATTCAAAAAGAAAATTATTTATTTCATATTTGTATGTTGAAACTAAATGAAGGCCATATGAATGTAATTCTTGTTCGAATGATAAATCAATAAGATTTAATAAAGGCATTTTCCATTATTATGGAAAATTACTTAGATGGAAAAATTGTTAGCATTAAAAAAAGATTAATCTGGAAAAATACTTTTATTAAAAATTTGCATGCATTGAAAGAAAAAATTCATCAAAAATTATTTTCATTGAAACACTCCTTACATTGAAAAGTTATGTGCACTAAAAAAAATTATATAAAAAAATCATTTGCATTGAAAAACTACTTACATCAAAAAATTGTTTTCATTTTAAAAACTACTTGGATTGAAAAACTATTTTCATTGAAAATTTACTTTCATTGAAAAAATTGTTTGGATTGAAAAGCTACTTGCATTAAAAAAAAAATTCATTGAAAAACTTGTTTTCATCAAAAAACTATTTTCATTGAAAAAAAATTTCATATAGAAAATGTTGCATTTGAAATTATTTTTGGCACTTGATGTAAATTGATGTATGAGGACCATTTTTTCCTCTAGAAAAAAAACTATGAAAATTATTATATAATATGGGTTATTTAAACTAAATTTTTCGATATAAGGAGTTTGCACATATATAGATTATTCGTATACTAAAGGTAACTATAAAAAGGTCACATAAAAACTATCAACAACCTTAAAGCCTTTAAGAAGGTTTTTGTTTAGAATTTAATTTTGATTCATCAAAATCAAGCTTGTGTTTCACACTCCATTGGACATTATCACCAAAAATAATTCTCAAAGGAACAACAAACCTTTGCCTTTTAAACTGGTTTCCGTTTGTGTGATAAATTATTGAATGTTTTTTTTAAAGCCAACAAAGGCAAATGTGGTTGACAATTGAAAGTTACAATGAATGTGAATTGAAATGAGGAGTTGAACTTGTTTTGGATGAAGTAAATCGAAGAATTTAGATTTTGTCATATGCACAATTATTTAAAGCCATTTGCATTCAATAGTTAATAACACATGTTCATCATTAGTTGCAAGGAACCATGAAAAAAATGTAGTTTTTGAAGCATTGATTTTTAAAAACAAGTGTTATATTGAACACCACTTGTTGGAAAAATGATGATATCTACTACATGACATTTTCCACATACTTTTTCAAATGGAATTGTAACAGGGTTGGTTATGGAAACACTTTAGTCACCCAAAAAAAAGATAATATTTTTTTTTAAAAAGAGGTAAATGAAAATGGATATAAACATAGGGAAAATGTGGGAAAAATAAATCAATCAAAAAAGTAATAAAACCATGCACACACATACACATAATATGTAAATGAAAAAAATGAAATGCATAAGAAGTGCATAATAAAATATGTTGTGGAAATTTAATAATTCAAAAAAATGATATTTAAAAAAAGATAAAAAATAGAATAAAAAAATTAATAATAACAAAAATATATATCAAGAAAAAATGGTCATTCAAGCACCAAAAATACAAATTATACCCTTTTTTTTCAACCATACATTTCTTTTGTTTCTTATTTGTTTTGAGTGATTTAAAAAGCTATGGGTGTGAGATTTAAAACTTTACAAATGATCTTGGAAGTGCAAAAACATTATACCAACATATATGTTTTTTAAGATTTAAAACAAAATTTGATTTTTTTCTGCTTAAACCTTACATTTTCACCACCTTCATTTCCATAAGCCATATCTTGCTCATTTTAAAACCAATTTCAGTGATTTTTGTGACATTATATGCGCCAAGAAAAGGGCTACAAAATCCTTTCAATGTTCAATGACTAGTGACCAATGTGGAGAAAGTTATAAAAATAATTTACAAAAGTTTTTCACATACTTGTCTACCTTAACATATTAAAATTACAATATGTTTTTCTTTGAACTAACACACTCCAAACATTTTATCGCATATTCCTTACCCAAAAATGAATTCCATTAGATTACATAAAAATATTTTTTTCACTTTTAATATCAACATTGTACTCTATGTCTAGTATGTAATGGAACATGGATTTTTGTTCTTTAGACAATTCTAATAAAAAAAATTCATCTCAATGTAGTTTTATTTTCTATAGACTATTATCAGAAAGAGAATTATGTCATTGCTTGGTTCTCCCCTCCTCAAAGAGGGAAAAATTAAATTGTTGTTGTTTTCTTTTACATTAAATTTGGGTGGCCACTAAGTGTTCTTTAGGTGGGGAAAAAAAAACCCACCTAGTGGCCACCATATGGTTTTTCATAGTCCAAAGTCGAACATTTTTTTTTCACTAAGAAACTTGGTGGCCACTATGTTTGTTTTTTTGTTTTTTTTTTGCCTAGAGACCACCTTGTGGCCACCTAGTGTATTCAACTTTTAATTGTGAGGGACCACTTGGTGGCCACCAAGTGATTTTGACCCTGGATTGGGAATGACCACCTAGTGTTTTTTTTTCCTAGAAACCATTAGGTGGTTTTGACGTTGAATTGCTAGGGAACAACCTGTGGCCGCCAAGTGGTTTCCATCCTAGATGGTTAATGACCACTTGATGGACCACTTTAGAAAATTAGGTGAACATTTGATTTTTTTCAAAGTTCATAAAAAAACACTTTGAAAATTTATTTTTCATGACATTATTTTTGTATTTTTAATTATTTTATAATAAGTTGATCATGAGATGAACATTAGGTTTTATTTGATGCTTTATGTCTAAATTTGGAAAAAACATTGAATGATGCAAATGAAAGGAAAATATTTTACCTTTTTGAATGCAAATCAAACACTTAATAATTTGTTGTGTAAGTACATAAAGCGGGCTCGAATAGCTTCATCAACAACCTTTGTTAAAATTGTATAATACTATGCCTTCAAATATTAACCTCCTTTTAATGTTGTTGTCACATTCTTGATTAAAATCATAGCACTTTGGCTTCCATTGTACACCTTAAGAAGTTGTTCATATTTTGTTTTAAAATTGTTAGCAAAAGTAAAAACAATTTGATCAAATTCACCTTTTCCATTTGCATTCAACAATTTTTTTCACCTTTGTTATCCCCTATTCCCCTTACACCAATGATGATGACAACAATGGTAGTAGACCTCCAATTCTGAATAAAACTTTTGAATTCTTTAATGGAATACATGTGAAAAAACATGGGAACTAATTTAGGTTGGAATGCGGGAATTGATGACACAATGGTTATCAACTCAATTGTAATGACAACATGCATGTCTCCTTGTTCAAAACCCTTTTAAACTTTGATTCAAAGCCAAAAAGAATCACCTTCATAAACATGCCTTTTTGTAAATGTTATTCATACATCTTTATATGAAGCGATTTCACCTTCAAAATGATTGTGGTCAAAGGTGCCCTATCCAACAAATCATAATGAAAATATGCATAGCCTAGATCTTCCATGCTCCTATTTGTAAGTTGATAAAAGGTGCCATATTTATTGAACACCTTTGCTTCAAATGTAACATTTCTAATTTCGAAATCCAATTCATCCATCACAACAACTAATTTAACTTCCTTCATTAAAACAATAACCATTGTGCAAAAACAAAAAAAACTTACCATAATGAATTTGACAACTAACAAATGAAGTAGCACTTGGCAAAACTAACACACATTTGGCAAAACATACACTTGTAGAAACACAAACTTGCAAAAGAAATTTAAAAAACAATAAAAAAAAATGGTGAAAGTTTAAACCAAACACATTGTTCTTGCTATGAAACTATAGCCGAACAACTGGTGACTGGACAGAAAACTCCATGGCTGTGCTGTTTGTGTGAACACAGGAACACTGATCAGGGTAAGCTGGCCGCCTCTATTGATGAGTGGCGGCAGATTTCATCTTCATTAGTGTGAGGGGGGATCTAGATGTGCATGGGGTGCATGGGAGAAGTGTGGTCTGTCTTTGTGGGATGGGAGGATAGGAAGATGACAGCGTGATTGATGAGGAGGAGCGGCGCCACATTGATGAGGCATGGAGGAAATAGTTGAGGGTGAAGAAAACGAGGCGAACGAAGCGTGTGTGAGAAGCTGGATCCAAGGATGTAGAGAGGAGAATGATTAGTTAGGCAAGTCAGTCAGTTTTGGGTAGAACAAATAAGAGCTCAAAGAATAGGGTCTGGTCACTCTTCTTCCGCTGCCATTAGTGACTAGGAACCTCTAGCTTCTGAATGTGGGAGAGATGAGTGGAGATTCAGGACCAATGCAACAAAGGAGAGTAATTCCGGAGAAGGAGAAAAGCTTGTGCTGTCGGGGGCTTTTTTTGTGAAATATAAGCTATGGAGTTTTGTCATTCAATTGCTCTCAGTCTGAGTCAAGTAAGTAGGACCAAGCTCTGAAAAAGCTCAAAAGAATAGCTTTGCAGCTGAGTCATGAAATCCCGATTGGAGATTGGGAAAAGTCGCTTGTTGTGTTGTTTCCTTGCTGTGTGATTGCATTGTGCTCGCTCTGTCAAAGCGAGACAGAGAGGAGAGGGTTGCTTGTTGCTGTGTTTCGTCTGCATCTACCGACTCCCTTCTTTTTGGTTACAAAACAACAAACATACAATGTTACATTTATATGGGTTACAATATCTAACTTAAACCTTAAACCTAACTCTAAATTTAACCCTAAATTATTTTTTATTTTGTATTGACTTTAAGTAATTCTGACAATGGTTAATTTCAACTTAATAATTAAGGATCATATCCATGGTTTGGTGGTTAAATCATGGTCTAATAATGAAAAAGATAGTAATATCCTCGACATCTTATAAATTTTAATTATTGACTTTTAATAACTTTGACTATGGTAGATTTCTACCATTAACCATGGATATTCATGAAACATGGTTTGATGGTTAGATAATAATGAATAAGACATTGATACCCTTGGCATATTATGAATTTTGATTATGCACTTCATGCTTGCACCCAAACCTTAAATTTCTCAACTTAAATTTGAAAGATATTAATACATAAACCTTCATTTCTTTTCACTATTTAATCATTATTTCATTTTTGCTCAAGTATATTATATTATTTGTTAAACATCAACATTTTTTATCATGTACATAAAAAACGTTAGACACATAAAAAATTCAAAATTGATTATATTTTCCTATTTTGGTTAGATGTATTAAGTGTTAAGTTTTTAAAAAATATTGATTGTTTTTATTAAATTTTTTAAATTAAATTTTTGTGTTGAAATTTTTCCATTCCCAAAAAAATTGTTAATTTCTATAAAATATTTTCTTGAGAAAAAATCTTCATTAAATCACCATAATTAAATAAAAATCCGTGAGAAAAGAAAAACAATTAAATACCTAAACCTTTTTATTCTCCCTAAATTTTCATCTATAAACTCCATTGTACCCCCACCCAACTTTATAAACTAGTTGTGTTTGCCCTATGCATGCTTGTAAAACCTAAAATTATACATGCATGTATTATCTTAGGGCAATAATAAACTTTTATAGTAGAAAAGGAAACAATAATACAAAACTAAAATCAATAAAATTTAATTTCATTATGATTTTGTTATTAAATCTTCATCAAAGCCTTATTGAAGTTTTAGAATAACATCAAACTAATTAAAACATTTATGTTTCAAATATATATATATATACATGTATTTTAAAATTGAAGTGTTTTTGTTTAATCAATTCTTGCATATTTTTCAATTTTCATTTAAATAATATTTAAAGGAATTGAAGTTAAATATTTATATGCTTATTAAAAAAATCATTTAAAAAATTAGTCACACAAATTGTTTTTACATTTCATAATGCTATGAAACCTTATGATACAAAAAAGTAAGCGACAACTCAAAAAAAATGATATAAAGACATGAATAAATTAGTTACCCAACATTCATAATTTGAGAAGAAACTCAACAACTAGATGGGTAGACTTCAAAACAACCCATCTATTGGATGGGTGCATCCAAAATCTACACATGCCCATCCATTAGCTTGGGCCAATAAAAAACTTACATGTAAACCTATAACCTTATCCATTCATCCAACTTCATACCTATTCCATAAGGTGTTCACACAATGTATTTGTACGAGAAAACCAATTAATACTAAATGAACAAATAAAGTAGATAGATCGATGAACGAACGTTTACGAAGTCAAAGGAGGTTGAATCTTCACACATTGTTTAATTGTCCTTATGTGTAAACAAATTGCATTATAAATTATGTGATCAAGATATTAAGATTGAAAATTGACATTTGCCCCATACCAATGTAGGGGTAGGAGGCAAAGGGGCAAGTATAACTCCACTTTTAAGCAAAAGTTTACATAAATTATAAGCAACAAGCCACAACAACATAGGCAATATACATGGGTGGAAAATTATTTAGACATAAAATGGTGGATGAGATTGATTATTTTGTTCCTTGTTCCCATGCTTTTGAAGGATTAGATTAACGAGGAACTCCCATTAGAGTGCCTTGAACCAAAAAGACTTTTGGGGGATTGGATTAAATGAGGACCTTCATCCACCATGGATAAGATGTATTGTGTTGAATATCTTTCCTTGATAATCTTTAACTTGTCCACCACTTCTTGAATATTTTTCCTAAAATATTGTGTCAATTATGAAGATCAAGGTTGTTGGAAGGATTTTCCAATGTTGCAACCCCACTTTGAGGCAAGTGTGAGGATGAGACTCACACTCCTAAAAGTGGGAACTTGGAGTCCTCCGGGACTCCCGCAATTTGAGACTTCAATTGTAGAGGAAATGTTCTTTATACCGTTGGAAAGGCCTTGAAGTGTAAATGTCGAAAATGGCTTCGCACGAGCCATTCAGACATCTCTAGCACAAGTTATGGTCAAAAGAAGGGCCAAGAGTCAAACTAGCAATTTGACTCCCGACCACAAAAAGTTGGGAATCGACCCGACCCCGGTGTGTGTAAGTTGAGTGCAACACACCGTTGAAAAGCTCTCAAGGAGAGCTACAAGTTTGCTCTAGACCTTATCCCAATTAGAGGTCTGAGCCGAGAGTTATGAACTCCCAAAGTCTCAGGAGTCCAATCCGGGACTGTTTCAGGACTCCTCCTTGGGAGTCCTGGGAATAAAAGCCATTTGGATGTGGCTGCGGCGGAGCAACGCAAAGAATACCATATGGGGGAAGGTGGTGGCTTCCCTCGAATCTGGGCCGTGGTGAATCAAGTGAGTCCGTGTTGCCCGTGGCTTGTCCCAACATCAAAAGTGCTTTCGAAGGTGAACTAACCCATTTGTGGTTGGTTTTGATGCAGGATCGAGTAACTAAATAGTTGTCCCTCTTCCTAGTCTAATCCCGGAGCTTTTAACACGCCCCTCTCACCCCCTTTAGTGCTGAAAGTTGAGACCGCCACCAAGTTCCAACTACTTCCTCTCTTTAACAAAGTTGGACCCATTTTGGGTCTAACAAGGAACTAGGGGGCACGTCATCCAATGACGATGCCAATGAATTAAATACTTCATGGCACAAAAATCCAATACAAAAACAATGGTCAAAATCACCATAGGGGAGACAAAAAATGAAGGCCAAAAAATGCACAACCCATAGGAACCCAAAAAAAAGGAAAGAGCTAATCTTTCTTATGGTAGGAAGCTATCTCACCCATGGGCCTTCTAATGTTGCCTGCATGCAAATCATGAGATCTAATAGTAATGGGAGGTCTAGAATAATCATCATTTGCCCACACAATCTTCCTTTCTATAGCAGAAACTAAAACACATTGAAAATCAATACTAACACACAACCTAAAAAAACGAATGCAAAAAAATGAAAATAAATGACCTCTTGATCGTCTATTATGGAAAAGATAGGCACATTCCCTGAAGAAAACAATCCATCACACCTAGGTGTCCCGTGCACTTCCATAGCCATCACAATAAAGTGGTGCCTTTCATGAAGCTTTCCATACTTGCGGATCTTAGTAATCACGCTAAGTTCTGTAGCTACACTTGATGGTCAATTAATGACATTCAAAGCCATTGTTTCCCACATCGAATTGGTAACCACCACATTGATAATGAAGACTTAAGCCTTTCAGGTCATGTATAAATAGGTTTGTCATGAATTTTTTGACATGAGGGCATACCACCACTCTCTCCATACAACGAGCTCATTTTATCGAACGAGGGCATATATTTTGACCTCCAAATGGGCAATGAGCTAAGTGCATGTTAGATGCGTCCAACCCATGTCCATATTCACACAGGAAAAGACTAAATGTTGCAGGTTGAATCCAATCGAGATGAAAATGCAATGCTAAGGTGAAAATAAAATGTGTAATGTGAAATGAACAAATAAATGGTTTAACAACCAACCATAACCCTGCCCCCTTGCCCAAACAAAAATGAATGCGAGCTTTATATGCTAAAGAAATGAAATTATCCTCTAATATAGACTTAAGGGATGTGTCGTGGTGGATGTCCATCAAAGATGCTAGTAGACTTGGGGCGCTAGTAACTACTAGACTTTCAAAATAAGGGTGCATCTCCTTAGCTATAAGAGGAAAACCATTTCATTTTACACGTAGGCATGATTAAAGCCAGTGTGCACCCCCTTAACCTAAGAAACATACTCTTCCGAAACATATTTATCAAAAGTATGAAACCTAGAACACAAATACAAAGCCATGAAAGTCCAACTTTTTAAAAAAGTAGATGGGGCATAATCCTCCATAAAACATAAGGCTTATACCACCAAAATGTCGCAACCCTAACTTTGGGCTCGCAACCAAAGCCAAGGGGTTGCAAGGGTGTGGGCCAAGAGAAAGCCTGAGAGTCACATCACATACTCCCAAGAATGTAGGAAAGTGTGAAGTAGTGAACCTTCACATTCCCAAGGCAACTCCCACTTTGGGAGATGGAGTCCCAGTGGACTCTCGAAATTTCAGAGAGCGATTTCAGGGGTCAAAGTTCAATGGCTTGTGGTGTTTTTATATCATTGGAAAGCTCTTGAAACGTAGATGTTTAGAATGGGATTGCATTGCTCATTTGGACATTTGAAACACAAGTTATGGCCAAAAAAAGGGTTGGGAATCAAATTGTCAATTTGAGTCTCGATTAGAAAAAGTCAGGAATCGACATGATTTACTTGTTTGTAGACATACCATTGGAAAGCTCTCAACAAGGGCTACAACTTTGTTTTAGATCACATCTTGATTCACGGTTTGCTTGGAAAGTTATGGGGCTCCAAAGTTGCGGGAGTCCCAACTTGGACGATTTCAGAATTCCCATTTGGGAGTCCTGGGACAAAAAACCATTTGGATGTGAACCTCGTGGAGAGGTGCAAAAATAGACTATAAGGGGGAAGGTGGTGGCTTCCCCCAAGTCTAGGTCGTGGTGAGTCTTGTGTGTCCGTGTTGCCTATGGTTCATCTTAACACCAAAAGTGCTCCAATTACGTACTAAGCACCTTGTGTGAGTTTTATGCAGGCCTGTGTGAATGAATGAAGCTTGTCAACTCTTCCTAGTCCCATCCCGGAACTCCAGCACGCCCCTCTACCCCTCAAAGTGATGTGAGCTAGGGAACATGCTCCAATTCTTCCTTTTTCCATTGTTTTCTACTTGGACTCACATTTGAGTCTTTCAAGGAGTTGGGAGTTAGTTACAAACGATATCAGTAGTTGAGTATGACACCTTGTTAAAATGCCTTGAAAAAAACTCCCACAATCCTAAACCCATAATGTCCTCTCATATTTGCATAACTTTCTTGTTAAAACTTGCCAAAGGAGACAAGAAGGAAGGAGGTACTATCCATGTGAGATAAAAAGGTTGATGAATTACACATGAAGACAAAATGCCCAAAGTAATTTGGGTGTTTTTTAAAAGAAAAACATCATTGATATGTGCCACAATCTGAGATAAAACCTCATCCAAAAATGTTTGGCAAAGTCATGAGAACCCATTAGCACACCCTAAATGTGTTAGCCATTTGTGACCAAAATACAACCATGAGGAATTTCTATGCCTAAAGAGATCCATGAGGGATTTTAAAGTTTGCATTTTGACACTTTGACCCTAAGCCCCATTAAGATTAATTGGGTTGAAAGGTGGTTAAAAGTGTAGGTAATTTCATTCATAGGCCCCATGATGTGGGTATCATCCATTACAAATGGAAAGATGCAACTAGGGGCTTGTGTGATGGTCTCTAAGGGATATTGATAATGGGCCAAAGTAAATAAAGGGCTTCCTAGGGGGTCACCATGCCTCCTGCCTGCAGATGATTCAATAATGGTGACCCTCTTCACATGCCGCCCATGTTAGTAGTATAAAGAAGAATGAGCACCATAAAATAATTTGGTGAAAGGGACAATGCTTGCCAAAGGCCCCTCAACATCACATAACTTTTTAAAAAGAATAGTTTGAAAAACACTATTAAAAGTGTTTTTAATGTTAACTTACATCACGACCCAACCAAGGTGTAGGTTGAAGAAGGTTGAGATGCCAAAAAAGATGGCCTCACAACCTCTAGGGGTTAATACTCCAAATTAATGGGGGGATAGGTGCTTTTAAAATGGCCCCTGAAGTTGTAGAACAATGGAACGACTAATAAATTGAAAAAACACGTCACCTACGACAATAAGACGAAGACCACTAATGTCCTTTACCATCACCAACAATTTAGTAGCCCCCAACACTATGGCCACCAACTTAAGGATATCCCCATGAACAACAATAGTAACAACTTGGAATAATTTTTAAAACCTTGAAGATGGGTCTTTTGGTATCAAACATTTTGAAAGATGTTCATATACCATCCAAGAAAGCCCACCCAAAGACAAATGGGGAATAATGACTAAGGTTTGGGTAAACGTATTCCTATGTAGGACAAAAGTGTGTTCATGTTGATAATAATAAAATAGGTGGAGGGACAAGGTTTAAAGGAGGATGTTATAGTTGGTGCAAGGTAATAATGATGTCTTTCAAAAGAATAGTTGGCATCATGGGTTGAAAAGTTATGGCAGTGAAACTATATTCATTGGCTCTCTTTAGAGTTAGACATTGGCAAAAATGAATGGTCAAAGAAACTTCCCATGAATGGTGAGAATAAGGTTCCCATGAAGCACGTGAAGATTCCTTTTAAAAAGAGGCCCAATTGCCTACTGTAAACTTTCTGAGGCAAACAAAAACCTCTTGTTGACCTGAACGACCTTTTTGAATACAACACAAACACCAACAATGCATTGGGAAGAAAATGAACCATGTTAACTCATCTATTGAGTTTCAAACAATTTGATCAAATGGTAGGTGAAATGTTTACTTGACCTTGTTTTAAATGGTTCAAAGGTTCCTAAGAAACAAATGAAGACACGTGAAACAAAACTCCAACAACCCCAAAATGGAGCTAGATTAAACCCAAAACCAACCCAAAGAAACAAAAAGAATAAAACCACAAAGAAACACAAGAAAAGAAAACACCTACAAAAATAAACAACTTAGCTAACTTGGGAAACAAGGTTAATGAGAGGATAAACACTTTTGACATGCTTAAAGAGGTTGCCTAAAGTGTAAAGGTTAAAACAATGAGGACAAAAGGAAAATGTAAAGGTTAGAACAATGAGGATAAGAGGAAAATGTAAAGGTTAGAACAATGAGGAGAAGAAGTATCTCAAACCAACCAAGGATGCAAAGAGAGAGCCATTTTTGAAAAAAAACATTCAAAACCCTTAGGAAGCAAAAGCCCAAGCAGCAGCATTTCCCCCTCCCTCGCCTTTGAAAAAAAAATGAAGACTTTCCTAAATTAAATTTGAGAGAGATGTCCTGACATGACAAACTTCAATTGAAAGTTTCAATTCTGGGGAGAGGATGGGACTAGGCTATGGCCCAGTGGGTTTTTTTCAGGCAATAGTCCTTAGGAAAATTTAGCCAAATCTGGCTATAAACCAAATCTAAACTTTAAATCTTTAACCATCCTTCTATATATTTGGCTACATACTGGAAACCAAAATAGAGGGATCTGGTGATTAATTTTTTTTCTCTCACTTCTGGCGATTGAAAACCGTAGAAAAAGAGTTCATTTTCGATTTTTTGATTTTTAGTTTAACTTTTTGGCTAAATTTTCCCCAGTAAAGGCTACTACGGCGGTTACCATGACAAAACAAATAAAGAACAACCCTCCAAAAACTTTAGGGTTTCGCAGATCCCCAAACAATCTACTGAAAACTTTTGAAACCCGCTCACCCATAGTACTCGGTCGAGACTGTGCACTTACTAACTTACTATTCATGGACGAGCGCGGGATTGCAATTTTGGTTTGTATTTTCATCCCCCGTTTTGTTTTTTTGGGAGAGAACTGGAGTGAAGTTCTAGACTGACTTTCTTGAGCATTCAATGGGGAAGAAGAAGACGACGACGACGATGACAACTAAGACAGTGGCAAAATGCATCACTCTTTGGATTTCGTACTTCTGCTTTTTTTCATCTTCGAAGGGAGAATTTTTTTAGAATTTTTGTAGAATAGTCTTTACTTATTTATTTGCTTCAAGAATCGGTTCACGTAGTTCGGGATTCGTGACATTTCATTTTGGAATTGAAGAATTCGCTTTAGCACTGTTGCTGGTTTCTCTTCTTGAATAAATCTTCGCGGATCTGAAGGTTTCTTTTCTTCCGCATTCTTCTGCCATGCTGCTCCGCAAGTGATAGGAGGGACAGAGACACAGAGAAGCTGCGGTGGTGATATCATTAGGGATAATGGCAGGGCTTGCTGATGTCGCTTATTGGAGATTGAAGATGCAGCAGTTAGAAAAGGAATCGCAAGCTGAGATTGCGGAGCTTCAGAATGCGCTTCTAAAGACTGACAGCTTGCGGCAGCAAGCGGAGGCTCGAGCAGTTGCGGCGGAGGCAGAAGTGGCGGATGCCACGCTCAAGCTGAAGAGAATTGAGCGTAAGGTAGAAAAAAGGACGTAAAAGCTCTGATCCTCCCTTGTTCCTCTCAGAGGGTTTGCGTTTGCATCTTCTATCAGTGGACAGCGTTGCTGTTGTTGTTCAGCATTTTTTGTGGATACTGATCCTTCTGTTTTGTAATCCGATGAACTGTAATATCCTTCCACAGGTGGCATTGCTCACTATGGAGCGAGATGGGCTTAAGGCAATAGTGGAATCTTATGACCATGAAGAAGCTCCTGTATCTAGCCAGCAGCAGCAGCAGCCAGGTTCCCCAAATACACCTCAGAAGAAGATGAGAGACATGCGCATCATGGTAATGATCAGGATAGTTCTTGTTACCTTGAGATGCATCCTTATTGATGTCCATGGGGATGTGACTTGATCTGCTTTTGCATGGTCAAAGAAAGACTCTGTAGAGCCCCACTGTAAAAGTGGAGACATGAATATGCTGGTCACTTCCTTTGAGTTGATCTCTCTATTCTATACATACATGTCTGTAGGGTTTGTAACTCAAAACAAATCCCTTGCATTTTGTTTGCAGGAACTTGAAGCAGCACTTGCTGATTCACAACTACATGTGACACAGTTGGAAGATGCACTTGCACAAAGCAGCCATGCTTCAAATTCCAGTTTGTCAAAGGCAGAGACTGAAGATTTGAATGAGGTATATGAGAAGCTCAAATGCTTGGAGCGTGAGTGTGACAGACTAAGACAGGAGGCAGCTATATTGGAGTCCAAGGTACTTCCCTCACCCCCTTCAAGGATTTGATCTTTAGTCTCATGGGGGACAAGCTCTCAGCTCCGGAACTATTGCCACCGCACATGGAGTGATGCTCTTGCTGTTAGTGAATTTCCTTTTCAGCAGGTGATCTCTCAATTGTTGCAGAAAAGAGTAGATTGCTGTAGTACATTGATCAGCCTAGTGTTATGCACATGTGGTTCTTGTGGCAGTTAGGGCATGGTGATTTTGATTCCTCAAAGACCAAGGTGCTTCATCTCATCAAAAACCTTGAGGCCGAGTTTCATATCGATGAGCACCATGAAGCGCTACAAGCTGAAGTGAATGCTTTGCGAGAGAGGGTCAAATTGCTTGAGCAAAATGGGGAAATCACAGGTTTGTGAGAAACAGGGATTCCTAGGTGTCATCTATTGATCTTTGTTATGTACCTTATTTGTTTACCTGTTTTTCATTGTGGTCTAGGAAATGGGAGAGTAAGTGATGCCGGGTTCTTGGAGGAAAGAAACATATTTGAAAAGAAAGTTGTTGAGTTGACTAAGCAAGTTAGTACACTGGAGAAGCGTGAAACACGGTAAGTGGTTCTAAACTAGTTGGTCAAACATTTTCATTTATTCCCATCTTCTTTCCATGGATTCAGCAAAGTGTATGTTCTTTCTGTTTTGATCCTGTAGTTTTGGCTGCTGAAAGTTGGCAACTATCAAACACCACTTTCTTCTTTTAGATCCCTCTTCACTTCATATTTCAGATTCTGGAGCACAGTGCTATTATTTTCCGAGGACAAGAGAACAGGTGTAGGTTGTTGAGATTTGCTGGGCACAGGTACCAGCGAGTGTTTGCAGACAAGATTAATCTTTTCAGAACGGCTTGCTTTCTTTTATTTGGGTATACGGTGAGGCTCTTGGCATTTCTCACTGGAGTTGTAAATGGTCAGACTTGAGTGCAAAATTCTTCATTTTCTCCATAGTTTAGCATGACCAAATATATCCATTTAATTGTGTACATGTTGTTTCATTGGCACATTCTGATTATGGTCAGGAAGCATGTTGCAGTAAAATTTTCTTTTCAACACACAGGTGCTTATGAGAGAGGAGAAGGACCCATCAACAGGAATGCCTGTGACTCTATTCACTCTGCAATCAATATATGCACAAAATGCTGATGAGGAGCTGTTGTTCCAGCTTAATTCGGGTCGGATGGATATGGTGGTAATTTTGCCATTCTCTTTTGCCTTACCATTTGATCTCTCTACCATCCAACTCCCTCATTGGATGTAATCTGTTGGCAAGTATGTTATCATACTAGCACGGCCATGTCCAATATCTTTTTCATTCTTTGCTGTCTTCATGCAAATTCAGTCAGCATGACCTTTTTTCTGGATGGGACTTTGCTACAGGCAAATGAGTACACAACCTCACCTGAGCTTGAACGTCAGGTGCTCACTCAACATCTCTTTAGCACCATAGTGAGAGCTTTCTGAATTTGTCAATGACCCTTCTGCACTAAGTGAATGATAATTCTGTAGTGAAACATGCATGCTACAATGTGTTGCATGTATTTATGATGTGTCTGTACTATGAACAGGTGACTACCTTTTTGAAAAACTTCAAGTCCTATCCTGCATTTATTGCAAACCTTACAATGGAGCTTTTCAACAAGTCCACCTTGGGTTAATCCTTCTTCCCGTTGCTTTCTTTTATTGGCTTCCCTCTGTGTCCTGTTCCAACTGGGTACAAGGGTCTACAGTCACAAGGGTCAGAAGGCTATGGCACTTCTTTGACAGTGGTCACTCTGCATTTTCTAAGACTGCAGTCCTTATACCAGACTGAACCATGAGTTAAAACTAATGCTTTTGTTTGGGCACTCTTCAGCTACCATTTCCTTGAGTTGCTGAGTAGAGATGTAGGAGAATGATCAAGTGCAGTGACATTTTAAAGTGGCATATGCATGAGGAGCTGAGAGAGCCTCTCAGCTACAGTGTATGGATAAAACCATCATCCATGTACCAGCTGCTGCTTGGTATTTCATTTTGCTGCAATGAAGATGTTTTGCACATTCTGCATGGTGACAAGATTCACATGTCAGGATGTTGGGGAACAGTGATGAAGAAATTTGGATCCACTTTGTTGTTCATGTTTAAGCAAGTTCTTGCAGTGTGCACCATGAAATTACAAAGGTGAGGTCTGAGAAAGTTTGTGTGTTTAGGCTTCTGCTGTCCTGACTATCTCACAATTCTGCCCCTGCTGTTCTGGTTGTATCAATTGTGCAGTTGAACTCTAGTGTGTGCATAGCTGCAACAATTTGGTGAGTATCCTGCTCTTGTTTCAGTACCTGCAGGCAACCTGGCATTCTAGTGAGTAAACCATGTTTATCATTTTGTGAAAACTTTTGGTATCTGGTTTTAGAGCTAACTCCACAAATGTCCTCCAGCACCTTGTGTTGCCATGATGTTTAGCTAGATCACATGTCCTTGCACAGATTTAACTGAATCTCACCTAAAACTATTGCCTACATGTCCTGTTGCTCCAAATCCCATGTTAGTATCGTGTCTGAATTTTGCACCTAAACATGAACTACAGACATTTAGGTGAATGAGCATGAGGTCCTTACCTGCTTTTTTTCTCACTGCACATTTGCTTGTCCAAGATGTGTCTGTTGGTGCCCAGACATGTTTGGGTGCTGCCCATAGTGGTACTGCCCAGGTGTGTGGGTATAGAGTCCTGCTATGCATGTTTTGGGCCTGTAATGCACATGTACTGTCTATTACTGGCCCAAAATGGGAATAGCATGGAGCCAAAGTGTGTCTTGGCATTGGCCATTCCTCTTTTTCTCAAAAAACATGGATTTGGCCAAAGGACAGACAAGGGAAAAAGGAAGCAGGTTGTACCATTATACTACCTGCAGTAATGACCCAATGGTGATTTACTCTGTCTGCTCTAGGTTAGCAGCGACTTAGAGAACACTGGGATTGCTAAGCAAGTCGTGTGACAAAATGAGATTGGAATCTCTCCAAGTGGCTGTTATTTGTGCAAGGTTTTGAATTTTTTGGGAGTTTTCTCTAAATTGACTTTTTTGTTTTGAAACTTGAGAATTACAACTAGAAATTAGATAATTGTAAAGATTGGAAGTCTTCAATTCACAATTAATATTTGAAAGTTAATGATATATATATATATATATATATATTGTATATGCAACAAATTAGACACAAATTAACATAGTTTCTTATTGAGGATCTTTAGAGCATTGTACCTTTTGTATTGAGATTGTGACCTAATCATATGGTTGGCCATTTTAACTTGTAAGGCATAAATAAGGAGAAATTTTATTCCTTTGAAGTGCACAAGAGTAAAAGGTAAAGCAATTGTGGTTTTCATATTTCCACTATATGGGGCCCCCCACCCCCATCCCCCTGCCCCTGCAAAAAAAAATTGTGAGGAAGGAATGAAGGAGAGAGTGAAGTTTTTTTTTCATTTGTAAGCAAAGTCAAGATAAGATTATCCTGGAGTTTCAAACATATCAAGAGAAATTTCCCAAAGTTTTCAAGGAAAATTTGAATTAATATGTATTGAACCTGACATCAACATAGGGTATCCCCAAAGACTGTGAGTTTTCATGACATTTTACATCCATGCACAGAGTAGGGTAGACTAGCTGGTGACCAAACTTGAACCCCTCCTCTTGGCGCATTTGACACACTAAAAATCATTGAAAACAGATTAAAAATGAGAAAGTTATGATCCCCCAAAGTAAAGGGGGTCAAGAACCAAAAAAACAAATCACCAAACATTACAAAGGCCTGTTCCTTGTATGTTGCTCTGTTGCTATTAGAGTTCAAAGACAATGTGTAAAACTTCTAGTGTTCTCATAGCACTTTAAATTGTGTAAAATGAATAAGAAATAAGAAAGTTACGAGATTTGAAAGTAGAAGGGGTCCAAAAAAAAGAAAAAAAACATGCTTTGTAAGGTGGAAATCTTATTTTTCTTCATGTTATTTTCTCATTACTCCTTTTCCTTTCCACTTCAAAGATGATTTCTAGAGCTTGCAGCAGTGCTCCCATAAAATTTTAAATCACTCAAAATGAAGCATATATGATGAAGATATAAATAAGTGTTTGATCATCGACAGGCAATCGATGATGGGCCAGTCTACCCTAGTGCCATAAGAGAAAAAGAAGAAAAAAGTAGCATGACAAAGATATCAACTCAAAACACATTCCAAGTGGAAATCTTGTTAAAGCTTTGGATTGAAGAAACAACATTGGTATCAGCTTTTTTGAACTATCAATATTCACTTGAATTGAAATGAACCTTGAAATGATGAAGCATCTGTATAAACTTTTGGAGGAGAAAAGGATTAAAACTGAAGATTGGAATAATAAGTAATGAACTGGGTGTCCCAGCGCACATGAAAATTCATGATCAGGAGCATCTCTCTAATATGTTAATGGTCCATAAATTACATCCTGCAACTTTGCATACTCTCCAGAAACCAGAGATTCAAGGATCAGAATCCCTTCTCTTTTAAGTAAAACTCTGCAATACAAATGCCAAATTTTGGGATGCTCCTCTCAACTGGGGATGTTAGTTATCCTCAACTTGGGATGCTGATCCTCAACTGGGGATGCTAAAACATCATGATCCAGAGAGCTACAAGTGCATAATTTCTAAACATGATGGATGGTCCAGAGCTTCAATATGCAATTTTGTAAGTAAGAAAATTTGCAAGCTGCTAAAGAATTATTTTTTGTGTTTTGGTGGAAATTGTGTGTGTTTTTGGGATTGCTGTTTCAAGGACTTTCATATCCTGGTGTAATTCCATGGAATCCTCTATGGCAGGATTGCAGTATGGGTGAAGAAACTATGGTAAAGCAGCAGCAGCAGCTGGGAGGACTACTACTAGTACTACTTCTTCTTATTCCCTTGCTGATAGAATATGACCTCCCAGGCTCAGGAGCTCTGTGATCATGATGACTTGCAGGTTCTTCCTGATGAACAATATCTCTTGCTGCTGGCATGATTTGAGTTTCATGAGAATCATCATGTGGGATGACAGCAGCTGGAGATCTTGTGGAAAAACGAGAGGATGTTCTGTCAATCAACCAACAAAGGTTGTAAGTATCATTGATCAGCATCATGAAGGACACAAGTGGCTGCAGAGAGTTGTCCTGGAAGTAGCTGCAGCAATTTTTCTCTATATCTAGAGAGAGAGAGAGAGAGGGGGGGGGGGGGGGGGAAAACCAAAAAAAAAACCGCCCAAGATTGTTGCGAGATATTTGTTTTTGGGAATAAATTGCAGAGTCAGAAATTGAGGTTTAGCGAACAAACCCACCTTGAAGATGGTTTTGCTTTTGATCCAGACGTGGTCACTGCAGCAAGTTTTCGGAAAGAGCCTGCAGGTCTGGATGGTATTGCTACGACTTCTTTAGTTTCTTTAGTATGCAGCATCGACTTTAAGGGTCCGTTTTGCTGAGCGTGCTGCTCATGTGGAGACGTCGAGAAGAAGTCGAGGATTTGGACGTTTTCTTTGGAATAATCCACCAGTTTGTTAGGAGCAACATTTTGAGGATCGAAGTTGCTGCTGCTCCTGCTCCTGCTAAGATGATGACGATGCTGCTGCTGCTGATGATGATAATGATGGTGGCGCTGCTGCTGCAGAAGATTATTTGATGATCTGGCGCTTTGACTACCCCAGCGGGATTTGTCCTTCAAGAATGGCCACATGAGCTTTGACCCATCAAGATCGCCATGAGTAGCAAATTCTAGAGAATTTGCAGCTGAATCTTTCCCGGATGCAGGTCGTACAGCAGCTGCTTCTCTCAGGGCGTGGACAGAGCGAGACCGACGATGCAGACATGATTCTAGTCTTGGCTCTACTGCCATTTCATCCCTGAAGCGAGTTCCTCGCCATCTGCTGCTGATGTTTCCAGCAGCAGCATCAGAAGAATGATGATGATCGACTGGTGCTGTATGATTCCGGTGGTGCTGTTTTGCAGGAGTTCGCAACCTGGGAGGCAATGGCAAGAGTTGGCCGATGACGAAATTGTCGTCGGGTTTTATATTCCCAACAGACATCGATGTCGCGACAATCTCCTCTTGAAAGTGAGGACTCAAATTAAACGCAGAAGTCGACTTGGATGCCAACGGTCGGCAGTTTCGATTGCTCAGGAGCGGCATTTTACGTACGAATTCCGCTGCTTCAGGATTTGCTCTCCAATTGCCCACAACCTGCTGCTCCTGCTGCTGCTGAAATACCTCCGCGTTCGCTCCTCCTCCTCCTCCGCCCTTGATGCTGCCCGCGGCGGCGCTGTTGTTCATCATCGAACTCTGCTGCTGCAGCTTGGGTCTTCCAGGCACCACTTCCCAGTTAAAAGGGATGGCTGCCAGAACCTCCCCGAAGCTCTCTCTAGTACTCGCTACAAACCCTGCAGACTCCATCTCTCTTTCTCACTCACTCGCGGCTGATCAATCAATGCTCAACTCCCCTAGAGCGCTCGCACTCGAGCTGTTCTCTCTCACAACACACAAGCAAACACCATACTTATATATGACGCTTAATCTTCTTCACCTTTTTCTCAGCCTACAGATGGGTACTGGAAGCTCCTACTCCAGCTCCTCCTCCCGGATGGATCAGCTCAAGCTAGCACCGGTCGAGCTCAGCTAGTACCAACCAGCAGCAAATAATCTAAGCACACATAACACGACACAAGAGAAGAAACAGAATCTTCAAGAATCATGGAATCAAATTCTTCATCCTCACTATTGGCAAAAGTACAGAGATAAAAACATGCGAAATGATGATCAACTAAAAATCAAACGACCCAGACATTTATGGCATGCTCAGTTGTTGTTGTTGTTGTTGGTGGTGGTGGTGGTGGTGGTGTGATTTCTCGCGCAATTGGGTGTCAAATTCTTCTTCGTTTTGCGCTTGTAGCTGCTGCAATTTCAAAGCCTTAGTCAGGCAGTGATCATCATCAACAACCCAGCTGCTGCTGATCATCATCATCGCGCATCGAGCATCAGCAATCAAGCCAAGCTCGATGATCGAGCAAGCCCGTTCTGTTCCTACTCGGAAGTCTTCCCATTCTACGAATACACATACGTATATGTTCAGGTACATGTACATGTACAATACCTGTCCTATACATGTATATATGTATGTAATTACTGGTGGAGCCTCAACAGTAGATTACATATTTTTCAGAAATGTCAAAAAAAAATTGCCCCCAATTTTAATTTATTTTTCAAAGAACAATTTTGGTTTTAATTACCACAGGGATTTGGAAAGCCAATGGAAAAAGGTATTTCTTGGATGGATGATGTTTAACATTTTGTGGGTTTCATCCAAAATTGTGAAATTGAATCTTATATGTAGACTTGGTGATTGAATCAAATCCCTGCCATTTCCTCTAGTCCACATCAGTTTCTCAATTTGGATTTCATCCTCTTTTTTCTCATCCAGATGGCTTGGATGACTTCCTCTTGGGCATCTGTGCTTGTTTTCCAACAAAAATATTCATCATTTTGACCCCAAAAAATGGGAATTGTTTTTAAAAAAGAATTTACTTGTGTAAATTTGTCTAATTTTGGAAAAATTGGCCCAAATTTCATATCACAAATTGAAAGGGAAACAACACCCTCCCCTTCCCCCACTTGGATTGGCACCTCATTGTTAATATTCATTCTCATGCCATGGATCAATTCCTTTTGGTTGCCCATCTTCCACACTCATCTCTCATGACACCCATCCAAACTTTAAATTATTTTCTTGTGTTGTGCTTTGCTATTGAGTGAGGTCTTTTGTGTAGCAAAAATCTCCCTCTCTCTCTCTCTCTCTCTCTTTTGGAGTTTTACCTCTATCATCTTAGTAATGAGTACCATATTAAGAGTGGGTGTTGTTTTTGTGCAATTTCATTTTTGATTGGTGTAACCACTACCCAAGACAATTGTTTTTTGATTGCCTCTTTGTGCATTATCAGTTGCTCCACTCACAAGTCATCACTTGTAAAACATCATTGATGGCATTTCCAAACCTCTTCTTAGATTGCATTTTGCAACTACTACATGATTGAAGGTTGCTTATTGTCATGGTTTTTAGAATCATGTGGATCCCCTTTTTTTAATAACATGGACTAATTTGTCATTTTGAACAAGCTTTTATGTTTAGGTTTCAAATGTTTCTTCTTCCAGGCTACTATCCGAAGCACCTAGAACCTTGTACACATCCAATAGGTCGTCATCTAACATAGTGGTTAACTATGCTCCAATTTCTAGTTCACAAAAGATGTTGAGAGTGCTAAGATCCACCAAAGTGGTGAATTGAATCTCCAAAACTTCCGAAATTGAGGATTCTTTTTCACATATGGGAAAAAGCTTCCAGTGCCTTTTTTAAAAAACTGACAAACTATAATAGTTGACATTGTATTTGAAGCTTTTCTTTCTTTGTGAAAAAAGGAAAACATAAACTTTTTGGGAAAATGGTTTTAATTGAGATCTAGACTTTTGGGAACAAAATCACATCATAAAGACCTTTCAAATACTAAAAGTATTTAAATAAATTGAAATTGATGGCTAGTTGCATTTCAAATCTAACAATTTCATGGTTTAAATAGGTTGTAAATATGATTTGGTCATGAACCACAACCAACACATTGATGATTGCAAGTTTGTTACTTAGCATTCTAACCCACCAAATGTAGGAAACAAATTATAGGACCTCTTCATACTCGACCTTTGGTTCTACAATTTTTTGGCATGTTATGGGAAATGGTGTCCTTATAACAAATGTTCTCTTTTAGCTGGAAAGTCATTATATTTGTTTTGATTTTTTGAATTCTTTGGTGAGAGTATGATTGTGATAGCTAGTGATACCTTCTAATATTATAGTATTTCAACATATTTTTCAACAAAAAAAAAAGGCTTGAGGAAAAGTGAAAACATATTGAAAATGAATAATCTGACATGTATTTGATTACATAACATCTCCCTCTATCTCGTGTTAGGGTTTAACATCTCAAAATTCTCAGGATTTTGGAAAGTATGTTTAAGAAACATTGACAAACATGATACAAAAATCACAACTCATGTTTTCAAAAAAATTCACAAGTGTTAAGACTTTACTAAATTATGATTGTGATGTTAACAGAACTTCACTCTCAAGTTTTACTTAAAACCCTAAACACCCAAATCACATATGACAAAAGTTGAATGTATTTGTGTGATGAATACTAAAATGATGCGCAACTTGTGCAATTTGAATATGAAAACTTAATTCTATCATGTGATAATTACTTGTCCCAGGATTGCTGGAAGTCACATTGTTGACATATCTTTTGGCTTCTTCATGTAGTGAGGATCTCCCCAGTCTATTCCTCGAACTTGGTTTTAGGCTTGACTATTTTCTTCTCTTCAAATGCTTTGAAGAATGTAAGAGCTTGGGTCCTTAAGAGACGAGAACGAAGGATATATAATAATTGGTGCTTGTTGAGGATCCTTTTTTGACAGCGAATGTGATGGTCATCAGAACCACTTGTGCCACCCTTCAACTAAGTCCTTAGGTTTAGGGTTTAGGGTTCTTTTGGAGTTCAAATTATGCCTGACTTTGTATGATGGGGAGTTGTTGAGAGAGTGTAGTCAATTCTCAATCACCCAGATTGGGTTTGCCATGTAACCAAACCTACAATATGTGTGCAGGCCTCTCTCTTCACGGATTTGTTGAGGCATTAGTTCTTGAATTGCTTGTGTCTAGTTGTGGTTCAAGGGATCATTCAGTTTTTTCCTACAATTTAGACTGACAACTTCAGAGGTATAAGACAGCAAAAATTCAACACTCTGGAACCCGAAAAAAACACTGCTCCATCAGACCCTATATAAGCAATTGTATACAACATTTGCTCCATCCACCTCCTTTTTTCATTGATAAAATCAATTACAAACTGAAATTACAAAATAAAACCCCAGCCCAAAAAGCCATCACCATGTCCCATAAGAACGGTTGGTTTTTTTGGGGGACATTTTTTTGTAAAAAAAATTTGACACAAAATTTGGGAAAGTTTTGGAGAAATGTTTTTCTAGTGTGAATCTGACTAGTTTTGCTAATGTTTTGGGAAAAATAAACTGGCCTTCTAATGAGTTGTCCAGTACAACCTAGAATCTGATCAATCAGTTATGAAAGGAGCAAGTCATAGTGGGAAGAGGTCAAATTGATTCAATTTTTGAAACAATCAAGTTTGAGGCATGCACATAATGTTCTAGAGTATAAGAGCTAAACTTGTAATTACAGCTTGTAATTGAGTCAAATGGGTCTATAATGGAACCTAGAAATCCAATTGATTAGGTCCCAAACATTCAGCCATAAAAGGTGGGCAAGGCTGAACTTGATCAAAAGCTTTGAAAATCTAAAATGGGGAACATGCAAAACACCCAATCATGGGTGGAAAATGCGTGGACAACTTACATTTTCCATTCATTCCTACAAAAAATTTGGGGTGGTTATTCATAGCATATGACAAGCCCACAAGTTCATGTAAAAGTTGTACAGAAGAGACTGGAGCTAACATTATGAATTAACAGGTACTTTGATAATGATGCAGTTCAGATCTGATATGATATATTATATTCAGGTATATGACCCCATATATCCGGATATATGAGATATTTGGGTCTTATTTGCTGGTGGTGATCTGGGTACTCAAATAATCTAATTTGACATCATGGTTGTTCCTCTCTTCATAGTGAAGATATACATAGAAAGTCAGGAATTCCTTTAGTTTCAAGGTATCTTCCTTGCAGCACCACCAATCACATCAAAAGATGCCATGGATCTACATATTTTGGGCCCCATCTAAGACTATCGCATCAAATCCATGTCACATTAACATCACCTTTCGTCATGCTAGGATTGTCCTAATTTCCACATTCCCTTTTCATGCACAATTTCCATGGGTTGTTCACTCTTTCTTGTGTATGTCCATTGTGAATCTTGCCTATTATGTGTCATGAAACACTGTATGTAAGGTTACTTTGTTGCATTTTAGTGTATATCATACCTTGCTTTGTAGCTACCATGTTGTAAGAAATTTACTAATCATAAATTGTGGAACTATGTAAGCATTCCCCACTCATGGATTGCCTCCAACAAATAATACAACCTACTCCCTTTGTTGTTGGACGATTTCCACACCAAAGCCATTATGACTAGGGTGTATGAACCATAAGCTAGGTGATGAGAAAGGAAGGATAAATTTCTCGGTGTACAATGTAAAATGAATGATTGAATGGAACAAGTACCAATTGCAATAGAGGATATCGTTTTCTTTGTTTGCTTGTTGAAAATCACCATCCAACTAAGTATCAACCAACTTGAGTTCCAAGAGAAGCTGATTATCATTATCATCCTCAATAGTCAAGGGTATCCATTTTCATTTGCTCTTGTGGGATCTCTACATTATGGATGTTTGCTTCCCCATGCCTTCCTTTTGCCCATAATTCAACTCTTTGATCTAGTTTCCTTTTCAGATCAATCAAGTTCTGAAAAAAGGTTATTGAATTGATGTCTAATCAACACATCATTCATATCAAACTTTTATGGCTTTTCAAAGATAGAAAAGGGTTTTCATACATCATGAATAGTAGTTATAAGCATTCATGAATTTCATTCAAGTAAGTTGATTTGGTTTGAATATGCATTAGCAATAATAGCATTTTAAAAAAAAAACAATTGCTTGAACCCATGGAGTCAAGTTCATGAAAAGTCACAATGAGATTGAATTACAAGCATTTTTATGCTCCCACAAACATTTGTGCTAGTTCTCCATGACTTTTGATGCACCCATGATATTTTCTTGGAATGTGAATTGTGGTGTGGACTAGTGAAACCTAAAAACATGGATTGGGGTGCCTTAGGCGAGGTATGACATAATATTCATGAATATGAGTGCCCTCCAAGTACACTAAGAATTTTCTTTGAGTGCATTACATATGATGAAATGTGTAAAAATAACACTTGACACACAAGGATGTAAAAATTCATGGCCTAGTAATCATCATCCAACTTCCTTTTGGTGATCTCATGATGTCATCCACCCTCTTACCCTTCTTCTCAGTTATCATTTAGAAACCCTCCCAAATTCCAATTTACCAAATCTCAACCTCCAAGTGGGTGAAATGGGAAGGAGGGAGGTGGGTGGGGTAGAGGAGATGCCAAATGGAGGAAGGCAAAATGAGAAGAGAAAGCAACAAACAGGAAGAAAGAGAATAAAACAAAGGAGATATACCAGAGATGGCAGGTTTACATGAAAGTATCAACTCATAGATGATGAAGCTTTTTTGAGGATATTGTAAGTCTGCTTCCAGCATCCACGAGATGCTGCTGTAAGCCACAACTATTTGATTCTCACTACTAAGCTACAAGGAGCTTTGATGATGCCAGGGAATCTGGGCTGTCTAGAGAATCATCAAGAGTCAGGTGAGTGATGGTCATCATGAAAGAGTGTCCACATGTCTAGACTCTACTACACCTTATTATGCATGGGAGGAGTGCAAAATTTTCCCAAAGGAGTTTTAGGGTTTAGGGTTTAAACCTGAACCCTAAACCCACCCTTACCCTAAACCCTAAACCCACCCTTACTAAGTTAGTTGCCACAATTCTCTTAATTTGATGGAACCTCTGGTGCAGTTCTGAGGTAAAAATCCAAGGGAAAACTAGCTGAGGCAAACCCTGAGAGAAAATACTGAGGTTGGGTGGGTATTGCTTTGGTAGTAAGAACTGCTGGTTAATGTAGAAAGTTAATGTGTCAGATTAATGCTGGTTAAAGTAGAAAGTTACAGCCCTCCAAAGTAAATGGGGTCAAGAACTCAAAAAAAACAAACCACCAAACACTACCAAAGCTGATTCCTCAACATCCAAAAAGTTCATTGTATGTTGCTTTGTTAGAGTTCAAAGATGATTTGTAGAACTTCAGGTGGCACTCTTATAGTACTTTAAATCATTTTAAATGAATAAGAAATAAGAAAGTTATGAGGTTTGAAAGTAAAAGGGGTTCAAAGAGGAAAAAAAAAAAAGTGTTTTATAAGTTGAAAAAATAAAAATACTTGTTATTTTTTCATTATTTCTTTCTTTTGCACTTCAAAGATGATTTCTAAAGCTTGAGGTACTAGTCCCATAACATTTTAAATCAATCAAAATGAAGCACATATGATGAAAATATAAATAAGTGTTCAACCATAAGCAGTTGATTGGTGATGGGCCAATCTACCTTCAGCTTAGGAAAATGAATTACAGAAAATAATAGAAACATACTCAATTTCCCCATATTTGGAAATACACTATTTAACCTAGTTTTACCGTGCATAATACACTTAGGCTCCACGTTGTTATGCATTACTAATATAGCAACTACTAATGACAATAAGCCTCTACAATATTATCGAAGCCTAATCTTGTCCTACCTAAACCATCTCTGATGAAAATTCATGGTCGTTGGAATTACAAAAATGCCACCTTGGGTGAACCAGCACCCTATCTGGTACCATGGTTAAAAACCCCAAAATTCATCTAAATTGCTCCTAAATATTTATAAATGTCCCATGCTTAGACAAAATGAGGATCTATGAGGCCACATCCAACTTTCATCATGCCTGGAATTCAATGCATTTCAATGAATGACTTGTGATGCAGTAGTGGTCTAAGATTGATCCTTTGAGTGGAAGGCATGTGAGTCCGAATCTTGATGGAGAGCATTTTTTGATTGGCAACTTCCTCACATGCCAAATTATTTAAGCGGCTTTTGATTTTGATTTTTTTTAAAAAATTTAGTGAATTTGGGAAAATTCGACAATCCAAAGGAGGAGGTTGGGACAATGGAATAATCTCATGGAAATGAGACAATGGATGAATTTGGGGAAGTTGGACAAAATCCAAAGGAATCAAACAAACAATGGAGGAAATTTGAGAAAATCGAACAAAATCCCAAGGAAGTGAGACAATCCAAGGAGGTTGAACAATGGATGAACATTGGGGAAATTGAATATTAAATGGGATGCCTTTAAAAGCCTTGATTTTTTTTCTTTTATTATTATTCTACCTTCCAATTTAAGACAACATATATTCATTGGTATATATTTACCAATGGATGATATTTCAGCTGAAAAAGTTGAAAGACTAAGACAATGGATGAAAATGAAGCTTAGTTTGGATCTTCCAACTAAGCTTCATTTTCATCCAGTGTTGAATTTTTAACAACTTTCTTTGAATTCCTCCATTGTCCACAAATGCATTTTACACAAGCTAGCATTCAAACAAACCGACTACCAAGTAAAGATGAAGAAGTTGTAAAATGCTCTCCTTCAAATTTGAATCTCTTTTCCCTTCCACTATAGAAAACATTCCAGAAGCAACACACCACATTCCCTCTGTTGAAAAGCATCCAATTTCAGGCATAAAGAAAGAGTTTCTCATAAAATCAGTTCATTCAAGACATTCACAACATTTCCAACACCTTCTCCTTTCACAACATTAACTCAAGATAGAAGATGCCTGAATCTTTTGAACTGTGATGGAAACTGATTGGATCCGGATAAGCCATAATAGTAGGCTTGTTTCTGCCCATCTGGTGAATCCACCTTTGCCCCAGGCATGAACGAGATTAACCCACGCTCCTAAAAAAGCTTGCAATACAAAAGCTCACAGGAGACATGGTAGTTGCATTCTGCAATATTTCCATTTTTCCATATGTATGTTTGAAAATTTCTCAGCAGACCAGCAGTATCTACAACAATCTCCTCGAGCTGGTGTGATGTCACTGATATAATCTCAAACACAAAAAAACTCAGTCTCACCCACATTCAATTCCACAATCTCATGATTGCATCAAAAACCAGAAGAAGTGATATTATTTCCTACACTAGAAGTCCAAAGCATGCTATTACTTGGATTCAAGCAAACCAAATGACTCATGATTGCAAAACCCTTGAGCTTGCTACATTTCTATGAAGGATTGCTATTGAAAGAGTGTTGCTACCCAATCCAGTTTATGGTTGGGTAGGAAAATTCCTGAGCAAAAACTGGCCCTGAACTTTGCAATCTGCTTGGAGAAGATCTACAATGGATTAAAGATCAGATTAAGTGTTTTCAGATGTGTAAGCAGAATTCCACTTGCATACAGAACCTTTGTCATTTTACCCTGTGCCCCAACATTTGTATACCAATGATTTCCACTTCACATATTGAGAAACTGCAAGCTCATACAGCATGACATCTTTCCAGACGGTGAGAAGATGAATTCTTAAACAATCACTGCATTAGATTTTGAACTACATTCCGATTGGATGCTCCTGGTGGTGTGAGATAAAGTGCTTGAAAGGGAACTGTGTACTAAAGTCACACAGAATGGTGTAAAGCTCTGGAGATCGAATTCTAGTGTTTAGCCACTGCATTGTGTACACACACAAGGTGCAATCAACAGTAAGCCCACAAACAAATATCCAATTTTAACATCCATGAAGATCCCCTAATCAGCACATGCAGAGACAAGGACATTGATGAGCATCAATGGGGGGGTTCGTCTGTTTGCAGTAGGAAAAAGATTTTTGGTCACTATCATCACATTGGAAGCTTGGTGAGAACATAGGAAGGCAGAGGGAAAGTGTAATGGGTAATCTCCAAGGGTTGAGTGCAAAAATTAATTGTGAACTCATTTGCATAGAAAAACACATTGTTGTTGTGTGTGAGAGATATACTGTACTGTGTGTCATCGCAAAGTGATTTTCAGTTTGCTTTCAACCTGTTGTCGCACCTCCGCCTGCAGTGCATTGATTTCGTCATCAGTCAGAGACCGCTCCATGGACCTGTACGCAATCCTGTAGCAATGACTTGTTTTGCCCTTCTTAGGATTGGTGAATTCATCTATTAGTACAACTTCCTCTACAAGATCACCAGCAATCCCTCGCACAATTTCGCACAGATTGTTCTCTGAAAATTCATCGCTGATCCAGAAACTGATGTCTTTGTAGCAGGGTGGATACTTGGAGAATGATTTGAATTTGGTGCCCAGTTGTCCTGACTTGAACTGTGAAGTGAAGCGAGAATCATTGGACCAAAAGAGACGAATATCCGGAATGTCAAAGAGCACCATTGCCAGTCGCTCCAGACCCAACCCAAATGCCCAAGCAGTGGTACCTGCACACCCATTGTTGCAGAGAATTTGTTGCTCTGTCACACCACATCCCAGCACCTCCATCCACTTCCCTTGGAAAAAGATCTCAAGCTCGTAAGATGGGTCTGTGAATGGGAAGTAGGTATCCACCCATCTCATTTGCACATCTCCAAACAAGTGCCTGGCCAATCCTTCTAGGGTTTTCTTGAGCTCTTGAGCCGCCAAAGCAGTGCCATCCATGCCTGCTGCTTCCCATTCCTGCTGAGTAAACACGCGCAATCCTTCCATCTGGTGAAAAACAGGGTAATGGGTGGCATCGATGGCATCACGGCGGTAGACATCTCCGGTCACCAGAAAGTGGGTGAGACCCTGCCGCAGCAATTCCGCCTGATGTGCACTTGTATGGCACCGCAGAACCGTATCCGCAGTCACGTAGTAGGTATCGTTGTAGCTCCTGCTCACATGGTCGGGAGGAGTCAGAACATCATCAAAATTGGCCTTCACAGACACGATCGGAAGTAGGTTGTCGACCTTGTGAAAAACCCCAGGAAAAGTCTCATCAAAGTAGCTGTAGATTGCATTCTTGAGGATACCCAACGGATGGCTCTTACGGTTATGCAGCTGCAACCCTATTTTGCCGAACACTGTGTCCGGCACGTTGTTGGTTGGGTCGTCTTCTCTCACCACTTCTTCTCGACTGATGGTGGAGGAGGAGCCTCCACCTCCCACCTCCGTCACCGAAGCCGCAGCCGCAACAACAGCCAAATTCCGATTCCAGCTTTGTTGCCTGGTGCAAAACCCTACGCTTTGCCTTGTGCAAAACCCTAGACTTATTCTCCCGGAAGAAGCCTCAGCTGAAGAGTGGGATAATGGGAGATGATGACGATCGGGGATGGAGCAGACCACAAGAGGAGGAGGAGGAGAAGTAGAGGCAAAAGAAGAGGGTGGTCTTTGTGGTGCAGTAAGACCCACCTTTTGCTGCTGATAGGCGAAGAAAGAGGAGGAGGAGGAGAGACGAAGAGTTGCCATGGCCAACACGGGAAGGCCGACTCTTGTGCCTACTACGACTACTCCTGGCGGCAGCAAGGCTGACAATACTGAGCTCCTCAATGGATTCATTCCATCGCCTTCCTTCCTCGCTTGCTTCCTTCCTTACAAACACTAGCTTCAAGCCAGGGTTTCAAGTTTGTTCTTTTTGCAAGAACCCAAAGATTGCAATCCCTTTCTTTGCTGCCATGAAAGCCAAGGCACTGTGCGAGCGAGCAATTCAGGGTTTTTGTTTTTTGTTTGTGCGAATTGCATCAATCTTGTGGCATTCTGCGTGCAACGTGCATCATTCTCCCACATGTGCCGCTTAGCACATCCCAGCCTCACAGCTAAGGCCGGTCCCCAGTGCTCCCTTTCTACTAAGGCCGGCCCCTCCATTTTACACTCCCTCATAGCTAAGGGCCCCTTTTAGACTGAGCGTCCACACTCCCCGTTCACACTCCCTCGCAACCAACCGGTTTCTTTTTTTTTCCCCCAATTTTGTTTCCTTCTTTTCCAAATTTTGAGGACAAAAAATTCCATTTTTTACATATGTTATTAAACTCTAAAATTTCCCCCAAAAATTTCCAATTCGTTCCTTTTCTTTTATTTAGTCACCAGATAGCAAATATTTTTTCCAATACAATTTTTTTTTCACAATTTTTTTTTTTTGTGTATTTTTTAAGGCAGCCAAAAAGTGATGATCATCCATAGGAAGATGTAGAAAAAATAACAATTTTCTTTTAAAATATTTAACCAAATTTGGTTATATGTAAATGTGAAGCATGAACCTTTAATAATTCTTTACATTTTTCACTACCTGAGAAAATAATATTTAAGAATATGGAAATTTTACTTTTTCTCATTTATGGTGATTGAAACATTAAAAGATTACTTCACTTCTTATTATATATTTTTGTGAAATTTTGCCAATAAAAACAAAGGTTGCCCCCTGCCCTTTGAATTATGGCCTCTTTTGCACACCTTCATGTCTAAAAGCCTTTTTAGACTAAGGCCCCCTTTCACACTCCTTTTCAACAAACCCCTTGTGTAAAGAAGTGATTTTTACCAAGAGAATGTCTATCTACAAAACCCAAGATTTCTAGTCCTAAATAGATCAAAATATGCATTTTTTTTGAATTGATTTCTTTAGAGTAATTTAATGATGATGTTTCATCTGAACTGGTTTAGGTAAGATGGGTATTTTGGTGATGATCATTACAACAATTTCAAAATCATTATGGATTATTATTTCTCATAAATGGAATTCCATTTTGGAATTTTATTTTATTTTTATTTTTTTGGTATGTTTGTAACTTGTTGTTTATCTTGCTCTTGCCTTCCTTTCTATGTCGATGATCATCAACTCGATCATCAATAGATGACTTACACACCTATGGTTTGAAGATTTTGCATGTTGTGTAAGACTTTACTATTGCAAGACAAATAATATACAAAGAAAGGGTGAAGAAAACAAGAAATCATCATGCCTTCATTTAGGGTTTTCATTTAGAAAGAGATCTTACATTTTGAAAGAAATAGGATGCTTGACATTTCGACTTTGTGTGGAATGATAGCAATATGTTCACCAACTATTCCTCTTTTCTTTTTTCCAAGAAGGGGATTTCAAGGTTTGTAATTGGGAACCAACCTTAAGGCTTAAATAGATAAAAAGAAAGAGACAAATGCATGCAAAAAGAAACTAGACATGGTTTCCTAAAATATTAGGATTTCTTTCTATGTATTTGTTGTGTTATATATAGTTAGCTTTGTCTCACTTGGGGAAATGGAGCTCAATTGGCCTAATAGAAATAAATAATAAAAACCAATCATTGAAGTTGAACAAATATGGTTGAAAATGCAAAATGGATGCAAGAAATATGTTGTGTTTTCAATGCACGAGGTGAAGTTGTACCAGCAACAAAATGAAAGAACTTTTCACTCGTGGGTTAGAGGTATATGGGAATGGATTGTACAAGTTTCAAGTTGGGGTCTTTTAGCTTTACTCATTTTCCCTAAATAGAAAGGAATTTTTGTTTTTGAATTTTTGTTTTAAGCTTGGAAAACATGGAAAAAGTTGAAAGATTTTGCTAACTTGTGTAAAGAAATTCATGAGCTTTCTCAAAGGAAATGTTCATTAAATGTTCCATGGTGGTATGGTTGACAAAAGTAGTCAAGTATTATCACTTGCAACAACAATCCTACTATTAATTAAACCACATTTTACACAAAGCTTTTCAATGGTGACAATAGTGGTGCTAATATCATTATGTTTGATGGTTTAGGGTGACATTTTATTCCTTTTAGTATTGTTTTGTTTTATAGGTGTTGATCCACTTGTTTATGTTGTGGGTGGTTGATGTTGAAATAGAAGCAATTTCTTAGGGTTTATAGGTAATTGACACTATTCACCAAACACATGAGATTTATTTGGACCTTAAGAAAAGTCATGTGAAAATACCCATCAACATCAATGAATTTGATGATGGTCTATGGGTTACAATATTGATTAAAGGTTTATGTATACAATATAACATAACATTTATACAATTTTTATTGATTTGTTATATTTTTAAAGGTAGGGAAATCTAATATTTACTTTTTTAATTTCAAAAATACTTCATGTTGATTTTAAATAGGTTTATTCACAAATTTTTTTATGAAAAAAATAATTAAGACATTATTGTTATTCAAATTTATGAAATAATGAAGATTCAAATGTATTTTCAGTCAAATTATTATATAAACAAAAAAATGTATATAGACGTGCATTTTGGAAAAAAATTTAAGAAGAAAGTTTTTTCTCATTTGGACAAAGTACGAAAAAGATAATTATTATTAAAGTTGGTTATTTTTGTATGAAACAAAAGATGATGTGAGATAATGTTGGAAATTTTTTTCTCATTAAATTTATTCTATATATCCTTTGTCAACAAATTCAACTCTGTAAATTATATAACTAGATGAAAAAAATCAGTTTACACACAATACATGCATTAAATACATTCAAAATGCAAATACCATTTGTGATGATCCAATAAAAAAAGTTTGTGACCAAAAAAATAAAATAAGATCCTACTTACTTATTTACTTAAGCCTACCTACCTAGCTACCTACTAAGCTTCTAGCTTAGGTTTCTAAGCTACTTAAGCTTAGGTTACCTAATTTGGTAAGTTACCCTAGGTTGTTAGTTAGGGTTTTAACCTAGACAAGGTTCATAAGCTATGTTAATAAGTACATAGCTAGATTGTCCATGTGGTTTTATTATGTTTAAGCATGTGTCTACATTTCATAAGTCAATAAATATCTTTTAGTAAATTATATTTTCTAATTGTAGTAATAAAAGTCACATGACTGATGGGAAAAATTATTATGATTAAAATTATTATTAGTGGCATAAACCATAAGACCGATTTTATTACATAATCGTGTAGTGATATGTGTAGTAATATATGCCACAACCCACATTTTGATGTAACGATTGTATGTTCATCTTGGCATTCTTGTGGTGAACTTGGCCTTGAGTAGATCAATAATTTATTGGTGAAAATGTTTGTTGATAGTAATGGATGTTGCTTTTGAAATGGAGTATTTATACATTTTGACTTGAAAACTTGTTGGTGAACATGCAAGATTCACATAAACCAATTTATGCAAGGTGACATCACCCAACTAGTTGTTTGCAAAGGGATAATTTATGGGTTTTTCTATAATCACAAAGTTAAGCTTCTTGTTGACAAAATGGAGGCTACTTTATAGTATTTGTGAATTTGACATGGGTTTTTTTAATGTAAATTGTAGTTTCTCTCTAGTAAATTGACATAGTTGTTTAAATCCATTGTGTGATAATCAATTGATTTTTGTGCATCTTGGCATAATTCTGAATTATTTTTAGGATTATTGGTTTTTAGGTTGGTGATCTAGGTTTGTCAAAAGTTGAGCATTAAACTATCGTGCCAAGAAGTGTGTATGAGGAACATTTTCATGGATGGAATTATAATTGTTAAATGATACTAGCACCATGGTCATAGAAAAGTGAGTGAATGGGTTGCCTTGACTAGATGTGCAATAGATAATATTATGAGAAAATTAACCTAAGTTCAAGCCAATGGGGTCATTAACATGGTTCAAAATTGTGTAGTTCTTGCTTTCAAATTTATGTTGGTGTTGGTGTGCAAGTTGATGTCTTCCCCTTTGGAATAGTAATTGGGAACACCTAACAAGGGAAGAGTTATATGAGTTGTTAGATTTGAGCCCCAAATGTTTGCGATAACATTTAGGCAAAAAATGTCAAATCGAGTAGTTAATCAAAACCCTCATCAACTTTCTTTTTTTTCCCTTGTTGCATTTAATAATTTCAAGGAGGTCACTCCTTTGTCATTTCAGGTAAAAGGGTATTTTGTGAGGGGGTATATATATTTTCTTAACCCTATAATTATATAATAGTTTAATATACAACATTTTTTAGTATGTTATTTTGTATATATTCAAAAATAGTCATGGAATATTATATACCTTATTTTTACATTAAATTTACATTTACATTAAAATACATGTCACTATTTGCTAGAAACAAATTCATACAAAGCCTCAACATCAACACTAGTGAAAGTGTAAAAATTTTAAGTTCTATTGTATGTCATGGTAGTTAAAATAATAATAAAACTGAAATTTATCCATTTACTATCAGTAACATCATATTTAAACTTCAAATGCCCTCTAAACTTAAAGAAATAATTCATCAACACCATCATATATAATGGTTGCAAGTTTGTTTAAAATATTTACTAGTTGGTGGGAAAAATTTGGTTATGGACTTCAAACACCAACATAAAGTTATAAAAATTGACATCTACCCTTAAGAGGGTTATGGAACGTTATGGATTACTTCCAAAACTCTAAAGATAATGTTTTGTCTGACAACCAATTACACCAAAACATTGATTATCAAAAATCATTTCAACCTTCCTTCAATTCAACATTTTTTGAGGATTTTTAAACTTAAAGTTCAAATAGCATGCATAGGCAAGAGAAATAAAACACACATGTTCAAATATGTGTTTCACTATTATTTATGATGAAAACTTGTTCTTTTGATTTAAAATATGGTACCTTGTGCAAGCTATTGATAATGTTGCAAATAATTCCAACATTGTTTTATTATTGATGCAGTACTCATTCATGTCATGTGTTAATTCAAACAATTGTTAACACTAGTGGAAAAACACATTGGGAGGTACATTTGAAAACTTTACAAGAAGTTGACAAATTCAACATTTTTAAAATTGTGGAACGATGAATTCATGAAGTCTATTTTCATTCTCAAGTTGGGAGCAACTTGTGATTTGTATAAATGAATCAAATAAAATGTGTAATTTTAATTGCATCACATTGTCATACTAAAATCTAACAAATATCATCATTGGGCTTGTTTAAGTAGCTTTGGCAATTGGGTTTCAAAGTTTGCAAAAAGTTAATCCAATGTCAATTATTTTATGCATTCAAATGTTTAATGTTTTGATTTTGTGGTTCTATTTGCAAGAAAATGGGGAAATATGTCATGGGCCATAAGGATTAACTCATAATCATCACAAAATTACAAACTTCATGGGTTCATTCCAAATTCGTGTGAAATTTATTATTTCATAAGTTCGTATTTAAACACAAATGTTATGCATTATTTAAACATGGAAGTCATGTGCACAATTTTTGTGTGTAAACAACATGAATAACATACAACATCCATTTTTAAATAATACAAATAGGCAAATGACATTTGTGTTTAAACAATGAGCACAACATTGATGTTCAAACAATATAAGTAGATGAATGACATTCATGTCTATTCCATATGAACCTATAAAAAACAAAATTTGCATGACTATTATTATTACATTGTGTCCCATGAAATTTGTGATGGTAACTATTTTTTTTCCAAATGAGTTTATGTTATAATAATGGAGTGTATTAAAAACACATTCAATTTCGTAATAAATACAATTTTCAAGCTTTTAACATTGAGGTTTATAAGCCTAGTTCTACTTCTTCTAGTAAATCATTCAATATGGCAATATATTCACAAATGTGTGATTATCATTGTTGTTTTGGAATAAAAGGTTGAGATCACATTTCTTTGGCAATCAATGTATGTGTGACCTCTTGACATGATTTTACAATTTAATGGTTCAAATCTAATTGCAAATCTATAAGAAAGTCCAATTAGTCATGAATCTAAATAGTCACATGAAGCCATAACCAAAAGTGTTGTGAAAAAAATCCCAAAAGAAGTTGGAAATAAAACTAAACCATAGGAGGACAAATATCTAGGACCAAAATAGAGGAAGGAAAAAAAATGAAAAAGACAAAATGACCTCCTTAACTTAGTAGAAAACATTTTTGATGCAAATGAAAAAGGGGATCTTCCATCCAAAAAATAGGGGAAAAGGGCTTCCTGAAATAGATTTTGAATGTTTTGATGGAGACACTAAAAAAAATCCCCCAAAATGCAACTAATGCATTTGCAACTATGTGCAACTAATTGTCATTTGCAATTAGCTCTAATCATCTTTGCAACTATTTTTGACCCTTGATATTTTTTACAACTATGTTACAACTACATTTGCAACTACCAACTTTTTCATCCTACCTTCTAAGATTATTTTCATCATAATCATCACTATAAGTCTCATTAATTACAAATGAAACCAAACTCAGTTGCACCTCTAAAGTGTGCACGTAACCTGTAGCGGTATGCCTAGGTGTATGCGAAATTTGTTGAAAGGTATATGTGTATTGTTGTGTCAAAGTTGTTTTAAATGTATATTTGGGAAAATATTAAAAATACCTTATGCATTTATTATTAATACATTTATAAAGGTGTATAAAGGGTATATTAAGGTTATATATATTGTGTTTTTAAATGCATGTTAAGGATATATATCCAGGTGTTTAATATTGAAGTTCTATTTTCTATTAGTGACTTTTTCATTAATATATTGGTATTTATTGTGAGAATAAAACAATATAAAGATAAGATTATGAAATGGAAAATAAAATGTACTACCTTTAATTGAATTCAAGTTGTTTGACGATGTCATGATATGTTTTCATGTGTATATTGTTTACTTAAGGAGAACTTTAAAAAATAATTTGAAAATTTGTGTTTATAAATAAGATTCATCTATTTACATTAATTAGGTTGAAATATTGAAAACCTTGCATCCCCACCAAAAGACCCACAAATTCGGAAAGTGGTATGATTTGTATCATGATACTATGTTGTTCAAACTTGTATAAGTTCATCTAGTTACCAATTGAAATGGTCTTTTTAAAATGTGATGTTGGAATTCTATTTTTTTTGGAGGTTAACTTATTGAATTTTATAGCACTTTGATATTACACATTATTATTTTATTAAAAGAATTCAAACATTTAATTAAATAATTTGATTTTCATATTGTGAACTACATTTGAAAATGATTTTTTTTTGGTTGATTAGTGTAAAATTTGATTGAACATTTGGCTTATCCAATACATTACCAAACTATTTGCTATAACATGCTATGCAACAATTTTTTTTCATTTGAATAGAACTTGATTTCCACAAAAAGCCCTTCATTCTTTCATCATTTGATCATCACTAGTAATGTGTAGTAGCATGGAGTGTGAGGTAGATTGCATATCATAGTACATTAACAAATTTGCCATTAATTTATATATTTAAAATATAAAAAATAATTCAAAAAAATAATTCAAAGAATTTGGTGAAGGAAAATATTGAATCTTCAAGAATATTTTGATTTTAAACATCAACATTTCAACATTAATTAAATATTCAATAGAATGTGTCAAAGTTGCCAAGTTACTATGTTGATTTATTTTTACTACACAATTTTTTTGCATCTTACATTTCGAACAACAAATTAATCAATGAAAAAATTGAAACACATCCCAAAATCTATAATATAAAATATGTCCATGGACACAACAAAATAATTATGGCAAATCCAAAAACTCAAATTTATTTTTGTCGTATGTTATTGACCAGGATTGATACAACCAAAAGAATATCATATTTTCAAGGCTATTATGGCACCATTTGGCTAAATAATCTATTTAAAATGGTGCTATGCTATCACTAGGTTTGAAAGGAGGCATTGTTTTTTTTCTAGGGTTCACCTTTTGACTACCCAAACCATAAGTAGCACAAGAGCTTCAACACATAGAAGTTGGGGTGCATAGGAATAGTAAAATGTGCAAGTTACAAGGTGCATAGTTTGGATCATCACTTAGAGGATTTTGACTATTCTTGTTTTTGTGATGAAAATCTTGGGAAGTCATTCTTTCCAAGAATAGGTTGATAATAGCTAAGGATGCAAAAAAGGACTTGAAGGGAAAACATTACTCATATTTGCATAATCACATTAACAAACATTGGAAGTATTGGGCTTCTAAATGTGGAGTTATATACGCATAGTTGGAGGGTTTGTCCATAAGATATTTCAATTATTGCATCACATTTTTAATTAAAAAAAATCCTACATGATTTATCATAGATATTGTTTCTATTTCATTTATTGTTCTAAGGCATAAGAAGGATGTTTGGTGAAATAAAATTGTTATGATGTTTTGGACATGCAACTCTTGTAAAAACATTGGAACAATTTTTGTTGGACGACCAATTGCCAAACTATTTATAAACCATTTAGTTCCAAAGGAGGAGGAGGAATTGTAAATGCAAGTAGCACTACAAGAAAACATGATGTAATATATCTAGGGTTTTTTTTGGGTGAATTTTGCAAAATGGTGATTTGTTTTTCAAATTGATGAAATTTTTGTGTTTTTTGAGTTTTCTAGTTGCCAAGATATGAAACAAATATATAATTAAAGAATCACCATATTCTATGCTAAGTTGCAACAAGTAGCCAAAATTATTTAAAAAAATTTTAAGAATTTTTTTTACTTATTGCCAAATCTAGCTAAATCATCTTATGGATGATTGTAGCTCTCACTACATCACAAATTTCCCTGAATAAATCTCAAGTAGTTGTGAATCAATTATTATGTAATTGGATAAATTGCCTAATGTTTTGCAAACCCATCTTTTTGTATTTTTACACATCCCAAAACTGAAATTTTTGAAATAGGGCATGTCCTAATGAAGTTGGATTTTCTTTGGGCACATAACCAAAAACCAAAGTAGGTGCTTGTGTAAAAATAACACTAAAATAGGTACTTGAATAAAAACAACACTAGCACGAGGGGTACTTATAACATCTACTTTTTTTCTAAGATTTTTTGGGTCACATGCTTTTAAACATCTACTTTTTGGTAAGATTTTTTGGGGCACATGTTTTTAACATGACCCTAAAAATTTGGGGCCTTTTACAATTTCACGTTCCCAAGACCTTGACCGCGCCACCACCTCCGTCAGGATCTTGGAAAACTCCGGAAACCAAGGGCCAGGATTATTCCGGGCTTTAGAAAATTGGTGAACAGTCAATGCATTTTGTGGCCAGTCTTTTATAAAAAAATAAAAAAAATAAAAAAAATAAAATTTAGCTTCGCCTTTTCATATCTACTATTACAAATCCTAGCCGTCAGATAACTCGGATCGGAAGGTTGCTGTTGTTTTGATTGCAGGTTGGCGTTCCACCGTTAATAAAGAGAAACCCCTAAAAAAAAACTGGATCCGACGGCATCCATCGCAATCTTGCACAACCGCACGATGGTCGTGGAAATCAAACGTGAGATCTGAGCCATCCAATCCATATCTAAGCAACTGCAGAGCATCCAATGCAGCCAATCAGCGACGACCTACGTACCCTGAATAAACAACCTGTCTAGCCTAGAATCATGGATTTCATCCACGATTTAACTTCATCATGGATGATATCCCCCACCCAGAAGCCCTTTTGTACAATAGAGGGCATCCTCCCTAAGTAATGGATGTTACACATCCAAAACTCATGCCTACAGACAGCTAGCTCGAGACACCCTCATTATGGATGATATCTAGCCCATGGATGATTTTTGGTCCCCTTACTTCTGATGGATGAAAACTTACTTATTTCTCCTACATTTAGCAGTACAGTCTGTCCAATAAGGATTTGCCAACATCCCCATTTCCAACCCTGATTTAGAGATTCAGTGCTCATTATGGATGATATCTAGCCCCAACACGAGGAGGAGGCCTTCTCATAGATGATAAATTTAGGCCCAAAGCTTTTTAGTTTCTTGTGACTATGCATAAATGGATGAAAATTAGAGCCCCAAAGCAAAGTAACTTTTCATGTGATTATCCAAAAATGGATGAAAATCAGGAGCCCTTTGGCAAATGAACTTTTCATGTGACTATGCATCTATGGATGAAAATTAGGAGCCCTTTGGCAAATGAACTTTTCAGGTGACTATGCATCTATGGATGAAAATTAGGAGCCCTTTGGCAAATGAACTTTTCAGGTGACTATGCATCTATGGATGAAAATTAGGAGCCCTTTGGCAAATTTACTTTCATGTGGCTGACTACTTTCATAGATGATATTTAGTAGCCCCAAAGATTTGTTTGCTCTGGTGTGTGACTAATTTAACTTTCATAGATGGAAATTTGGGCCCCTTCTCGTGGATGAAAAATGACTTCTTGCTCCTAAGTTTAGCAGCAAACGGACAGACACTCCGCCCAATAAGATACCCACATCCGATTTCCATCCCCAGTTTAGAGATTCGGTGCTAATTTTTCGCCTTGTGTATTCGTCGCCTTTTTGGTTTCCTTTTGCTTTTTCTGCGCGTGTGTAGGTCTTCGGGCTTTCTCTTTGCTCCGGAGTTTTGAAGCTCTTCGAGTCCTGGAGCTTCCTCTTCTCCTTTGCACTTGTGTGTGTGTGTGGGGGCGGGGGGCGGGGGGAGGGTGGGGTGTGCAATCGGATACAAAGATTTTGGGCGCCACTCTTTTTTTCTCTCTGACTTGGAGGGATTTCTTCGGAGTTCCAAAGTGGTCAGGATCATTACAGCTCTTTCTTTTGTGTGCGGTTTGGTAGAAGTTTTTTTGGAAGTTGGAAGAAGAAGTAGAATAAGAAGAAGAAGAAGCTTGTAAGCTGCGCGCTGGAGGGAGTCATGGCGTTGAAAGTTGCAGCTATGGCAGGACTTACCGGCACGGGACCTTTCACCATCTCTTCCAGAGCCTCTGTAAGTGAATTCTCTGTCTGTTGAAAGCGGTGAATTGTGTGTGTGTGTGTGTGGCAATGATATGGGGGTGTTTCTTTTACAGACAGAATTTGGGTGAGTTTGTTTTTGGGTTTGTTTAGTAGGAATGAATAAGTTCACCCTTTTGTTTCTGTTCTTGTTATCTGATGGAAGAGTGTTGTTGGGTTTTTTGTTTTGTTTTCGGGTGGTGGGTCATGAGCAGAGTGAGACAGCAGCAGGGTTAGGCTTCTCTGATGTGTCCATGTTTGCTGGCTGCAGACTCCAAGGTACTTTGTTTCTCATTCTTTTGAACAACTGTTGATTTGTAAGATAATGGATTAAATGAGGACAGGAATTAGCAGTGCAAGGTTGGTTGAAAAAGATGACAACGGAATGGGAACTGTTGCTCAAACGGTTTTTTGTTGATGGTTGTTTTTTCAAGCTTCTTTTCACAAAGATGTGCACTGATGAATTCTGATAGAGAAATTCTCATGGGACAAAGAGGACAACAGCAAGGAAGAAAGACTAGGCAGCATCTTGAGTTGATGATACATCTTACCAGCACATGGATTGGGAGGTTGAATTTCAGGTCAGCATAGCAAGAGGGGGGTTGCTGCATTTGAGATGAAAGTCTCTACACAATCTGTGCGGTGCTCTGTCCATGGCTCCTCCTCCTCCTCGAATGGTCCTCCACCAGCATGGCCTGGCAGGGCTGTTGCTGAAGAGGTTGTAAAACGAAATGGCCCAAAACCCATTTCTCTAATTGGTTCAACAGGCTCGATTGGAACCCAGGTAAATTGTGTATTAGCACTGTATTTCATGTGGTGCAAGCTTGTGCAAAAAGAAAAAAAATGTTTGTTGCCTTCATAGGATTCTTGATGTGCTCCTTGATGAAGTCAGGTTTTGGAATTGCTGCAACACTTTCTTTTGCCAAACCTTCTTGCAATTACTCTCTCTCTCTCTCTCTCTGACATATATTTTTGGTCACAGACACTTGATATTGTGGCAGAAAATCCTGACAGGTTCAAGGTTGTTGCATTAGCTGCTGGTTCAAATGTCACCTTACTTGCTGATCAGGTATCTTGCATCCTCACTGATGAGAATGCTTGATTGAAGGGGCTAGATAACATTCCCTTGACCCCAAAGCCTAATTTGTGATGGTAGGAGGTAGGAGCTCCTTTGCAGTCGTAAGCTAAATCATGAACATTGGGTTCTGCATACTATTGATTGATGTGGTCAGGTGTTTTTCTCTGCAGCTTGTGAACTTATTTTTCAGGGTACTTATGTGTGGTTTCTGTGTAATGGTAGGTGAAAAGGTTCAAACCAAGTTTGGTTGCTATAAGAAATGGGGCGTTGGTTGCTGAGTTAAGGGATGCAATTGCTGACGTGTACCCTAAGCCTGAAATCATGGTTGGTGAAGAAGGCATCGTTGAGGTATGCTGCAAGTTTGTGCTTCTTATGCAGTTTTCTTGTGTGAGATGCTTCTCCAGATGGGTCCAGCAAAAGCAGAGTAATGAGCTGAAATCTGATTTCGGCACTACAGGTGGCAAGGCATCCTGAGGCTGCAACAGTAGTCACAGGCATTGTGGGCTGTGCTGGCCTTAAGGTACGCTTACTCACTTTCAAGCATACCTCACTGTACCCTTGCTTTTGGAAGGTCCATGTAGGTCCTATGAGCAAACACTGACAGGGAGGGTTGGGAATGCCTTGCAGCCGACTGTGGCAGCTATTGAAGCAGGAAAAGATATTGCGCTGGCGAACAAGGAGACCCTAATTGCAGGGGGTCCCTATGTGCTACCTCTTGCAAAGAAGCATGGCATCAAGCTTTTACCTGCTGACTCTGAGCATTCAGCCATCTTTCAGGTGCACACATAGTGCCATCTCTGACTCAGAATGCAGATTTTAAAGGGTTTGCTTGAAATTTTTGGTAGATTATCATATACTTATCCACACCCGCTGTCAGAAGCTTTGAAGTCAGTGGGTAGTCATGGCAGCTGATCACTGCTAATTCATGTTGAAGGTGATGGTCTGGCATGTTGTGAGGACTGACCCTCATAAGGTTATGACTGCACTCATTGTCATGTTGCATTCAAATTGTTGTAGTGGATATCATTTTTTCTACAATTTTGTAGATTATGCCATCTCTGTTGACCTGCTTGGAAAGCTGCACCAAGATCTCCGTCAAGTAGCATGGTATGCTTTTTTGTTCCAGTACAGCATATGAAAGGTTGAGATTGTACCTTGTATTAATCGTTTACATTCTATATGAATAACAGTGTATTCAAGGACTGCCTGAAGGTGGTCTGCGGCGGATTATTCTTACGGCTTCTGGTGGTGCATTCAGGTGTGCTCTCTCTTTCTCTCATATTTTCTGTTTCAGGACTCCTGGAAGCTCTACAGACCTTGAGAGGAGCCTTAGGAATAGGGGTTTTATTTGCCACAGCCAGTTGTGTTGTTGATAAAAAGGAAAGCCACATTTCTACATTTCTCAGGGATTGGCCGGTTGAGAAGTTGAAGGAGGTCAAAGTGGCAGATGCCTTGAAGCACCCAAACTGGAGCATGGGCAGGAAAATTACAGTGGACTCTGCCACACTCATGAATAAGGTAACACTGTCTCTCTTGTGCCCAAGTTTTGTTCAGAGTTTAGGGTTTAGCATTGTTTTGCCACAATGCTAAAGCAAGCGGGAAAATTCTTTTAGTTCTGTCAGACTGTTTGTCTATCTTCCTTCTATTTGTCATGCAGACACTGGGAAACACGAGTTCACCATGTCCTTCATGCTATTGTTGGTTTTTAGAAAAAAATCTTTACTCCCAGAACCCCTGGGTTGATGCCTGCATTAGGTTCTAGCATGATCTTCTTTATGTTCCTCAGGCATGTGTTCTACATGGCAGGGTTTGGAGGTGATAGAGGCTCATTATCTCTTTGGTGCAGAGTATGATGACATTGAGATTGTTATCCACCCTCAATCTATTATCCATTCAATGATTGAGACACAGGTACAAGCTGCCCACTCCTCACACTTTCATGGGAAGAATGGAATTGTCATACCAGTATATACTGTTATTGTTGAGGTCTGTTAACCTGAATTGGGGCTGAACATACCAACAGGATTCAGCCGTGCTTGCCCAGCTTGGGTGGCCTGACATGCGTCTGCCCATTTTGTACACAATGTCATGGCCTGAACGCATTCCCTGCTCTGAAGTCACATGGCCTCGCTTGGATTTCGTCAAGTAAGTTCGAATCTTTGGTTTTCATGTGAATTTGTGCAAAGGATATTGTGAAAAATATTCCTCTGCAATAGTCCTTGTGGTATCCTTTGAAGTTGGAACACTCCCACAAGTTGGTACCGAATTTGCATTTGGCTGGCTCAAAAGGATTTAGTGGTTGGGTGCAGAATGGGGAACTTAACCTTCAAAGTCCCTGATCGGGCCAAGTATCCATCAATGGATCTTTCATATGCGGCTGGTCGGGCTGGAGGGACAATGACTGGAGTACTCAGTGCAGCAAATGAACGGGCTGTGGAGCTTTTCCTGGATGAGAAGTGAGTATTCGCACTTGGGTCAGATATTTAACATGCTTTATGTTTGTCTGGTATTTTTTGTATCTTTATGAAAAGCTGAAACTGGAGAAGAGACCCATAATTCCCAGAACCATGAATCAGAAATTGTCTTTCCCCCCAACCCATTGCCTGTGTTGATTTGTGACTTAGATGAATTGGATTGGATGGGTGCAGAATTGGATACTTGGACATTGTGAGTGTCATCGAGAAGACATGCGACAAGCACAGAGAAGAAATTGTGTTGAGACCGTCCCTTGAAGAGATTGTTCATTATGATTCATGGGCTCGCCAATATGCTTCTGAAGTAGTGGACAAAGCATCTTACAAAACACCTGTTGCTGCATAACTTTGTAGATTAGTCAAGTAAATCAAACAGAGGAACATATTTGAGCTCTACTGGGTTTTTTATTTATGCGGTTTGCACATGGGCAGATAGCAGCAACCTTTGATATCTGTCCTCTAGTTTTGTTCCATTGTCGGTGACATTTGTGAATCAATCAAGTCCCAAGCTTTATTATTCAGACACAACAGTTGTTGTAAAATCAGCACAGAACACACAGACAAAACGTGATTTAGCATGAGGCGAACGCTTTTATATGATGTGGAAATCAGCAGAGTACAAGGAGAGGGGGTCAATAAAGGGTGTATGGGACACTGGACAGTTTGTACTTCACAAGAACTCAACAACCCAAATCTTCGGATAGTGTCTTCTTGAGTGCTCACAAAGCAATCCATGCTCTCAGAGGCTTTATCTTCCTGTTTCCTGTAGCTGTAAGCTCCCATAATGATATTTCCCAGTTCATAACTTAGAATCCCATTTCAGGCTTCCATTAGGAGGTGTGGAGAAATCTTCAGAAATTGCTATTTTCTGAAGAAAAATAATTTGTGAATGAAAATATTGAACCTTCAAGAATAATTTCATTCCCCAAAATGGAAAATTTCTCAAAATTAATTAATTATTTGATATACATGTGTCCACCTAGTTGGGCTAGGTGGGATTCAAATGTGAGTTCTTCATATCTCTTAGGGGTTGAATAATTACCATAGTTCTTTTGGAAGAACACTAATTTAGCCGGGCAATTGTAACATGTAATACTACTATGATCCGTGTAATTAGTCCTAAAACCTAAACCATCACACTTTTTGCACAGGCCACATGATAAATATGAGCATAGCACAAGGGCAAATTTAGTCTCTTGTATGTGTTGTTCCCAATAAAGTTTAAAGTTAATTGGATGAGTGTAATGCCATTCATTGGCCCAAGGGCAAGCTTTTTTATAAATATTCCCATATGATTTCCAATAGTTCATCATTATTTATCCCACATCTCAAAAATCATTCTTTTTCATGTCCATATAGGTGGGTAAGGGAAAGGGTTTTTTTTTTAAAAAAAAGTTAGGCCTGAAAGAGGCAAGTTATTAGGTTATTTGTCTTGTGGATGTGTCTCTTCCTCATTGGACATCTATGCCTAGTGAGTTACATCACATATTAGCCTTGATACTAGCAATGTTGGACCTACCCAATTACCACTTTACATCCATAACCTGTCACAAACATGTGTAGAAAGATTTTTCTCATCCATACGCAAAGACCAAATGTTTGTGAATGTTTGTGAATGTGGATGAATGATTTCTAAAACAATCCAATTTCAAAATTCCAAGTATGATAGATCATTCACTTTTGTACCTACCTACACACCTTGCCTACCATTGTAGTTCACTTATTGCCCACCAAAATGACCGGTATAACCAGTCAAAACATGAAGGAGCCGGTGGACTGCCCCATAAATGCGGGGTTAGGTCTGGTATCTGCTCAGCTCTCGCCGGTTACCCTGGTTCAAAGGTACGTTTTAAGTTATGAGGAGCTAAAACAATTTTCATTTAGTCGGTGACAAAGAAATTATTGTTCTTGGAAAGCGAGAATGGAAAACCAAAATAGGCAACTCTCTAGTGACCACCTCTCTTCTCTTTAAGAAACTTTGGTAATAATTTAATGGCACTTATGAATCATGTGCAGTTTTGAACAATTTAAACATGGGATGATTGGTTTGATCTTGTGTTAATCTACTGAAATAATATTCACTTTAGCCAATGTTGTCATGAATTGATAACCTCTAACCAAAATATAGGTATTAAGTGATTCTTGCTTTTGGATATGGATTTTATATGGTTGTGGCTAATGCTTTTTTGGGTCAATTTTGTGATGTACCAGAGATGGCAATCATCCATAGGACCATAACCCAATATAGCCAAATTTGGCTATTATCAAAATATGAAGGAAAAAAAATTAAACATCCTTATAGTTTTTTGGTGAGACAGAACTTTTACAAGGATTCAAATATGCAATAATATATTTAAGGGGACCATGAAATATTTGATCAAAGGGGTCATCAATCAGTCCATGAAAGGAAATATGTCATGTAAGATTAAAGACATGTGCGTTCAAATTGATTTTTTATGTCGATCATTATGAAATTCTTGTTTGGTAATAATACATTGGGGTGGCTTGATTTTCCAAAGCATTATTATCATGCAAGAAGTGAGCACGTTGTTGATAAATGCATTTTAATCAACCTTTCAAATAGCATGATTTCTTTGGGCTCATGTCAAGGATCTACATTCATGAGATTAAGTAGGCCATAAGCATTAGGCTTGTACTCTTGCTGTAAAAGAAAAGAGTCACAAAGATACCGAATTTACCCACTTTGCTTTCACCCAATTCCAAAGGTGCTAGAATTTGGTTTTGAGGAGTTGAATCTTGAAGTTTGCCAAGAGGATTACACCGTTGATTAAAACAAACTCGGTATGACTTGGTCTTGCCAAAAGGTCATTAGTTCTTTTGGGGAATGATTTTTCATGGTATTGTAAATTTTAATTGGCAAATATTGTGATATGTTGAAATCCAATAATTTTTTGAAACACCAATTTGTGTAAATGCACATCATCATAGTACCTTAGGCTTTATTAGAGGAGTTTTGTTCTTAGTGAATGTAGATAAAATCTTCAAACTCATTTTTTACTTTAAAAGGGATATATATTAATGTGGCATACATTTAATGTTGATAAAGAGCTATACATTGTATAAACTAATGCCATATTTATTTATTTTTCAATTAGACTAACCAACTCAGTATCTCTTAAAAATTACCATTATAAAATTTAAAATTTTATTAATGGACAAGTCAAAAAAATTTATTGAAAAGATTTTTCTGATGTCTTTGAAATTATATTGAAATATATACCCTTTTTTTTTAAGACATCATTATGACTTGAACTGTGTAGTATCTCCATTCCATTGAAAATCTCAAAGGACGGGGCATTTGCCAAGTTCAATATAACATGGGGAGAATGGTGAAGAACATTGGTAAATCCATGGAAGTGCACATGAACCTCATAGTAAATTATTGGAATTTGGAAACAACATATGCAAAATTTGGGACAATTAAAGGAGAATATCATTTTGTAGCAAAAGTTATATTCGACCTCTTTATTTTCGTATGTGTTCATAATCCATCCCACCTTACAAATGTGCCCCCTAAATATAAGGATTAGTAACAAACTTTATTGTATTCACTCCTCCTCCACTCAAGTTGAATTTGTTTTTGGCACCTTCAGAAAGCTCTACAAGTAAAATAAAGTCAATAATGAAAAAATGGGTTAGGTTTATCATGTTCTTGAAGACCTACCATCCATTCAAAGATACTTTAACAAAGTCCAATTCCACTCACTCCTTGCAATTAGTTACATACTTTAAAACTTTTGGAAGTAATGGTAAGAAGAATCAAGTCCACATTAGGAGCATGTTGTTCCTAATGTTTTACAAACTAGGTTGTCAACCTTTTTAACAATTCATCAACCCATGAGACAAGGTTCAAACTTTACTCTACCTAATTGCTTGGGTTGAGTGGTTGCAATTCCTTGGTACTACTTCCTTTGACCTTGCGGGTCTCAAAATACAATCAACTTGGATTTTTCAAAAAAAAGTTCAAAACATCATCACATGGTAAAGACATCATGGGACATCCTTTTGATTGTATCACCTAGGTGCAACCATTGATTTTGCATCACAACAACAAAAGCTAGGCATTCTTGCATGCTTTAAATGTCAACCTCATTGGATGCTAGCTCTATAAGGATCTTCCATTGAGGATCTTTCTAACCTTTGTTTTTAGTGGCATAATAGGTAACTTAAAACCTTTTTAAAAACCCGAAAACCATAGTGAATACATGATGGAATAGTAAATGGGTCCCCTATAAAGGCCTAAGCTCAATCTACTTTGAAAGATGAACTTTTTTTTATCTTCTAAACTTTTTAAACCCACCTTATAATTTGCACACTACTCTAATTTGCAGTCACAACATTGATGGTACTTTAAAAATGTGAACCTTCCTACTTTTGGAAGTTGGGGTGCTTTATAATAATAAAGACAACAATATTAGCATGATTCAAAAATTTCACACAAAACAATTTGGTTGACAAATCATTTTCAACATATTTATTTATTTATGTATTAAAAAAAAAGGATGGAACTAAAATAGTTGCAAAAGTCATCTTCCCTCATTATATCACAATAATATAATATCCCTATAAATTGGGTGATATCCTTGTCCTTTTATTTTTTTCAATTTTTGTGTTGGGGTAACTACTCCCCACTAATTAAATAATTTGTCACCTTGTATTTCCCACTAGAAAAATATGGTCATTTAGATGGGGCACACATAGGTGTGTATGGGAATTAATCTTCCAGGGGGGTTGCTCTGAGTGATTTCATGCAAAAAAAAAAGCACTTGTGGAAAGGTCACATATGGACTCAAGTGAAACCAAGTGGGGGCCCTCCCCCCCCCCCCACCCCCCCCCTCTTTTCTCTTTTTTCCCCCAAGCTTTAAAGTGGGTGAGAAAGGAACAATTATTTGTCTGAATCCTCAGGGGATGATTGCAGAATAATGCCCCTGACTAGTAAATGGCTGACGTAAGTTCCAAAAGGTAAAAATAGATTTTTCTTTTAGAAAAAAAAGGCTTCAAACAAACAAAGAAAGGTGCTTTATATATTTTTAATCTTTTGTTGTTTTGGGGTGGGGGGGGGGCGGGGGGGGGGAGAGGGGGGAGAGAGTGGGATAGGAAAAATGGAAGAAAAGAAAGGCTTATCTTGGGGGCAGGGAAAGGGAGGGGTTAAAAAAAGAGGCAAAACAGGTGAAAATAATAACTGGTCTTTACCTTGGGCTTGGGGGCATGGGAAAATGAAAAAAAGAAGCTAAAACAGAAAGGAAAAAACAAAAATGATCTTTAATTTCGGGCAGGGCAGGAAGGAAAAAAGAGAGAAAAATGAAGCAAAACATTGTACATAGAACTGTAGGAGGCTAAGGAACCAAAGCTGTAGCGACGGCGACGGCGACGCCATTGGATTCCCAGGCTGTGCCATCCTGTCTGACTGCCGAGCCTGGCTATTGTCTTGGTTGTCGCCGTCGGAAGCACCAACCATATCACAAGGTAGTTGTCTACTGCCCAAGATAGCTTGCCCGCCCGCCGCGCACGGGGCACCCGTGCTGTGCTGTGGTGCGCTGGCGGTGGGGGGGGAGGGGGGACGTGGAACCCGTGCTTGCTACCCGTGATGATAAATCATCCAACCCCTACTGAAGCCAATGAAAGCTTACCCACCCCACCCCGGACCCAACAATTTTCATTGGGACAAAAGCAGAGTACCTACTAATTCAGTGTTTGAACTTGGAACCGTTGTACCTAGTACCTACCTACCCATGCTTGAAAGCGGGTTCAAATTTGATTAATAAATGTGGCCTTGAAGAGGGGATGATTTTTGGAAAAGAATTCCCCAAATTTAATAATATCGAGTGAGTAACTGAGTTTGCGTCGGTGGACTCACGAGTCGTGACCACCTTCACCTAAAAACATGAATGTACCTAATAAAAGTAGGTAGCTAGGTATGTACATATAAATAGCTAGACTTCGTTTCAATAATTGTGAACACATGGGAAATGAAAAGGGGAAAATAAACAATCCAAGATTAGAAAAATATTAATCTCCTCAACAAGACTTGCCTAAAAGTAATATAGATATATATATATATATATATATATATATATTTGGGCGGTTTCTTTAGGGGAGGAGAACTACTCTCCTCAATATATGCCCTATTGGTTAGCCTTTTTCACTCTTTAAAGTTTTTTTTTTTTTTTTAATGATTTTCTGGAAACAAGGGGGGTGGATTCCCATATTTAGCTACTGATTTCGCTATTACAACATAGATAATAATTTATTTCCAGTTGGCTTCTTAATTCAACCATGCCACCATACTCATCACCCTCTCCTTACCACCCCCCCCTTAGGCTACCAACCCCCATAAAAGGGTGGGTCACAAAACCCGGTTGGCTAAGCTTTGCTGGGTGGATAAGTGTCCATCTGCTATTGTACCAGAGAGGTAAAAAACGCCACAAGAATGGCGAGCCCATCATTATCCATGGCGATTCGCCTTCCCTCCCCAATCAGTTACTTTTTAACTGGTGGCATTCAATTCCAACAGGGGAGGTAAAAATCGCCAGCTGGACTTTATTGATGTTTTGGTTGGTAGGTAGTGTGGCAGGTAGTGTGGTAGGTAGGTAAGTAGGTAGTACCTATGAGGGTGACATTGCAACAAAAGGGTGGGTTTCGGGTATTGTGTGTAACAACCATGGTTAGTTAAGGGTCCGGAATAGCAATGAAAAAGTGTTTTTTTCCTATCCACATACCTACCATCCATCCCACATCTCATCCAAGGACACATCCACAAGTTTGTGATAGAAATTCTTCTAGAAAATGGGCCCTATAGACCCAGTAGACCCAGTTTTTTCTTCTTTTGGGGGTTATTGGGGGATGTTGGATTTATTTTGTTCCCAATCTGTTCTCAAAAGTTTTCAATTTGTTCCCATCCAGTTCCCAATATGTTCCCAATAGTACCTCACTTTGTCCCATATGCTTTGCACACAATGTGCAGTCCTCATGAAACCTAGATAGGTGGGTGAATATTGGGTCTCCTGTGTATTTATGTTTGGAATGACTAAAACTTCAATATTGGGGAGTCTTTAAAGTTTCAAACTAAGGCACCCACTCAACTAATTATTGTATCTAAGGATATTTCCTCACTTCGGTCCATGCTACTCTGCACTAGCACTCATCTTTAACTATTTTTTCTTTTCTTATGTTCCCATATGGTTTCTAATAGTTCGTCATTATTTATCTCAATGTCAAATTTAACTTGATATTGATATAGATATCATGGACATGAAAAGGCAAACATGAATTTGCATTTTCATATCCATGTTAGTGGGTAGAGAAAAGGAGTGAGATATTTATAAAAATAAGAGATTATTATTAAGAAAGGAGTGACATAGTTAAACTTGTCCTAGATCACTTCTAGTTGCCATCATCATTCTTTGCAATTAAAAAAAAATTATAAACAAAAAATGATTTTTTCTTAAAATTATGAACATGAGTGGTTGAAAACCCTCATATTTATAGTAGGCTACAATCTGAATAATTTCACTCCTCATATGAGGATATCATAGTAGATCATGAAATAATAATAATTTAAAAACGAATTAAATTTTGATTTTGAAACTGACCCTAGGCTACAGTAATATTATCATCACACGTTACAAAGGATTCAACATTTAAAAATCCAATTGGGGAGAGCGGGCAGCAGCTTGAATCCAATTTACATTTTGTGGGTCGTCCTGCAGGGTTCAATTTTAGGCTACCCAGGGCAAAGAATGAAAACAAAAGAAGGGAGAAAAAAAAAACCAGTAAATACAAAATTCCAGAAAACCAGAATTTTTTTTTGGTTTTAAAAAAGTAATAATAATAATAATAATAATAACGTCTAAGAAGACGGTGATGGTCGGTGATCTAGTATAATCTGACCACTCACCTTTCTCCACGTGTTGGTCTCAACTAGCCACGGGAGTCGCACTCAACCCTCCTGATAAGGACAAAGAAAAAAGTGCTTGGATAAAGTTAGTTACTGAGCGGAACGACACAATCCGGGAATCTAGCGGTCCTAAACCATCTGTTCCAGCCATTAACGGTCCAGATTGATCTATGCGCCCCCCCACCCCCCAAGCCTCCAGTTTTCCGAATTACATTTGTCAGTAGAGCAATTTCTTGATCCTCTTTCCCATAAGAGAATTGGCTTTTTATTTTATTTCGAGTTTAATGCAGTAGTTTAGGGTTAGCTTCCACATTGACAAAACAAATACAGTAAACTCCCTTTATATAGTCACCTCCGTTTTAGTCACATTCTTGTTTGTGTCACACAAATTTTTTGTACCCATCCATTTTAGTAAGAAACATCACTCTTTAAAATCATTATCACATTCATTAGTAGCAAAAAAAATTTGTAAAGCTTTTTTTTAAATTGTAGTTTGACAATCTTAGCATTGTTTTGTGTTAAGTTGTGCAAACTAACAACAATGAATCTAGTTGAAAAAAAAAAAAATTACTCAATTTTTTAATTACACAAGCAAAAGATATGTGAACTTGCCAAGAAAACAAAAAAATCTAATTGACAAGATACACAAGCTAATAATTAAGGAGTTTAAACTTGATGTACATCATCACATTGAAAAAAAAAAGGACAAAAATCACAACTCTTTTCAAGTCTAATAATGCATGGTAGAACTTAGAATAACCCATGTAGGGAATTTAATCAATTGGCACCTTTATTCTAGCATTAAAATTTTTTTTTGTAAATGTTTTTGCCTGCAGGCACAATTTGATAAGGGTTTATTTGGAATGTGACTATAGACATTTAAATCACAATTCGTTAGTGTCACAAAAAAAAGTGGTCGCCCAAGGTATGACTATAAAGGGAGTTTTATTGTAATAATTTTTTTTTGTGAAATCAATTCATTTTTAATATTATCCCAAAATAAACAATCATCATCTACAAGTCTACTATGACATTATCATATTGAGATATCTAATGAGATTTTATTCAGATTGTAAGTTAAAGCTTAGTATAATTATGAAAGGTTTTCAAACACCTCAACTTCATATTTTTCACAATAAATTCATTTCAAAATTTTAAAGATTATTTAATGATTGAGGGTCAGCTGTCCACATTAACAAAAAAAATAAAAATAAAATAAAAATTGTATATATATAATTTTCATAAAAAGAAATTCTTTTGAAATATTTTCCCCAAAAAATTTCATGATCTACAAGTCTACTATGACATTAGAAGAATTTTATTCAGATTGTAAGTTAAGCTTTACTAAGTATCCTATATATAATTACAAACATGGTGTGTGTATCTGTCTGTCCGTCTTTTTTTTTTTTTTTCATTTACTTCACACGTTTTGGGGTCTGTCTGTTTATCCGTCCAAGTCCTGAAACCCATACCTTTTCGTTTCAAGACTTCCTCTTCCTGTCCCTCGCAGCAAAAAGAAAAAAAGTTCTCTGTGTAACTTCCTCCTCCTGACCCTGGTAGCAAAAGGAAAAACAGACACTACCCATTCCTTGTGTAACTTCCTCCTCCTGTCTTTGGCAGCAAAAGGAAAATTCGAAACAGAGCAGGGGCAAGGGTAAGGGCAGGGGCAGGGGCAGGGGCAGGGTAGGGGCAGGGCAGGGCGTCCAGGGCAATAAAAAATAAAGAGTAAAAAATAAGAAAAAATAAAAAGCAGTGGCCGAAGGTTATTGGCACCGGCGGGGGACTTCACAGTGGCCCTCCGCCGTGGGCACCCACTCGTAATTATGAAATGCTTTCAAACACCTCAACTTCATAATTTTCACAATAAATTTAATTTCAAATTTTGAAGGATTATTTAGTTAAGAAGTTGACCCCAGGGTAAAGGTAAGGAAATGAGTGTAGGTAGACAGACAGACAGACACAAACCGGTTCAAACTTCGATACTGGTTCAGTTATTAAATGCCATAAGTCCACATAAGGAAAGTTAGAAGCAGAGGGGGCCAAGTGGGGAGGTGGGGGAGACAAAGTTTATGACAAAATCTGGGAATGTAAGTGTACCACGGACTAGAGTCCAGACTAGACTGACAACCAGTCCTCTCCACTTGGGTTTTTAAAACATAGCAATTTAAGTGGACTTTTTTTTTTCAAATATAAAATATTTGCATGTGTCAGTGCTATTTGACTCAATATTCCATTTTTATTTATTTTTTATTAATTAATTGTTTTTCCTGGGTTTTGTCTTTTTCTCTCTGCAATATCTAAAGTGGTTCAGGTTTTGCAGCTTGTTATGGTCGCTGCACTGACACTTGCAAAGTTCGTAAAAGGGGTTGAGGGGTTGGGGTTATGGTTTTCCTTTGTCTGGTTCTTTCAAGAGGGTTTTCTGCTCTGACTGAATGTTGTGTCTGGTAGGCACAGATCTTGCTGGGTCAAACTTTTTATTTATTTAAATAAATAAATAATATATAATAATATATAATTAATATAATAATTTATAATTTATAATTAATATTATAATTTATAATTTATAATTTATAATTTATTTTATCAATTTATTTATTATTTTTTCCCATGTAGCATTGGACTGGCAGGCATACTTTCAGGGCCTTAAAAAAATCTGGCCTTGGGTGAACCAACAACACCTACACTGGTACGAGCAGACAGAATGAACAAACTTGACACCTGCATTGGTAACCAGTCAGGGGATGAATGGCTTAACCGCCTCAAGGTGGATGAGGGATGAGGAGATAGATAGATTAGGTACGCAAGGTAGCTTATGTTAGGTGCCATTATCTCATGTACTTTAGAACTAGCTTAGGTGAGGCTACTTAGGGTTTAGCTACCATATAGGTAAGGAGTGTGGATGACTTTTTGAAAGTCATCCATCCACTGATTCTTTTCTTAATTCTGGATGGCTGTAATAATCAGTGTTGGGCATGTATTTGATTTTTTTAAATTAAAAAATTAAAAAAATCCCGTTCCTGTATTTTGGAAATTTAGAAATCAAAGAACATTCAGTAGCTCTGGTTTGCTTTTATTTTTAATTTATTTTTAATTTAATTATAAATTATAAATTTCAGAAATCAAAGAACCTTCATTCTTGGTTTTCTTTTCAAAACCCTCAAATGAATTTCATGAAATACCTGGCTAAGAATTGATACCTTTCTTTTGGGTGGGGGGGAACAAATGGACTAAAGAACCGCCTGAGAACCTCCGGTTACTTGGTGTCATTCCTAATAATAAATAAGCCCTGTAAGTTCTAACCCATGGGTTCTAACTCTCATGTATGCAAGGTTTTGCTTTGTGACTTTTTCTCCTTAGGTTTAAGTCTAGGTCAAATCCTTCACTTCGAAGGGGAAGATTAACCATAGTAGCCCAATACTGCAAAGGGCAACACTATCTTTCAAATCTAAAGGCTGGTTGGAAGTGTATTAAGATCAAAGGATTCCAAAGAAGCCCCTTTGGATACAGAAACAGAAACCTTTAGGCACTAGCTAAGTTGAGCTTGGCCCCAACTAAAGACCTCTTTCCTACAATGTAGGACTCTATCTATGACTTTATATGTAGGTTAAAGCCCCAAGGTGAGTGCATTCCGAAAATAAAGGGCCTAGGAAAAAGCAATAGCCGAGTTTGGTCCTGCATTTTGGGATTGTAGCCCCCATCTATTGACTTTGGAAATCATAAAACACAAAGCAAATGTTGTCAAGAACCTAAGGATACAAGGCATAGGAGGCGGGTAGATAGGTGGTAACCATAAGCATTTTCTCCTCCTTTTTTTTTTGCCTCTTTTTTCAATGTTACTATTTGTTGATGTTGTAATATGTAAACCCTTCCAAAGTGATCATTATGAAATTTATGTAATGTATAATATTTTACTAGCTTGAATCACCTAATATGTGAAAAAGTAGTTGATTAATTTAATTAATTCTTTTAGGGGTATTAATATCAAGTTTGAATACAAGCTTCATAAGCAATGATTCTTTTGATGTAATGCTCATTGTCATCTCCTTGTTTTGTGTAATCCCTCTTGCACACCTTGTACAAAATTTGACTTGAAATCGAGTTTAACAATGTATACCTCTTCAACATCTATAAATAAGAAATATATATATATCATTTGACCTATTTTTGATGAATGATAAGGTGATGGGTTTAATTCACTACTTCATTACATATTTAACAACATTATGTGAAAATGTTGTGCAAGTTTTTGATGATAGTAAGATCATCTTCACTTGAAAAAAAATTGTTGCAATCCCTATTGTCCCAATTAAAGTTTTGCTTGACTTATTTTATGGTCCACAAGTTTATAATTTAAGGCTAAATTCTAGTAATTTAAAAATTTGGCCATGATGATTTTTTACATCTAAAACTTTTACTACTTTGAGTTCAAGTGCAACAAAAATATTATGTAACTTTTTTTCGCGTACAATAGTAGCATTGTTTGGTGTTTTTGGTCTATCTTAAGATGAAAATGCAACTTTGAAAGGTTTTGAATATGCTACATGTAAAAGTTGTAATACATGACACAAATAGCTAGGGCCACATATTCATTGCCAAATCTATGGCTTCAACACAAAGATGAAACTTAATTAATTCTCATTTTCCTTATTGTGTACTATCTTTCATTTCAAGATACAAAACCAAAAACAACTCTCCAGGAATTTGTCACACAAATCTCTATTAACCATTCCTTGGAATTGGCAATATTACTTGAAAATGTACTCTAGATTTCTACATTATTTCAAGCTAAATATGATAAATTAATCTCATTTAAAGAATAACATTGGTATCCTATCATTCAATGCTTTCAAACATATACTAGTGAGGGTCATGCACACATTCAACCTTTAATCCTCATTGAACATACATTTCCCAAACTTCATGTTGGATCTTTTTGAGGAATGGCATCTTAATAAGACCTTACCAATGATCCTGAAAAGGAGAATGGCAAACAAATAATCACATAACAAAGTTATAATAATGTAGAGATGGTTGAAAGCCTTTGCCTCCATTATGGGTATTCATTTGGGTTTAGGAATTTGGTTAGAAATAGGTGTTATCATCTCAACAAGATATAAATATTTGGCCAGAATCAAACCCCCGGAATTTTGTTTTGAGCTTGCACTTTCATTGACAAGCTTTAAACTAAACCCTAATTCACTTGTTGTGCTATGAAACCACATTTTTGACACGAGACAAGAGTACCCATTACGGGAGGCCCAAGGTAAGGCTAACCGTGGTGGTTAGCTATGATCTAACCATCCAAATTTACCTATTACCGACCAAGTGGCGCTTTCCTACTTATTATGTACATACATAATAACCATTATTATCGTTGACCAACTAAAATACGATACTTTCCCATCTAATTTTTCCAAATATATGTATATTTTTGGAACTGGCCCACATTGAACTTAGAATTAGGGTCTTATCAAGATTACAACCATTAGATCACAACTTGGCGATCAAGAAAAGCTAACAAAGCCCTTGAACCGATACGTTTTTGGCTATGAGAAATATTCCCTAAACCCGAAACCAACAACTCATCCATTTTCTTCAAAAATTCAATAAACCCAGACCCAACTGGTCCGTCCTCTTAGAAACTAAGAACCAACCAACCAACACCGATAGTAGTTACTTACATAATGTGAGATGAAAGTCGGATTGTTTAAAGGACTGAGACATGTGCGGGTCTTGGTTCATCCATCCACAACTTGGTCATATCGGGTTTCCAATGGATGGTGCACTGGATTTTTTGTTTTCTAACCGATGGGGGTGATGGGATGGCTGGGCTCCACCATATCCAATTCCGGTATCTTTGTTCTGCCACTAACATCCATATATTTGTAGACACTTCCCCCTTCACAAAGAGAGCGGATTCTGTTTGTTTTGAGGATCATGTTATGTACGAGGGGGACACTAACTGAGAGCCACTCCCCCCCCCCCCCCCCCCTTTTCTCACTCTTTTTGTAAGCCTCATTGACCCCGAGCAAAGTTCGGGGGAGGGGGCAGAGGATGAGCATGATGCAAGTAGTCGGACTTGATGGTCACATGGGTGGAACTGGCGCCGTTCAGGAGTTGTCCAAATAATGCATTTGGATCATGGTTAATGATCAAATTTGAGCGGTGCACTAGAAACTAGTGTAGGGTCCTTTAGAGTACACTCTTTTTTTCTTTTTTTTTTAAATTACATTTTGAAAGAGAGAGAGAGAGAGAAGTGGGAGTTCCGAGAGAGTGCGGGTGGGAGGCGGTTGCATGACTTGGGGAAGTGATTTGATTTTGAACGACAACCTATGATTTTTTTTTAAAAAATGATTCCAAGCTTTTTGTGGTCTTCGTGGCAAACGTTAGGTGGACGTACAAGTTTGAACATGAGGATTTTTTTTTTGAAGGTTAACTTCTTGTCAATTCTCTCTTGTGGGGGAGTCACTAGGGTGACAATATGGACTTGGGACTGGCACGAGAGGTTGTTCATTATTGGGAATACTTGAGGCATGTTCACACCCAGACTTTTTCATGGTAACCAATGCCCTTGAGCTGGTTATTGGATACAGTTGAAGGGAGGTTCAGCCAACGAGTCGACCAGGAATTTGCAAAAAGGTCTTAGGGAGGTATGAAATTTTGTAATATAATTGAGGAGCTCTTGTCCAATGGCATGTTGCCATGTTAGCAGAACATTCCTTACAATCAACTACGAATAAGCCCATCCTATCGCAACCAATCTTGTGTGGTTATCGGAATTCATAGAGAGTCATTGACCATTGGTTCTGGGTTTTTAAATATTTTAGAATAAAAAATTGTTGGTTCTGGTTATTTCCCCAAACCAAATAGTAAAGAAATTGATGGTTTTCATGAAAGAATTGATAAAGAATCAATTGTTTACTGGGCAACTATTATTATTATTATTTTCAAAAAAATTGAGAACTATGGTTATATATCATAACCGACTTTTTTATTTGTTGAAAACCACAACTATGAATATTAACCATAATAATCAATAGGGGTTTATTTCAATGTTGTGCAGATATGTTATTTTTGAAATATCCTTGAGTGAGGATATATAATTTTTAATCTTATTTATCAATTGGGTAAGGGTATATTCATATTCAAATTTTTCCATCAAGTTAAGGTCTAAATAACAAATCTTCATTTTTTTCGTAGATGGGTATGGTCCAAAGTAACCCCCATTATATACTCCTTTTGGGTTAAACAAACATGTATGTATTATTTACTGAATTGAACATGAAAAAGTCCCACATTTTAGATTTTTTAAAAAAAAATTCCAAGGCCAAATCCAATGTTAGAATGCAATGCAATTTTTTTTTAAATGTTTGATTCATCCTTAAATAATTTGTTAGAAGTTCTCAGTATTATCCAATATGATTTGCCCAAAGTTCTTCACTTCTCCCCCTATATAGGGTGGCCAAAGTGGAGACACTACATCTTCATATAAAAACTTTTATTTTGGGGAACTTCTAATTTTATTTATTTATTGGATGATGGGTCAATTAAAATGGCTAATCATGAAAAAGAAAAAGAAGAAAAAATAAATTTGAGAGGTACCCATTCTAATTAATAGAACTAACAAAAGTCTAAGGTTTAAGTTGTTTTTACCATAATTTTGAAACCTGAATGCCAAAACATATTTGACTTTAGCTATGAGTATTTTTCACATATATTCAAGGTTATGAATAGGGTATATTTTTCAAATTTACATGCATTTGAGCATGCATTTCATGGATTTTTTCAAAATTAGATTAAAATGAATAATATGTTTTCAAGTTCAATTTGTTTGATTAATATGAGTCCTGATGTTTTTTTCTTCAGGAAAAGAAAGATGATCATTCTTTCGACTAAAAAAAATTGGGGAATTTTTGTAAATTACTATTTTCTGTTGTAATTTCAATTAAATTTTCAATTTTTTTGAAAAAATAATTCACCCATCTTTTATATCACAAAATTGAAGAAAAAAACCCTAGATATGACTCATGGAATGAACAACTTTTTGCTTGTGGCCACTGAAATTGGTTTCCCAAAAGGCTAGGCTACTTAGTATGTTTGTTCCCAGGTGGGCTTCATGTCCTCGTGTGTCCATTGGCCTTGCTTTCCACATGGACATCTCTAAACCCAAAATTGTGCAAAAAGGTCGTGATACAAAGTTAGTCCCTTGTGTAAAACACAAGCAAACTTGGAAACTAATTGGTGGGCAAAGTTGAAGTGCTGATTGGAGAACTCATCTGATAATGCAAAAGAGAAGCCAATAAACTAAGTCCTCTTTTCAATAATATTTTAAAATATTTTAAACAAAAAAAATTAAAAACCCTAGATTATAGTCAACAACAGATGCTTATTGCTTTCTAAAATTTTAAAAAATCCAAGAAATTTACTTATGTTAAATAATTAATAATTAATAATTAGAATAATTTTTTTAAACCATCCCAAAGAATCTGGTAAGGGAAATGCCATCCCCTAAGTCCCCACATGAGATTAGATTCCTAGTTAGTGATTTGTCAATTAATAAAGTTCCACTTCAAGTAAAGAAGTAGATGAATTTGGTTGCCCATTGGAAGAAGAAAAAAAGGGTGTTTTGGAATGAACAATAGAGTTATGTGTAAAGTACCCAAACTGGGGCCACTGGACCCCAGTTTCGCTTGATATGAGGGACAAAATGAGAAAGTCAGGATGGAAACAGTGAAGAAGAAGAAGAAGAAGAAGAAAAAAAAGGGGGGGGGGAGGGGGGATCAAACTATATTTCTCACCTAAATTGGTTGCTCAGGAGGAGTTTCGTTCACCCCCAGTTTTGGATTTGCCTTAGCTCTGCACCTCGACTATTGGCTCATATTCTTCATTAAAATAAATTCCTTTGTCAAAATAATTGATCCTGCAAATCTTCTGAACTGCCAGATATCCAATTTCATGAAACAATACCCAATTTCAATCACTTTATACACATACACATCACCAAATTGGTGATGAAACAGGGATTAGAGGGTCAAACTAGGGGCCAAAAGACAGGGTGACTTGACAAAGAATTCTAATGCCTTAGTATCTATTAGCTTCTTCAAATTTGGATTAATATCAAAATGCCTAGAAGGCTTTTAAGCATCTTCTTTGATTCAAATTTGTTGGTTTAGGGGTTTAGGGTTTATGGGCACTTTGATATTAAACCCTAAGGGATCTAAGTGCCCATAAGATTATACTTTTTCTGCAGCTTGATCTAGTCCTTTATGGTGCTATTGAATGTTGAGTTACCCAAAAGTCCTAGGAAGTTGCCACTTTCAAAAAAGTCCTTGGGTTTTTTTTAGGTGTAGGGCCTACATATCACCTTTGAACCTAGGAGATACCTATCTATTGGAGGAACAACCAGATCCCAAGGGAGAATTGCTTAGGGTATCTCTCAACCCCCATCCATCCCATCCTATCCCATCCCCCAAGGAGGCTGCCTGCCACCAGTGTGGGGCTTATTGTGACCTAGCCCCCCTCCAATGCACCATCCATTGGAAACCCAATATGACTCAGCTGTGGATGACCTGCTAAGCTTCCATCTTGGTAACTTATCCACTAAGATCATCCAAGTAGGTTATTAGATTTTGAAAATTCAATATTAAGTACACCCTTTATAATCACACCTTTGGTGACCACTTTTTTCTTTTTTTTTGGGTGACACTCACAAATTGTGATTTGAACATGTATAATCACATTTTATACAAACCCTTACAAGATTGTGACTATAAGGCCAGAAAACAAAACAAAATAACCTTACAAAATAGCTTTTTTTGTTCGAATAAAGGTGTTAATTTGTTTAAATTTTTTACATGTGTTGTTCTAAGCTTTATTATCTTTTAACAGACTTGAAGAAGGTTGTGATTTCTGCTTTTTTTTAATGTGATGATTTACATTGAGTTTGAGCTCCTTAACTATAAGCTTGTGTATTTTGTTAACTAGACTTAATTAGTTTTTTTTTTTTTTTTGCTTCCTTGGCAAGTCCGCATTTTTTTGCTTGTTTACATTAGAAAGTTGTTGTTTTTTTTTTTTTTTTTTTCTACAATTGGATTCATTGTTTTGAGTTTGCACAATTTGAACACAAGGCAACACTAACATTGATTAAGGAAACTATACTTTATCAAACCCTAATATTTGCTCTAGATATCTCTCATTATAGTCACATTTATAATAATATAAAGCTTTGCAAAAAATTTGTGCTACTAATGAAAGTGATAATGATGCTAAAAAATGGTGTTTCTAACTAAACGAATTGTGTGACACAAAGAAAAATGTGACTAAAATGGGCATGATTATAAAGCGAGTTCACCGAAGTTGTCAATTTAATCAATTATTTTTAAAAATCAAGAATTCGAGGGGTAGGTTATTAATAACTAGGTTGATAATTGAGCATGGTGAGCTGGTAGGTGATGGTTCACACTTCACACTAGCCCCTAAGGGAAGGGGCAGAATCCCCTTTCAAATATTGGGTGGCTTCTGTGTGACCCCCACTTTAGGAAAAAGCCAGAGTGAACCAACAGCCACCAATATCCAATCCATTGGAAGCCCTCTCATGACTTAGTTGTGGATGAATCCCAAACTCAGTTTGACATCCAGTTTTTGCCTTGTGTAACCTGCCATGTAGAAATTGGGTCTGGTAATGGAAGTAAGGCATGGAAGAGCATCTCCATGTGAGCTTGCAAAAACATTTCTGGCATCCAAGTTTTAGTTATTTTACTTGTTTTCCAACCTCACCTAGCCTATAATGCTAAAACTGGAGGGACTCCAAAATAGGTGAGAGACTACTAATAGCAAAACCACCTAGACCAATCAAACTATCTAGCCAATCAATAACAGAAAACAAGCAGTCAATAAACATTGATTAGACTCTTCCAGGCTCCTGGGGAACCTCGGAAGGAGTGCAATTTTTGAGTGTTGTAGCAGTCTTCCAATGGATCTTACTCACTAGAGAGATCACTGATGCACCTCATCCAAGATTTCCTCCAGTGCAGGACAACACAGAGGTGCTCTAAGTAGGACAATAGGTGACTACTAAGTAAAAGAGATGCAAGTAGATTGTTAACAAGTAGGGAAGCTGGGTTAGTGGGTTTGTTAGTATTTGAGTACTAAAAACAGCAAATTTAGCTAACCACTGTGGTTAATTAGCTATGGAACTGGAACCCAATGGAGAAGTGTTTTGTATCCACCCACCATCCATCCATCTATCTATCCATCCTTTGAGTGTTTGCTCGTGACTGTGGGTGCAAACCCATTGATTTTGTTGATGTCCAAAGTTGGAACTCTGAACTTTGTGTGGGTCCCAAAAATATTTATTCTATTGTCTGCATGCACAAACTTACACACATGAGAATGTATTATAGAGGTGGAGAAAATGCCCAAGTGTGTTGAAAAGCTAAGGAGTTTGAAAATCTTAGAATAATCTTATATATAAAGGCAACAGTGGTGTCTGTCCGTCTGTCCGACGACGGTTCTGCGTTTTAATTGACGCGGCGGAACCGGCCCGGACAGTCAGATTCCGAGACCGGGAACCGGCCCGGACAGTCGAATTCCAAAAACGGAACCGGTCCGGACTGAGAACAGGCGGCCAGACAGGGCGGGGCAGGGGGGCAGGGGTCCGGGCAGGGTCGGGCAGGGGGTTCGAGAAAACGGGTTCGGGAGAACGGGCGCCCAGACAGGGCAGGGCAGGTTCGAGCAGGTCTGGGCAGAGGGCAGGGGGCAGGGCAAGGCGGGCCGGGGGGCAGGGGGCAGGGCACTGCGGGCAGGGCAGGGGCACCCACGGGGGACTTCACAGTGGCCTTCGGCCACGGGCACCCACTAGTACCTGATTAAAGTTAAGATGGTGTCTGTCCGTCTGTCTGTCCGACGCGACAGTTCCACGGTTAATCCGCCGGCAGAACCGGCCCGGACAGTCGGACAGTTTCGCGTTTTAATCCGCCGACAGAACCGGCCTCTGCCCGTCTGTCCGTTCGTCCGTCCGTCCGGACGTATTTGCTTTTTTTTTTTATCTTTTTTTTTTTGGATTTATTTTTCCAGATTTTTCTCCCCGTCTCTTGAATTAACAAAAATGAAGAAACAAAATTTTTAAAAAAGAAAAAGAAATCGGCAGAAAAATCTAAGGCTACGTATTTGCTTCTTTTTTATCTTTTTTTTTTTGGATTTGTTTCTTCAGATTTTTCTCCCCTTCTCTTAACAGAAAAAACAAAAAACAAATTTTTAAAAAAAAACAATCGGCAAAAAAATCTAAAGCTACATATTTGCTTCTTTTTTTCTTTTTTTTTGGAAAAATAAGAAAAAATAAAACTTATAATAATGAAGAAAAACCTTACTTGAAAAAGAATGAGGTGTGTCTTCTTTCTCCAAACTTCAAACTTGCATCCAAATAAACAAAAATATAAAAGTGAAAAATAAACACAAAATAAAAACAAAAAACACATAAAAATGAAATATAAAAAAGATAAAAGCTCGCTTCACCATGTATGTTTTCATGGGGACTTTTCAACGAATTTTTGAAACAAATAATTTTTTTTTAAAAAGAAAAATAAAAGGCTGCTTTGCACCTTTGTGTGTCCTTCTTGGTTTAAAGAAACCGGGGGACTTCACAGTGTCCGAAGGTCAGGGGCACCACTACTAATACCTGAAAGTAAGGAGGCCAGGGGTTGAGTGTTGGAAAAAGGGGGGGGGGGGGGGCGGAGAGGAGGTGATCATCTTTCTCTTGCATATATGTAGGTTGTGGGCCAGAAGCTTTAGCCAACTGCAGAGTCTCTCTGAACAAGCAAGCAGCTCATGGCATAATGACTTGCTGTTTATGGCAGGGTTCATGGCAGGTTGAAACTTCAAACTTCAAACTTCCTCTTACTGGATCTAGCTTTACATATTTTCATCAAAAGTTTATGATTCATTTCTATGAAAGATAGGGCTACCCATCCATCATTTGCACACATAATAATACTACTACTCCAGATGTCACACATTGAGTCAAGGTGGAGTCAAAAAATTCTATGCACAAATCCAACATCAATGCATAATCTCTTATCTTATGGGTAGAGCCAACAAACAAAAAATGACAAAATGCATGGGCACCAACAACATCAAAAAAAATTTGTCACACATTCTTGCCCATTCCATTCCTTTAAGGCAAAGATGGAAGAAGATACAAGAAGAGGAGTGAGACAATAGGATCTCTTACCAATATACTAGTCCTATTATGTTGACGTAAAAGCACATGAACAAAATTCCTAATAGTGTATTTGGAGAGCACCTTATATACCTGAATATCCCTCCCTCCTAGAAAAGAAAACTAGGGGATCTTATGCCTACTATTTAAGAATAGGAGGGATAGTTAGATGTAACATCCTCTTGCTTCTAAATAGTAGGCGTAAGATCCCTCCCACTCCTACCTCTTAGTGATCTAAAGTGTATTTGGGGGTTATGATAATGTTTGCCTTGTGCTTTACCATTTGGGTGAGGCAATGGATGTGGGACATTCTCAAAATATGGGGCTGAACTTGGCTATAGTTTCCTCTAGGCCCCTTATTTTGGGGGGCTTGCCCTCTCCTTGGGGCTTTACCCTAGACTAAACCAGCACTCCAAGTGAATGTTGCAAGTATGACTAAATGTCCAATTTTTCATCCCAACCAAACCTAGATAATGAATGCATCCAAAGCCCCAGAAACAACAAAAACCCCAAACTTCATCCCTCCGACTTTGCATCCAACCAATGAACCAACCACCCCTAATAAGAACCATTTTATTCCCGACCCCCCCTCTTTTCAAACCAAGTCAAGTTTTCCAAACCCCAAATTGCCCTCCCCTAAACCCAACCCCACCATCCCATTCCATCCTACGCAGTGTTATTCTCAGGAAGAACAAATTTCATCGGTTTTCCCACAAAAGCAATTGCGAAAAATTTTGAAATTATTTTTTCTCTATTGTAAATTTGATTAATTTAACTAATTTTTTGGAAACACAAAAAAAATCGCCAAATTTCCAAAATCACAAAATTTGGAAGGAAAAAAAAACCCCCCAAGGTCCACTGACAACCCTACCCCCAAACAAAACAAGAGATGAGAGTTTTCTTTTATTATTGTTATCTCAAAAAAAGAAATGCCTGTTTATTCTTTTCTACAATGGATCTTGTCCATTTGTGTAGTACTCACCACCCCCCCCTCCCCTTTCCCCCCACCCAACCAAAAAAAAAAAAACCCCCAACCCCCCTTCCCTCGACCCCTCCGACTCCCCCCCCCCCCCCACAACCCCCATCCTAAAAATTATTATTATAAAAACAATTAATAAATAAATAAATAAGAAAAAAAAGAGAGAGAGAGAGAGAGGGTAGGGGGTCTTTATTTGGAGAGCTGGTTTCGTTCGTTCCTTTTGCTCGCACGCGCTCGCGCGCTCGTCCCGTCCGTTGGTGGCTTCTTGCGGACACAGAGACAGAAGAGAAAAAAAGAAAGAGAGGAAATCGCAAAGGATTTGCGCGGTAGAGCCACTTTCCCCTCTGGGCGGGCTCTTTGTTTTCGTTTTGTGTTTTTTTTTTTTTTTTTTTTTTTTGGGTTGTTGGTTGGGGTGCTTGCGCACTGTTAGTTGTTGTAGTTGTTGTTGTTGATGGTCGTTGTTGCTGTTGCTGGTCAGAGGAGTCTTTCATGCTTTTTCTTGTATCTATCTATCTGTCTGTCTCTCCGTCTGTCTTACCTTACCTTACCCTCTGTGTTTTGTGTCTGTCGTCAATCACACACTTTGCAGCAACATCCACAGCAGCTCTTCTCCCTCTCTTCTGCCCCTCTATTCTGAGCTCTTTCTCTCTCTCTCTCTCTCTGGCTCTCTCTGTCTCTCTGTGCCTCTTTGTAAAAGTGTTCTTTCTTTACTTTTATTAGTGTACTTCTTGCTGTTGCTGCTGCTGCTTCTGCTGCTTGCCTCTCTATTATTAGCCTCCACACTCTTCTCCTCTACTATTACAATACCCACGATGTACATACTCTCTTGTGGGCTTTGCCATATATCTGCTGCTAACTTTTAGCGCATACAGACACACACCCACATACTCACGAGAGAGAGATAGAGAGAGAGAATGATTTGGTACTTGACCTGACCTTTCTTCTTCCCGTGTGTGATTTTTTGGATATTTGGGTTTGCTTTGTTTTTTTTCTTCTTCTTTTCTTCTTGAGCATGATTGCTTAAGTGATGCGAGATTTATTGTTGTTATGTACTTCCGGCTCGCTGGGTTTCGATTCTTGTTGTTGTGGGAGATGCGGACATGCGTCGTGTTTGAGTCTGAGAGAAGAATGCTCAAATCACCAGCACCAGCACCATCGTAATCATGCTGCTGCTGCTACTGTTGCTGCTGTTTTTTGCTGATCCGTGTTCAATGATCCCGCATGAACAATTAGTTTCCGGCAGTAGGACTAGCTCAAGCAATCCTAGTACTACTAGTTTATGTTGCAAATCACAGATCGGAACAATATCGGAGTATTGCTACTGCATTCACAGTTTCAGGACAAGCGGAACAACGGGAAGCAGCACCTCGTAAAGCAGTGGGGTTTGATTGATCGCTCCACTTCCTCCTCGCTGGTAGCAGCAGCAGTAGTAGGTCCAGCATCTCCGCTTGGGAGAGGAGAGGAGGGGATGTGCGTGGTCTGCATTGTGACAAGAGAATGAGAGTAAGCGAACGATGGGGTTCGCGGTAACAACAGCAACAGCCGACGGTGGTGGGCGCTGGTGAAGAATAAGGAAGAGCTGGGTGGTGCTGGGAGAAGAAGAAGAAAGAGGCAATCATGGATTTGGGAGGATTGAGATCACTGATGCAATGCGGACAATAACCTGCTGGTGTCGTAGAAGCAGTGGTGATGGTAATGGTGATGGTGGTCTTGTTGTTGTAGTTGGTGGTAATGGTGGTGGTGAGCGAAGATGCCAATGACGCTGTGAAGAAGAATGTAGTAACACCAGTGGATTCGGTGATCAACAAGACGTGGGTGGTGGTTTGGTGGTGGTGGTGGTCTCGGCCTCTCCACCATTGATGCTGCTGCGGAGTAGTTGTAGAGATGTCTAGGTGGCCGCCACCTCGCAGCTTGTGGCAACTGATGATCTTATTGTGTGTGACAATCTGGTGGTGGTTTACCTTCCTGCACCATGGTGGGCATCAGCTTTCTTCTTCCTCTTCTTTCACAGGTGGGTGTGTCTGTGTGTGAATTTGAGAGCTGTGGAGAGAGATGGATTCTTTTGGGTTGTGAAATGTAGTTTCTGTTTGTTTGTGAGGGACAAAGGATTGATGGAGCAACAACCCATCATCACATACGGTGATTCCCTTGTTATTCTTTCTGCTGCTGCTGCTGGTCCAACAAGTTGTTCAGAGAAAACTGTTGGGAGTTTGCAGGTGTGTGCATTCATTGATGGATCTCTGATCAGTTTGGATTCAAATTCATGCGATAAAATGCCTTGGGATTGAATGATAGGATCCAAAGAACTAGATCAGTTTCCATATCTACTGCTCCCTGGGGGGGACCAGAGATTGGTTGATCACTTATCAGGCATGCTGTAGCTGCTTTGAGATGTGTGTAATTGTCCTTCAAATGCCTACTCTGCATTCCACAGACATCACTCTTGTGTCCTCGCACATGTGAAGCCAATTGGTTCTTGGGAGTTTTTTCAACCCCATTTGGCATAGTGCTTCTGGTAATGTGAATTGTTTCCTGGTGTGAAATGCAGACAGCTTAACACTTTGTAGTTGCTGTTCTTAACCTTGCAGGATTGGTCGCTCAGGGTAAACAGGTTTTTGCAACACCCTTCTCTTGCTGCTTGGCAGCAACCTTTTCATCAGAATCACAATCTCTGATCTCCTCTGCCAACCTCTCACCCTCCCCTTTGCTTTTGCCTCACAGAAGTCATTCAAGGTTTTTGTCATCAGTTTCTTCACCACACCCACCTCTGGCTCAAGCTGCAGCCCCTTCATCAGTGCCCTTGAGTCCACCAGTCCATGCTGTGCACTCTGCACCACCCTCCACAGTTTCACCTCCACCCTTTGTCCCTGTTTTGCCACCACCATCTCCACTTCCTGCTGCAACAGGTCCATCATTAGGGTCTGCTTTCCCTCCCACAACCTCACACCCACCTTTAAGACTTCCACCTGCCTCCTCCTTGGTTCCGTTGCTTTCTCCAATTCGAACTCCTCCACTACCTCCCCCTCCCCGGCAAGCACCAGCTTCTACCCCACGAGCTCCTGCACCCAGCCCGGATGTCCCAACCACCATACTACCTCCTTCATCCCCTCCTAATAAACCATCACAGCCCACAAGTAGTTCTCCAGCTCCTTCACCAGGGCTTGCACCCCCTCCAGGTATGCCATCATCTGCCCTTACTGTCATCAGCTTCAATTCCAGAAGATCAAGACCTGTTTTGTATTTAGCCACAGAGTATTTGCTCTTCTGCGCCACACCAGTGCCATTGTGCTGGATGGAAGACATTAGTTTGTGCCAGAGAGGTCTTACATCTCTGACTCTCCTTCCTGGAGTCCGTCATGTTCTCATATACACAGTGTCTGAGTGAGGTCCTTATTAAATACACTTGTTTGTTTGTCTTTCCCACTTCCAGGGTGCTGCACGACCAACATGATGGCCCTACCAGGTTCATCAAACTCAGCCTGCCAATGTGTCTACCCTATCGAGGTTGCATTCCATATGGAGAATGCATCAAGTGCTTTTACTAATTTGACTTCTCTTTTCCAGCATGAGCTAGCCTCGCAGCTGAATCTAAAGGATGTGCAGGTCCAAATCCAGGCTTTCCAGTTTGGGACTAACTTCACCTTAGACATGTCAGTGGATATCGGACCCCTTGTGGGTTTAAGTTTTCCACCTGAAGAAATCAGTATGATCAACTCATCGCTTCTCACACATTCGATACAATTCAGCAGTACCTTGTTTGGAAATTACACTGTTGTCAATATCACAGTGTTTATGCCCCCTTCACCATCCCCTGGTAAGCAAAAGATATGTTGTGTTTTTCCTATTTGGTGAAGCAGGTAATGTGGTTGCAGTCTCATACCCTAGGTTTGCTTTGTGAAGTTTCAGTATGGAAAGCTTTCAAATTCTTCTGGCACCATCTCGTCCAGACCCAAAGAAAGTTGAGGCTGATCCACTCATGCAAAATGATAGTATCATGTTTTTCAGTTTGTTGAGGGTGGTGAGACCAGTGCCAGGACAGTGGAGGAGTGAGAGACTCAGCTGCATCATGTGTTTGCAGATGTTATACCCTTCAGTCCCATCAATGCTCCAGCAGCCCCAAGTCCATCTTCTCAAGGTGGGAAGCCATCAGCCGAGGGTCCTTTGCCTTCCTCAGGCAAGAGGACTCATGACATAATGTGGGTGATCATTGGTATTGTTGGGGGCAGTGCAATACTTCTGTTGATTATAGCCTTGTCAGTCTGGAGATGCATCACAAAGAAGAGAAAGGAAAATGTCAAGAATCCTGAGGCTGCTGCTAGGAGAGGTTTTTACCATCCTGCCAACTTGCTTTCCTTGTGTTGACCATTGAGGGGTGAACTAGAATTTCATGTGACAAGCAGGACAAATGTTAAGAATTGCATTTGTGTTTGTTGTCAGTTTGCTGGCAGTCAATGCAGACTGACATGGGTCCTAACATTATGGCCATTGCTGTGGCAGTGACTGCAGTGCCAACAACACCTAGACAGGCACCATCCACCACTAGAATGATCACAACACGTGAGAGGTCGCTTCCTCGCCCTTCAAATACCCTAGAGTTCACTTTCAAGGAATTGCAAGAAGCAACCAATGATTTCTCTCCATCATTCTTCATTGGTGAAGGAGGCTTTGGTAAGGTTTATCGAGGTGTCCTTAAGGATGGGACAGAAGTAGCAATTAAAAAGCTGACCAGTGGTGGGAACCAGGGAGACAAGGAGTTCTTGGTTGAGGTTGAGATGTTGAGCAGGCTCCACCACCGCCACTTGGTAAAATTGCTTGGTTATTATTGCTCCCTTGAACCTCTTCAGCAACTATTATGCTATGAGTTGGTCCCAAATGGAAGCTTGGAGGCCTGGCTGCATGGTACGAGCTTTTTTCTTTCTTTCTTACTGGGATCAGTTGCAGCTTTATCTGGGTGGGTGCTTAATCTCCTGAGAGAATTTCTGGATGTCATTCAATGAATTGGTTGCAAATTGCTTGTGGGTGAACAGGACATTTGGGCCAAGCACGTGGGCCACTGGATTGGAACACACGCATGAAGATTGCCCTAGGTGCAGCACGTGGACTAGCTTACTTGCATGAAGACTCACAGCCTTGCATCATTCATAGAGACTTCAAAGCATCCAATATTTTGCTGGAGGATAACTTCAACCCAAAAGTGGCAGATTTTGGCCTTGCAAGATCAGCCCCAGAAGGCCAACAAGATTACGTATCTACTCGTGTAATGGGAACTTTTGGGTACGTTGTTAACATCCTTATCCGCTCTTCCCTGCCCTTGCATGTCTTCAGACAGACAATTATTAGGTTGTCTTCAGGCTAAAGATTTTGGAGGTGACATTGACTTCTTTTGCTTGGGCAGATTCCTGTTTAGATGTAGCAACTTCCACACATTCCACTCTCTAAGCCACATTTCAAAACTTGGGTTTGATAGAGCCAGTGTATATTCATGTAGTTGATGGTTGACTTTTCACTTTTTGTCTGCCAGGTATGTGGCACCAGAATATGCAATGACTGGACACCTGTTGGTAAAGAGCGATGTATATAGCTATGGTGTAGTGTTGCTTGAGCTGCTTTCTGGGAGGAAGCCAGTGGATCACAGTCAACCAGCAGGGGGTGAGAACATAACAACCTGGGTAAGTTTCAATCCTTTATACTGCATTTTGTGTGGCATATGGCCATACAAATTGACGAATTTGTACAGTTAGTGGTTGCTGACAAAATGGGTTCAAATATCGAAGCATGAATTGATGAACCAAGATTTAACTTGTGCAGGCACGACCTCTAATCATGGAGAGATATAGGCTTCATGAGCTTGCAGATCCTCGTTTGGGAGGCAAGTACCCTCCAGAGGACTTTGCCCAGGTAGCAGCCATTGCTGCAGCATGTGTGGCACCTGAGTGGAATCAGAGGCCCACAATGGGAGAGGTGGTCCACACTCTCAAACTTGTGTGCCGACCCCATGAATATGCAACCAGCAGTGAAGTTGAAAGAGGTATGAGCAGTGAAGGGGAGAAAGAAGGTGCTGCAGATACACCAAAATCTGTGTCTGCCTCAAAGAGATCATCTGCCACCACATTGTACATGCATAGGCCTACCTTAACTACCTTTGGATCTGAAGGCTCATCATCAACTTTCTCATCAGGCCCATTTTCAGGTCTGGTGGGCATTGAGAATGATCTTCTGACAAGAACTACGATAATATCAGAGGATCTTCAAGAAGGGAGATAAGGATGGAAGTATGGCAGTGCTGACGTCTGCAAAGAAACAACCTGCTCATTCTTGCAGTCAAATCATCCCACAGGATGTCATGGCAGCACAAGGCTGCTTCTTCTCTTCAGCATGGCTAATTGAGAAGCCATATTTCCAAGACCATGACATCAAAGATACTGAGCATATTGAGAATGTCCTGGGCCGTAAGAATCCATGGTCTCATATTGTGACTTTATATACCTGTGCAGGGAGGTTCCATAGACTCAGAAGTTGGGTAATTTCCCCTACCTTTATAAGCCTATTGCACACAGTGAGACAGGACCTCTGAACAGAGGAAAAAAGTGATTTGCTCTGGGACATTGGATTTGAGCTTCGAGGGTATTATCCTCCACACATCTTCATGCTTTGTACCCGCAATTTTGATAAGATTGGAAACAGGAATAGAGCCAATTATAGTGGTCTGTTATGGTCTTGCAACATATTTGAGGACCCATCAAATGAGTCTGCTAACAGGATGCCACAGCCAGTGGACTGCTAGTTCCTGATCCAGAGCTAACTGGAGAGATGTTTCTTCAAACTCTGCTCCAAATACTTTGCAGGTTTGAGCCTCAAAGACCGGTTCTTGTAACATACCTTGTATCAATATCTCAGGGGAACATCATTCTCTGATTTTATTCTAAAATTTCCTTCTATAGAGATATATTTCCATGTTGTGAGCAAATGCAGTTGGTAGTGGACTCAGTACCACAACTTTTGTGAGACAATTTTGTGTGGTAGTTGCAGAAGTGTTCCTTGTGGGCAGGATTACTGTTTTGGTTAGTAAATAATCCCTGTCCAGACATTTTTTGAACATGCTTTTTAAACACTCTTTGAAGACAAAAAACACCCTCTCCTATTGCCTAGGTTCAAAAAGCTCTGCAAAAAAAAACAATCTTTGCATAAAGTTTGTCAACTGGCAACAGTGTTTAACTTCTGCCTTTTACCTTTTATTCAAAAAACCTCCTCATACATTCTGAAGATCAGATTGCAATATACTGGTGCACAGGATTATAACTTGGGAAATGCAGTGTTGCAGTAAAATCAAAACCTGTAGAAAAATTTCTACTTCTATTCAAATGCACAAGATTATTCTAACATCAATAGTTCAAAGAAAGTCACTGTTTGCTGTGGTACTGATGTCTTGGACAAGACAATGAGACAGTAAGACTACATGACACAAATTCAAGTTCTCACAAGAATTTTTTCTAGCTTGCATTGCTGAAGCAGCAGACACATTGAATGTCAACTGCTGAGAGCTTTCAACCACAGATTTCAACACATGAGCATGTAAAAATGAGAAGGCTGCTAATGTCTGATTTAATACTCTATGTTGTGCCTGTCATAAACAATCAGACACTGAACAATTCACCCATAGTGATAAGGTCCCTGGCAGCAGAACTTTCATATAATCAAAACCAGTGCACAGTGAATTTCATTTCGGCACAGAGATATTCAAATTCTAACCGGCATTGGATACTACCAGAAAGGTTCACAGGGAGGCTGTTGCCACTCTGCAGACTTGTGACATACCAGTTCTCTCTTCTCAAACAAAATACCCACCTTCATATTTTCCTGGTTCCATCCCCTGTCAGCATATTTAGCAGCAAATGTGGGGACTTGTTTCTTACAGACACTTATCATCAGAAAAGCTGGAGCCTGGTATCAGCAGTGTCTCAAGAAGTGATCCCAATGTCCCTTTGCCTGACATGAACTCAACATACACATTTAGTTGTATGATGTAAACTGGATTGCTTGAGACCTTCCCTAGGAGGTATAAGGCCAAGACCAACTCCAAAAGTAATCACCCCAACAAGTGCACATGCCAGACACAGGACACCACAAGCCCTGAGCAGGGATGTGCCAAATATCCGCATTGGCCACTATTTGGAAAATCTAATACAAACACTCCCAACAGGAAGAGCACAGGTATGGCCAGCAGGCCTAGCACAAGAAGACTGGCAAAATAAATGAATAGCATGCAAGAGACTCTCACTGAAGCTCACATCTTTAATATGCAAGATCTTGCATTCATCTTCTTCTTAACAATCCCACAAAACAGATGTGACTTCTCATTGGCAATGGTAGTATACATTATATGTTGACTTAAAGCTGCATAGGAAGGGCAAAAACCACAAGAGAAGGCAGGTCTTGGTTTGAGAATCATTATATTCCCACCAAGGAATGATCCAAGACTGGGCCCCATGAATGTGACATGTCACACAATGCTGCATATATGAACCAGCATTCACCTCCTCAGAATCAGTAAGTTTTATCTTGTTACCATCTGACCCTTTCATTTTCAAACACACACATGGTCACTTCAAGGTGTACTGAAAACTGACACACAACACCTAACTTCTCTGTCAGTATCTCCTTCAATTTGCTACAAAACTGCCCTGGAGGCCATAGACCTTATGATAACCATAATAGAGCCCCAAACCTAATACACAATTTCAAATAGCATGATTTTCTCTCCACACTAAGACCTGTAAAATAGAACTTGGTATCATCTTAAACAGCTTTCCCCTTCTTTCTCGGATTTGACATGCTAAATTTCTTCCCTCCTGTTTTGTTTAAAGCTGCATTTCGATAACCTCCAGTTTTATTCAACCTTCCTCCTACAGACATTGGTCGTCCCTTCTTGTGCGATGCAAGGTGTTTTTTGCCACTGTCATCATCTGAATCACCCAGAGACTTCAGGCCACCTCCATTATCCTCTTCCTTATCAACCTCTTCATCAGAAGAGAGCATCAAATCTTCCACAATATCCTCATCATCATCTCCTTCTGCTGCTACATGTGTATTTGGTTTTGTCTTCTTGGTTGCAGTCTCTCTGCAATCAACACAGGTTAAAGATGCATTATCTTGCACAATGACTGTTCCCAACTTTATACAGAATGCCAAACAAAAAAACATGCCATAAAGAAACTCAAACTGCTAGCACACACTGCCCAAATCTTAAGAAGGGGAGGCATGCTCAAGTTTACATACACTGGGACTTTCTTAGTAGGGAGCCACTGATTACTGAAAACCTTTGCTCCCTGCTCCGCATCATCCTCCTCATCCTCAGACTCTTCATTATCACTTGCTTGACGTTGCTTCTTATCACTCCCAACCACCACACTGACAAACCCCAGCCCAAATCAGATTTGCACACTAGAGAAATTATGTTGAATGCCACATATGTCATGACAACAACAGTGCAACCAGAATGCTTCAGCACAAGGATATTAATGAGTGAAACCTGGGTGTACGCAGTGCAGTTTGATGCTGTACTGCTTGTCGTTGCAAAGTGAGAAGAAACTGAGACAGAGGACTGGCACCTGCCTTTTTCTCCACCTGCTCACCCAACACAGGTGTACAATATGTACATTACAAAAGAACAGAAGAAGGTAGAGGGATTCCTTGTGACTGTTATGGAGCATTTGATAAACCAAAAGTCAGAGATCATACCTCAAGAAAAGAGGACACAGCTGAGATATCTTTAGGAGAGAATGTCACCCCATCACGTTTCCTCCCAACATACTCCACATTCCGTTCAATCTGCCAACATAGCTCTATATTCAAAAAAGCTATCACCAAACACATAGTCCAGTTTGCCATCCAAATCCCCCAACCCCCATCTCTCTCTCTCTCTCTCTCTCTCTCTCACACACACACACACACACACACATGGAGCATCCCATCACATTTTGTCATTCTGCTCCTCCAGCTTGTACAGGGCTCCAACAGTGATGGACTCTTCTCAAGAGTGAATTTAGTGTCACAAACACACTAACAGGTTGAAAAACTTTCAATTGTCTGCAGGATTGATAGATACCTGCTCAACCAACAGCTTGACCTGGCGACGGAAGCGCTCCACTGTGGTGTCTTTGATCAGGTGCCGCAGCTGCACCAATGGTACCACCGCCAACTCTGGAAATGAAACACTGTAGCTATGTTGCGCAAGATGTTCAGTCAGCTGCTCAATGACCCCTGTCACACAAGCTTCCTGGAATGATCGTGTCTTTACAACTAGCTTGCTAACCTGCAGTAATGCAAGAAAAAATGAGTGGATGTTCCAATGCAGGAGACTGCAAGAAAATGGTTATACTGTACAAGCACATAATCTATGAACCGCCCTTCAGGTTTGAAGAACTTCAAACCAAAACCAAGTCACCAAGGAGCTGTAAGCAAAAAGAAGCACAGAATTCTGAGTCCTGCCAATAAATCCATGTGTCCATCATAAGATTTTGTTTGCAGATTAAAGGACAGAAAAATGTTCCCTAAGAGAACAAGAGACTTTGTTTTTGAAAATCCAAACAGAACACTAAGCATCAGAACAGCTGTGGACAACTACAGTCTCATGATTCTTGCCATCAGCCACTTGTGACCAACTGGCCCCTGTGAAGAAAGTCTACGAGTGACAAACCTTGATTGTGGTTGCAAAATCAAGGGCATTGCCAATCCCACCAGTGGGCTTCATGTGAATGTCTTTGAATTGAAGCATGTCCATCAGCAGAGACCCAACTGGAACAAATGTGTTCATTGCAGCAGCGAGCCTATTGAGCATTTGCACACATTGCAATCGCAATGGGAAATAGTGGGTTGTGGGCACCAAACGAGCCACACCATCAATAACCTGGGCTAACGGATATGCCAAAGGTCGTAGCTGCTCGCTATATGCAGAGACTACCCGCACCCACAAATTTAAAGAGTTTATATATTGCCACCTATACACTTGCTTGTAAGATTCCTGCGCAACCTCCCACATTCTCTGGTCAATTTCTGAACTCTGAACCAACACAGCAAGTTTCTCCTAACCCACCTCCAGTAAAATCACTAGAAACCAGTGCACAAACAAACCTGAACATTAGTTAGCTAACATTAGAAACCTGAACATTAGAAATTACAAAATAGTTCACTTTGCACAAGCTAAAGCTAAATGCTAGGACTCCTCACTAAGGTCATAAAATTTTCCATTGACTTTCTACCTTTCCAGAAAAACAAGTTGATTATGTTTACGTTTACATTCCAGTGAAACAGGAAAACACAGTTCACAAAGCAACCATTACTTGTGTAGGGCACTGAGATATAACAGATGCGCTCTTTCCACCCTATGTATATAAACATGAATCCTCATCATCTGACATCTTGACACATGACAAACTATTACTGGATACCAACCTTGGTCTTCATGGTGAGAGCATTCCGTAGAATGATAGCAAGTTGACGGATGAAGATGAAGGCACTTTGATAGGAGGCTGACAAGTCAATGCCATATAGCTCAACCACACAACTGACCATGAACTGAATCCGAGGTTGTGATGTTGGATTCACAAACCTGGAACTGGCAGCATACTCCTTATACATTCCTTTCAGGCATGACTCCAGATACTCAGTTCCCAGGCACACAGCCATCTCACGAATGAACATGAATGACAAAAGAGGAAGAGCCCCTTCCCCACTGCCCCAGAAATGCAGTGCAACCTACTCAAGTCCACACATATGTCCTCAAATCAGAAAGAACTCAATAATATACGCTTCTTACAACTGACAGAAGTAAAACAAATTCCTAAAGACCCCAAGACAGGCAGTATTGAAACACTCATTAGAGTTCTGGGCAATGCCCACCTTCAGATACTTCCTTGCCAGCCTGGGAAAGGCTGCCATGAAGATGACAGAAGCCTTCAAACGTCGTAATGTGAAGGCAATCATCTGATTGTCAGTCATTTGGTTTAGAATATGCAATGCATTGCCCAAATATGTCTTCACAAATGGTTCCACCTTCTTCCATTTGGGCAACTTTTGAATTGCTGGAGCCCCACCACTCTTCTTCTCCAATGTACCACTTAAACCCAGCAAGCTCTTCAAAACTGCATCTATCTCAAGCAAAACAAAGAGCATAATTTTGTTGAAGACATGGCTGCTGGTGATGTTGTAGTTGGAATCCAGCTCATTCATGTCACCATCCCCATAATGACAAGCAGTTCGAAACGCACGAAGCAGATTTTTCAAAGCCCCTATGTGCTGTTTCTCCTTCAAAGCCGTACACCAAGCCTCAACCAGCACTGTTGACAGACTGACAGACGCAATATCTTCTTGCTTCTCTCTCCTTTGACCAGCTTCATCAGCTGCATTTTCCTCATCTTCCTCCTCATGGTCCTACACAAAATAACTACCTTCACACATCAGGCTGAAGCTCTGCAACCACTTGATCACTCACTGAACAATAAAGCCCTGGTCACTGTGAGTTGGCTCCAGGAATTTACTGTGGTCACTCCATAGAAACACTTCAGGAGAGGGAGGGAATTGACGTGCCTCTGCATCTTCATCATCGAAGTCAAGTAACTCTTTATCATGCTCCTTCAAAAACTGATAAAACTCTGGATCCTGCAAACCCGTCATCTCAACAAAATAGATCAGGAAAAATGAAGGTTTTGCAAACCTCAGGAACTTAGCAAACATGTACACAGTCTGGCAGCAAGAACTCAATCCAACATGGAAATTATGAACTGGGCTAACAGTGGATAGTCAGACACACAAAGATAAATAGAGATTGTTAGAACAAAATGTTGCGAATGTTGTGCTGTTGTGCCATGTTTGGAAGAGCCTAATGCTGACCTTACACACATAGGCTTCTCACATTATTTACTGGCATTCACCACCAATACCACAAACTTGGGTCTGCCAGGGTGATGTCTGTCAGGAAACATTGGGTCATTTATGGACATCCTGAACAAAAAGATCAATATGGCTCACAAAGCAGGCAACCATTGCAGTGTAGAAGCCAAGAGAATGACCTACCTTCTGCTGAAGACGTTCAAGCTCCTGCTTGTGTTTAGCCACTTCAGTTTTTAAGGTCTTGTTTTGAGGCCCCAAGTCTGTCCCATCCTCATCCTCTACAGTTCCAGAACATTCACATGTGAGTCTCCTGCTTCATACTCTGAGAATAATCTTTTTTACTTCAACAAGCCTGGCCTCTTGTCTAAGTATGCCCAAGATGTAAGTCAAGGGATTCCTCTGGAACGAGCAGTTTATGAAACTTTGCACACTTCAACATATAAGTGTTTCCATATACTTCTTATTGAAATCAAATCTTGTGCAAGTAAAAATCTCCCATGTGTCCATTATAAGCAATGTCAAATCTCAACCTGCCACAAAGATGGAGGTTCAGAGATGGAGGAAACGGTTTACTTGCTGTCACAGCCTTGACACCTCAGATCCAACAATCAACTTAGTCAAAGAAGGCAAGGCAATGAAACCAAGCAGAACAGAAAGAAGCTGGACAAAAGGAGTTGGCCACTTACCATCCGACTCAGGATTCTCAATACTAGCAGCCATGATATCCACAAAATCGTCCTGCTCATTCTCCTGTTCATCCATCACATGAGTAGTATCAAAGTTGGACCAACCAGACGTAAATATCAGAGCTCAGGTTCCAATATGACAACCAGCAACACCTTTGCACCATCCTCAATACTCCCTGATAAGCAAAGTTGCAGCTACAGAATAAAGCACCCCATCTAGTAGTTCATCATCACCATCGGAGGCAGCCTCCTCCCCCTCCTCATCACTCTTGTCATCTAGGAAGTCCCCACGCATGAGCTCATCAACATCCATGTCCTCCACCCTCCTATAGCAAAAATGTCATAATCATAAAAGTCTTCAAGATGTGTCTCAAGAATTCTGCTCATAATTCCCTTCCAAGCAAGACAAGCAAGAAACACCAGCAACAGAATTACCTAAAGAAAAGGAGCTTCCTCTTACTGAAACAACAAGTGAACTCAGAGGTCCCATCCCACTTACTTTGGTTTCTTTGCACTCCCATTCTGAGCTTCTGCTGCTCCTGCTGCTGCAGCTTTATCCTTTTTGTAACCTGAATGCAAAAAGAGCATGAGTTGACACAAAACATCAATCACAAATTACATTTGATCCCAGTTGAGTTGATAGCATAGGTGTAGAAACCCTTTCATCAAAGCTCAATTCACTGAGTGGAGTAAGTAGAGCTCATGAGTACAGCTGCACCACATTCATACTTAGTACCTGGAATGCAATGTGAGCATGTTCACACAAAAGACTCAAAATACACAATGCCCAGAATAGATGAGCAGTGATTTGGAGAGCATCAAAAATAGACAGTGCCTTCAAGAGCAGAAAAACACTTAGAATTTGAAGTCCTTCAGGCCCTTCCAAATTCAGGATTCTGCTCTAATATCAATGCAATAATTTTAGACCACAAAAGAAATATGTACACTTTGGTTGCCAAATCTTGACCACAACCTGATGCAATCAGTTTCGTGCAGACAAAATCAGAAAAAGAAAAAGCAAGATGAACAGTTGGATCATGACTACATGCTAAATTCATGAGTGAGATAGTACAGGACAGTCCCAAATGGAAGTTTACCACAAGCTCTAGGACACCAACCCATACCTCAAGTCTTCTGCTCTTCTTTCCTTAATGCAGGACTTTCTCTGACACTCCCAGAAGCATTCGTATTCTATGTGTCAATTTTTTAAATCAAATCCAGCAAACACAGAGCTCCAGAAGAAAACTTCTCAGCATACAGAGAGATCCTAAAGAGAATTTCTCAGCATACACAGCGCTCCAAAAGAGAGACTCGTATCATCAACGGAGGCTCTCTTGTGTAGCTCTGTGTATACTCAAAACATTATCTTCTGGGAAATTTCCGTGGAAACAGAAAAGAAAACGCAAATTTTCTTTTAAGCAAAGCCTCACAAAGGAAACTGGAGGAAACAAAGCACCTGCATGAAGCATTGCATCGCTCTTCTTCCGGATGGCATTTTTCATCGGCTTCAACTTCCGCCGGTGCGCAATAGCCGCTCCCAGATGCTTCTTGGCGAACTTCTTGACGCTCTTCGTCGATTTCCCCATTCCGTCCTCCTCCCTAACGACTTCAGTACGCAACTCAAAACCGTGTTCACCCCACAAAAAAGAGGAATTATGTAGCGAAAGAAGGGAAGTCGCGAGGGAGACAGAGAGAACGTAGGAGGGTGCGTGCAGACACAAAGCCTCTAGACAACGATGATGCCCCAGAACCCTGAACGCTACACTAGGGTTTTAGAAAATTAGGGTTCGCATTAGGGTTTTCGAATTAGGGTTTACACTAGGGATTGCGATTCAGGGTTTCTGATTCAGGGCTTACACTAGGGTTCCGAATTAGGGTTCAGTTTGGGAAATGACCCCCCCACCCCCCCCCCCACCCCCCCCAAAAAAAAAACATGATGCATTTTGGTGTAAGCGTTTCATTTTTTGAAACGCCCCATGGGTCGGTTTTCCATTCTATAACCATTCCTCCAAATACACTACAAATCTAGGTGGAGGTTTTTGCAATTAGAAAATTGGGGTTCACACCAAGGTTTTTATATTTTGATTAACATTAGGCTTTCTAAGGGAAGGTGCACACCAATTTTGGATCAATATACAATTGTTATTTTAGAATAAACATGATACCAATTAGGGTATTACTTAGTAGACCCAACTAGTAGGAAAAGATCCCAATACCCTAAAAGACTTGTGTTGCCCCCAATATCTTTAAATTGAATTCCTCGATTAACAACAAACCCAATGTGCATCAACTTTGAAATTTTTTTTGCAATACAAATATTAAGTTCAAATACAAACTTGACTCCCATCAAATAATATATTAAGGAATAAGGTTTGTGCTTTCAAAAGTTCATTGCATTTTCAACTCCTTCGATGGCAAATAACATCATGGGAATTTATGGTGACAAATTGTTTTGTTCTATGTTTTCTTTACCATTATTAATGAATAGTAGTGACCTTGAGCTTTTCTCATGTTTCCTTTTAATGTACTTTTTTGTGTTAAATGTGGAGGAATAAGAAAATTAAGGAGTGATTCAAATTGAATGTGTTTTGAATACTTTTGAAATGAAAATGCTTTCAATGTTTTGATTTTTCTCTCTATTTGATCTTTGAATGTTTTGACTTTTGTTTCTACTTTAAATTAAGACAATGGTAAACAAAAATAATCCAAGCACAATAACATTGGTTTGAAAAAACACTGCCCTCTTCATGGATTTTTTTTGGCTTGAATCTTAAGTTTTTGTGATAACAATTTAACTTTGATGCACCCATTTTCTCATACTTGCCAACTTTTAATTTCATCCATGTGATGTTCTTTTAAAAGAGTCTTTGAATGTCTTTCATAAATATTTAATTTGTTTGTTGACATGTTTTGTTAAATTTAGGTACAACATATTGACACATCTTAGACATCACATGTTTAAAACAAGATCTTACATATAGTCGTTTTAAATCTAAAAGTTCACAACTCATAACACTTGTTTAGATTGTTCTAATAATATTCAAATTAGATCTTTTGTCCTTCATATAAACAATCACCTTGTTTGATTAGTTGGAATCCTATCAACAAAGGTTTCATAATTTAGGATAATGTAGTTTTAACAATGTTCAAAGCTTCAAACAACTCTATCATAATGTGTTGAAAAGTGCAATGGTTGTCCAAAAAATTTACCATTAATGTAAATGTGTCAAAACTAATCCTACTCATTCACAACTTGATCATAATGTTCACGATTTGGCATATTGCAAAAGTAATTAAAACATACATTTCCATTGTCTTCATTAGCATTTGAATGATGTGTTCCTTCATGCACTAAAGCCTTATAAATTAAAATATATATTTTCAAATCACTTTACATGACTAGTTGTTGAAACAAAGGATTCTTGATCATGGAGAAGGTGATTGCAACCTTTAACAATAAAAAAACACCATGCCTTTTATAAATCATACTTGATTTAGGTCATGCTTCTTATGGCGATGTTGAGAACAAAAATATCAATAATTATAAATGGAGTCACACTTCCAATCCTTGAAGTTTTCGACTTTGCTTCATATTGATGCAAATCAACTAACTGTTCATTTTGCATATACTAAATGTGGAGAACTCCAGTCTTACAAATAATGCATTTTTAATGCTTGGTGGTCCTTTGTGAATTAGAAATAAATTTCATATGGTGACAAATGATACAAATCATAACTTGAAAATTAATTTACATTGATGGATTCAAATCTACCTTCATTCAAAACAATGAAAGCCCAGACCAAATAAATGTTGTGATCGTCAATAAAAGATGTAAACCTCATTTCCCAAATAACTTCAATAATAAAAACCAAAGGGTAGTATTTCTTCAAAAGACCTTGAAATTTATTAATGCAATAAGTATTTAATATCATTGTCAATTCCTTTAATTATGGGCCTATATTCCAAATGACCTTCCATGGATGATTACAAGCATGATTTGAAAGTACCTTGAACTTGATGTTGTAGCAATGTGTATTCAATTAATTGTATAACTCTTAATTTTATTTAACAAGTTTAAATTGGGTTTTTATTCTTATAATGGATTTTTACTCTTTTTCTTTGGAAAATTTTATTTGTGGAAAGAAAAAAAATTATGTAATATATTTACATGAGATAATGCATTCAAATGAAAGCATTGCCAAGATCAAGCAAATGCACAACTATCACTTCATGTGAGTGTTCCTTCCTATTATGCAATCATCTTCATGCATTACATTACACAAAATAATGGCCTTATATATTAGATAATTGGATGTAGTGGCCTTCTTATCGACGAGGTATAATTTCCAAGCATATACATTAAACGTTTCACACAAGTTTTTTTCTAGATTTATGAATTAGCTTCATTGCAAGGATCCCCATAAACTAGATTTATAAGTTAATGGAAAAATGTTTGAATTGGTTGTAAACTTTTTTATTATTATTAATATAAATGATGATCTAGGAAACATTATAGGTCTGAATTGGTGGATGAAAAACCCACAACAACAACAAAATTTTCATGTTTTTAAAATTTATTTTGAACAAAAAGATTCCAAGATACGTAAATTTAATACAAAAAACATCTATTAAATATGTGGATTATGATTTTATGACCATAATGAACCAACGCCACTAGTACACCATGCCTATTATTATTCAATTGTGGATGAATGTCAATTAAATTAATATTTGGTTTCACCTTGGTAACCAATTATGTAAAAATAGGTCTCATATATAGGTAGAGAGAAAAAACTAACTACTAGCTAAATAAATGGTTTATACCAATGTTGGGTGGGTACCACAATTTTATGATACCCATTATGTTTGGTTTTCACAAACTGATTTACAAAAAGGTCCGATTCTGCCCCAAAAATTTTTTAAATTTTTTACATTGGGCAAAGGTATCAACATTTCAAAAAATTAAATTATATTGGTTCTCACAATGGTGGTTCTCACAATTTTGAAAATAACCGGTTATCCTTTGTTAATTCTCATAAATTGGGTATTATATTATTTTTCAATTAAAAATTTAAAAATTAAATGTAAGATTTATTTATTTTTATTTTTTTTAACGACAACTTTGGCTTTTTGAAAAAAATCAATATAAAGGACCTCTAGTTCAAGGTTTTTGAAAGATTTCTAAAACAAATCATCATTTTAAATAAACTCTCTAATCATCATTACCATTTAACCTAGCCTACTATTATTAAAAACCTACCACCAAATACTAACCCTCCTTTGGATTTCCCATCTCCAAAGGTTAAATTTGACAAACAAATATTGATGTGGGTTTGGTGATGAAAGTGTCCTTTCTTCAACCCTAATTAAATTAAATTGACTTAACACCGTACTTCCAAAGTTCAAGCCCATGGTCCATGAATGATCAACAACATCCAACAAATAAACATTGTTCCATTCTACATAGAAACATAATTAAGTTTGATGTTCATAATTTCTTTTTCATTGCTTGTACTAATTTTTTATGGCGACTAAACCTTGAAACCATGACTTGGGGTAAGGAGTCAAACTTTACCCAATTTTCAAATCTATTTAGTTCTTTTTAAAATTGTTTTCTCACACAAGCGAAAATCGAAATTTTGGTTTTCAATCATGGTTCATGGTGATACCTTGAAGGGATAAGACTAATATGCCCGAATGATACCCTTGTGATGTTTAGGGGTATTTGTGATACCCACTCAACATTGGTTTATACTAGTGTTGGATGGTCATATTTTTTCCCATTTATCAATATGTGTAATTGTTAAACATGCATTTAATATGCATAAATGCATATATGGATTTTGTGTCAATTTCTAAACTAATTTTATCCACAACCAATAGGTGTGTATTAATTTTATATCTTTATCACATTCATATTCGAATGGGACATTAACATATTAAATCATTATCACATTCATAACCATTTAATGTAGGTTATGGATGTTGTGAATGATATATGCATATTTGATGATGGATGTTGGCATTTATGAATGGTGACAATTATAAGTATCATATTCATATTTGATTTGGATATGGACCATCCTTTTAGGGTTAAGGTTTAAGTCAAATGATGTAGTATTCAATAATTAAGGTTCATCACTCAAAACTGAAAGTTGAAAACAACAATGGCAATTATAAAAGGGCAAAAATGTAGACCCTAGGCATTATTGTCCTTATGAAAATAATATTGAAGGAAAACAAATGCAAGTTACTTATAATTCTAAAAGATCTACTATCATTTACTAACTTGATTACAATTATTCATATAATAATTATGTAGTGGTTCATGTAAAAGGTAATGATTTTTTTAAAAATGTTTGTCTAAACATGTCAATAATCTAATGAATGAAACTTGTGGTGCAATAGTTTATCATAAAAACAAGATAAAGAAAGGGGTTGTTGGAAGGTAGTTACTTTCTAGACCTTTTTTAATACCCTCATGTATAAATAATCCAATTCAATGGGTTTGCAAGCCTCTAGTATATACTACCTCTTGTCTATAATGTTTGCAAACATCTATAACAATTTCCTATTGTTTGCAATGCTTGCATATCCTCTATAATTGTCTCCTATCATTTGTAGCTCCTACAAACTGTTTTGTGGTTGTTGCCTACCATCTACAATCATTTCCTTAATCATGTAGAATGAAACCTTCAAGTTTATTACATTCTTATTGTTGTTTACATGCAACTATCATCATGTGGTAGTAGAATGCTTCCTAATCCATAGACTAAAACAAATACTACACCGATATTACTTTTGCAAAAGAAATGAATAAGTACTACATAAAATACAACAAAACATTATGTGAGCTTCCAATGTACTACCTTGCCTCACTATCTACCATATTCCAAGTAGAAAAGAACACCAACAAAACAATATGTTATTATTTGAACCACTTTCCATTGCAATAATAAAAGTACAACTTAATTCCATACTCTCCTCCTCTCTTTGATGTTACACACACTTTCATTAAAGAATCATCTCATGACAAAAGCTTTGAACTAAAATACGATAAAATGATCCCCCAAGTTCTCCTTTTCTCCCCCTTCTAATCCTTACTCCCATGAAAATAGGTACTTATCCTAATCTTTCCTAAAAATCCCATAATTGATCGTGGATTACAACCAACCATTCATCTACATGAACTAGCTAATGCCATTAATTTCATCTTTTAGGTGAAGGACACTATGTCTACCACTAATAACAAATTAGTTATTAAGATGCCTTACATACGGTACCAATTAGTTTTGGGATTTATACTTTTAATATTGATGTCATTGTCAAGGTTGTTTTAACGGCATGAGGTGTGAAAATGTTGAATACAAAATGCAAAGGGTGAATGCAAAATGCAAATAATGATTCATAATGTGTTTTTTTTTGCAATCTAACTTGATCAATCCGGAGTGTGATTATATTCATTGAGATACTAAGCATTTTGCTTTGAATCTTTAACAAGGAACAATTTTTTAATTAAAGCTTCAAAGAACTTCAAACAAAGATAAGTTTTGAGCATTCTCATTTCAAATGTTTTGTGTGAGCTTTAAATTGCATTTAACAAAATTTAGTGCGCTTTAATTACTAGGTGAATTTTTATTTTTTTTATTCATTTCCATACCTTTTCTCCCCTTTTATTTTTTTAAATTTTTTTAATACTCTGTCCAAGATTACAAGTTGAGCTTTCATGGCGATTTAGAGTTTTTTACTCATTTTTTCTTCCTATATTTGGTCTCAGTCTCTTGAGCTTCTTGCTCATTTTTTTCTTTTGGTATTTTTTTTTCCAATCATTTTGTAGGTTTTTCAAAAGCACCAATGTCAAACTGTCAGTTTTTGTTTTTGCTATTTGATCGCTTATAACTTTTTCAAAAGCATTGAAACTAACTTTTATGATTGTTATTATATCGTTTTCAAGATTGCTAAAGCCAGCTCCTAAACTCATATGAATGTTACAAACACTAAAAGAATTCATGTCCTATGAAACCACTTCTTAAACAACTATTGGTTTTCAATAACTGAAAAAATAAGTATGAACCATATTTGTAACTATTTAGCTTGTGTGACAATATATGTAATTGCAATATAATAGTTATTAAAATTAATGGATAAATGGAATGAATGTTGAGCATAATCTGGGCATGTATTCCATTTTATATACATTCAAGCTAAATATGTAAAGTTATTAAAGTGATTAACCAACAACAATAATTATCACACGATGTAATATATGGCATTATGATATGGCATATGATATTATAAGGATTTGGTGTCTTGTGCAACCATTTATTGAACAAATTGTAATATTATTTAAAATATGACTTGAAAACTTAATGTCCATTAATTTACATTTAACATGTGTAATTTTGTTGTATGGTGTAAATATGTAATCAAATTAACATTATTGTAGTAATAACCTAGTTTGTTGTTATGAATTATATAAAAAATGAAAATAATAATTGGCATCACACATCATAAAATATATTTTAACATGTACATTCATAAAAACATTCATAGGTCATTTTGTTATGGCAATAGTCGTGTACACATTACATGATGATGGCAAGTGGCACACCATGGAACATTCATTGACCATTTGACAAGTGTTCATATTATATATGGTGACACATAGCAAATAAAACTCAACTTTCTTTTCTAGTAAATATTAATTAATGAAATGTAAATTGTCCAATTTAAGGTTAATAAAATGTTGACATACGGTGCTAGGTAGGTAGGTAGATTTACCTAGGTATGTAAATAGGTTGAAAGGAAGCTAGGCTTAAGTTATATAAATAGGTTTAAAATAATCTGATTTTATTTTTAAGTTTAACCATTTAATAAAAGCCAATTTTTTTTTTGTTTATCCCTAATGGCACATAGTCTTTGGAATGCAAGGCTATTGCACCTAGTTATATATTCTCCAAAATTGGATTAGAAGCCAAAAGATATAGGATAAAAAATTCCATTGCAAACCTCATGAACCAATTTAATTGCACATTAGATGCAAGTATTGTATTAAATTAGACCGGACCGGGGAGGGCTTTGTTGATTCTAGTGTCAAAAATCAAATTGAAGTCCTCCTCTTGGTGCATTTAACACATTAAAAATCATCAAAAACGGATTAGAAACGAAAAAGTTATGGCCCCCCAAAGTAAAGGGGGTTAATAACTCCAAAAAAAAAACCATTGGACACTACAAAGGCCTATTATTAAACACCCAAAAAATTCCCTTTATGTTGTTCTACTACTCTTATAATTCAATACGATTTGTATAATTTTAAGTGATGCTCCTAGAGCACTTTAAATCGTTTAAAATGAATAAAAATAAGAAAGTTATGAGGTTTAAAAGTAGGAAGGGTCCAAAGAGGGGAAAAAAAAAAGTTTTGTAATTTGGAAAGCTTATTTATCTTCTTGTTAATTTTTCATTATTCTTTTTCCTTTGCACTTCAAAAAGTATTGTAGGATTTTTTTAATAATTATAATTATTTATAATGAAAATATTATTTTAGTATTATTTCCTAGCTTAATTTAATAATTAACGTAGGATGTTTGGGTATTTGTAGGTCAACTAATGAAGTGTATTTAACACAAATAATTTGTCATAAATAATAAGATTCAAATATATAATATTTATTGATTATATATGATTGATTATCATTATAATTATAATGACATTTAATTAATAATTATGATTATTTATAATAAGATTTTATGTTATCATATTAATTAATTATGAATAAATTTTTGTTTAATCAAATTTTAAAATTTTAAAATTCCAAATAAAATAAAATCAGACAAATTTGTTTGCCAATAAAATATTTAAATATATTTGAGAAATAAAATTTAAAAACTTGCAACACATATTTAAACCATGGTTAATTTAACTTAATTTAATTAAATTATAATTAGTTTAACTTAACTTAATGTAAGCATGGTTAATTTAGCCTAATTTACTTTAGCTATGGTAATTTTAAGTTAATCTTCAGTAACATGAGCTTAATTTTAGTACTAAAGATACATAATATATTATACATAGCCTATGTAAATATATTAATTTAACTATATATTATTTTAGGCCACTATTTTTATGACAAATGTCCATGTTGTACGCATTTAGTTGTTCGTTAGTTGCACACACAACAGTATGGCCCAAAAATTATACAATACTAAATTTGTAATTATAAACATGACCAAAATAATTGCAAATAACAATTATTTGAATGTAAACTACATAGTGATTGGTTATAAATAACATGATTTTTACTAGTGAATGACACACCCCCAAACTCCATTATATATTCAACTAAGAGTTTAAAGATGAAAAAAATGAAAGGATAAAGAATTGGGGTATGTTCTTTAGTTCACAACACTTCGAGGGGAAATAGGCATGTTGGACCTCTGAGATGAGGGTTAAGCTGATGACAAGCAGGTCAATTATTCACACAAACCCACACAAAACCAAACAACAAGTTGTTTAATGTGTAATTGAAGCACTTTTGATGCATGGATGAACCATAGGCAAACATGGATTCACAAGAGTAAGCACGACCTAAACTTGGGGGAAGCCACCACCTTCCCCCCTATAGTATTATCTATGCATGGCCATAGGGCCTGCACCCAAATGTCATTTTGTCCCAAGACTCCCAAGTTGAAAGTCCCGAAATTCCCAAAATTAAACTATTGCGACTTTGGATGCCCATAACTTCTTGTGCAAACTTCTGATTGTGGTAAGGTCTAAAGAAACGTTGTGAGAGCTTTTCAATGATATGTGGCATGCCACCTGCATGCAAGTAAATAAGGGTGATTTTTGACTTATAATGATTGGGAGTTAAATTGGTTAATTTGATTCCCAACCCTTCTTTTGGCCATAACTTATGTTTTAAGTACCCAAATGGGCCATGTGAATCAATTTTAGACATCTACATATCAAGAACTTTCCAATGGTATAAGGACTTTTCAATCCAATAGTTTGTGACCCCTACAATTGCCCTTTGAAAATTTGAGGGTCCATTAGGACTTCAACTCCCAAAGTGGGAACCCACTTGAAAGTGTGTGGGTTCATTCCCTCACATTTTCCTACAACTCCTGGGAACATGAAATGTGACTCACGGGCTTCATTTTTGGCTTGCATTTTTGCAAGCCCTTGCTTTGGTCGCAAGCCCAAAGCTAGGGTTGTGATAATGAATGTGAAATTCATTTCATTATGAACTTACGTAATTAAATAATGAGTTTGATAATGCATTAAATTTGAAATATACATATTTATATTTATGCGATGACATAATATATCACAAGTTGAAATATTAGTTAAAGGGTTAAGGAGTTAATTTATGGCTATGGAAATGAGGGTGCAATTCTTTCTAAACGACATTCCAAACTTGGTCTTAAATGACTACAAAATGATTACATGTGTCTTAACTAATTATAAAATGGCCATGTATTTTTATTTTAAGTGTAAATCCACACATATTTTTGGACACGACTTGACACCATGTGATGTTGAGTTGTTTGAACAAGTTGTTCGACATGACTATAGTGACCATAATCATTTAATGCAATATGATTATAAATCCAATTGTAGACATTGTTGTTTTTTTAATTTTAAAAAAAAATTTATTAACGAAACATTCAATGTTGTAATTGTCTTATTCAATTAAAAGTAATCAATGAGGAGTGGGTTTTCCCCTACGAACATATTTCCAATCAATTTACAAATGTCCACAAAATTCAATTTATTTCCTTTTACAAAAAAAAATCAACCTTTTTTTCTGATTTGGTCAATCATGTTTGTTAATTATTTTTCTTGAGTCTATTATTATTTCCCTTAAATCTATGATTGGTTTTCTTGAATTTACTGCTAAAAAATTTCCATGTCAAAAACAAATGAAATTATGATTCTTGAAAGTGTTGGAGGTGTGATGAAGATATTCATGGACTAAACACGAACTTGATAACCAACTTGTTAGATGTTGATAATGTCCACCTGCAATGTGATAGTGACCTTATAGATTATGATGAGATGCATCTTATAATTATTGCAATTCAAGTTCATAAATGGAAACCATTCAACATGAACTCAATTTGTTGAAGTTATTTGATGTAGTTAATGATAATTCTTTTGTTTAATCTTAAGAACCCATAGATGTTTTCTAATATCATTTGTAGACCAACTCCACAAGAAACTAGTAACATTCATAATTAAAGCTATGTTTTGTGTAAAAGACTTATCAAATATAATAAAAAATGACCTTACCCCTATGTAAATGCATATTGATGTTGCCCATGCTCGTTTATAAAAAAAAAGTTAAAATTAACTAACATTGCTATAACAAAACATTTTGAAATAAATCAAAGTCAACAATTAGGGAAGAAAAAGGTTGCATCATCTAAGTTTGTAATCACAAAAAAATTTGGTTCAACAAATCCTTACAAGTATGATGATGAAGCACAACAACAATTTATGGAAGATTTGGTCTTTTACATCTACAAAGGATATAAACCTTTGTCAACATTCAAAAACATCTAGTTGTAAATGTTAATTTTTGCCAAAGTCCTCATGTCAATTTTCCTTCTCATTCAAATATGGAACATGTTATACCTAAAATGGTCTAATTGCATGTGCTACCTATTTTGAAACTACAAGCACAATTTTCGTAAGCTTTGATTTTTAGGTGTCCATAGGTGGGGTAAACATTTTTGTGTTGGTGATTAATTATTTAGATGAAAGTTGGATCCAATGGCATGTTACTATAGAATTGTTTGAAATTCAAAAAACTAATGGCGACGACATGACTTTACAACTCCAAGGTTTGTTAAAAAAAATTGGATTAATCCACCATGTTTTTACCTTTGTGAAATACGAGATTCATGGTTAATTTGGGATCCATGGCTACAACATTGTGATCTATTGTTGATTATGAGCCTTTGAAAATGTTGTGGGTCTATGAAGGCACTTGTATTTGGGTGTGTCATATCTAAATTTTGTTAATATGTAATAAATGATGATAAGGTTTTTGCAAGACTAACTTTGGTGAATATGAAAGATGTTTAAGCTAGATTGTGAAAAATGATTATATAAATAAAGAAATCAAGGAAAAGGAGGCAAGAGTGGGAGAAGTCATACATGCGTAGTGGGTTGTGACCTTTAAAGTTAAAAAATCTCATCAAAATAAGGTAATCATGTTTGAAAAAACTTTGGAGTTCAAGACATCAATTCTATTGTGTTATGGCAAGTAGAAAACATTAAGTTTGTAACATCGAATCCCAAAGGCCGAAGTGTTGACCATTACTAAAGCTGTCATTATGTGTTTGAATTTGGTGGTGTCTACATGTGTGCCAAATCAATCCAAAGGTCATTAATTGTTGTTTGATGCCTTGGTAATTACAATTAATCTAATTACGACCATGGAATTTCAATCATATCCCCTTGTTGATAAGAGTGAAACTTGTGATTAGTTTGATGTTAAGCTTCAAATGTTGAACAAAAACATGCAGTAGGAAGTGGTGAAGATGATTAAACCTTTTTAGTAATTTTTGAAACCATTTGATTATTTCCAAGTTCATAATATGCTGACATTAATGTTGGATCCCCACTATAATCCTTGTGGGTTGTTCAGAATTATGGTGGTTGTGCCAATGTAATCATCTTGTGTCTAAATATGATATGACATAAATTGTCCCATTTTTTATGACAATTTTGGAAATGTTAAACCCTTCTATCTAAGCATAAGTGGTCTTTAGTGGATGGATTTCTTGTCCAAGAAAAAAAAACCAACATGTTTGGTGTTGGGGCATCTATGGAAAAAATCATGAACATTGGTTACCTAGGAATTATTTTTATTTTAAAAGTTAAATATACCTTCATCTATGTGTACCTCCATCTATGTGTGTAGATCCAGTTATATGGTGGAAGATCCTTGAAGGTCAAATTTGAATTGTTGACTTCCTTGCTAAACAAATTCTTGGGATTCTTGGGATTCTTGGGTCTCAAATTGAAATTGAAAAAATATTCAACCTTGCTAGTATTTGATAGCTCTAGATCATTATTGCTTTCAATTATCACTATCATTAACAATTGGCCTAATGACCCTTGCTTAAATTACACACGAAATGCAGACCTAAAATATTAATTCGAGACTAAAAATAATTGAATTGAAGATAATTATGAGTTGATTGAAGACGCTAAATACTTTTAGGAGTTGCAAGGTGACAAGGATTACGTAATTCACATTAACCTTAAACCCAAAATAAATAAATTTATGGCATTGTTTTTGTCCAAATGACCAAATGACCTTTTTTTTTTGTTTGATGTGGTAGGTTTGGTGATTATAGACTAGTTTTTGGAGCACAACAAGTTGTTGGAGTTTTTTCGTTTTTTGGGCTTTTATTTTGTGGGGTTGGGGTGGTTTTTTGTCTGTGTGGATATTGTTTTTTTTTATTGCCAAGCAGTGGGTGGGGTTTTATAAGGAATTGGGGTTCAATTCCCCTACAAGTTACTATATGTTTTTTTGTTAAATGTTCATGTTCAACTTGTTGTTTACAATTGTTATACATATCTACAATCTACAAGTTACTATGATTTTGAAAACCGGCAAATGCATATTGAATAATGAAAAAAAAATCATGAATGCATAATCAACATTTTTTAAAAAATCAATGGTTTATTTGGATGCATATATCTATACTAAGAGGAATTTTAAATTTTGTTTTACTCATATCATGCGGATAGGTCTAAAATCCTATAATTGGCCAACATTAGTTTATACATAGGTAAGGGCTAATTTTACTACCTACTACCAATTCACTTGGTTGTTAATAGGTAGGTGATAAAATAATGCAACCAAGCTAACCATTGTGGTTAGTTGAAGAACTAGAACCCAACAAAAATATGTTTTTTAACCATTTGCCATCCATCCTTTATGGTGCACTATTAATGTTAGTTCATTATGGCTTGATTTTATGTGTAAATTAATTTATGTAAGATCTTAAAGCATGATTCACACCTAATGTTAGTGAAATTTTGTTTAATTATGCTAACACTAACATAACCACTAAAATTGACATTAACATAGTCATTATAATTAACATGTTAAGTATTGATGGTATTTTATCAACACTGCATTCTCACCTACAAATGTTGTTACATACCTTTGTTTTTTTAGCTATTTTAACATCATGAGATATTTGCACCAAAAATACCTTAAAGGTATGTAACACCATCAATCATCGTTTCTTTCGACAAAAGTTTGACACCTATCATCATCATTTTTTAAGGTGAGAGTTTACATCATCTTGAAGCTATTTCTTGGCATCTTCTCTTCAATTACACCATTATTGTTGTGTCATCATGCCTTCATTGCTAGTGCGCCATTACTATTATGTTATTGTGTTATTATGCCATTGTTGTTGTGTTATTGTGCTATTGTGCTATCATTGTTATGTTTTTACATTGTCATGCCTTCATCACTATTGTGTTTCATCACTACTACACCATCATTCTTATGTTATTATGTTGCTACTACAGGAGTTGCACCATCGCATTTCTTCAATTTCTAATGCATCTACAACCAACTATTACAGCTTTGATAACTAAATTATTTCTTTTCTATTTTCTTCAATTTGAATTTTCTTCTTTAATTTTCTAGTTAACATGACCTTCATTGTGTTATTGCTAGAAAATCTAGGTTGTTGTGGCCTCATTGCTATTCCACCATCACATGTGTGCCCTTATGATGGAAGACTTAGAGCTTTTAGTATTGTTGTAGTATCTTGTTTAATTTTCATAATCAAGTTCCTATAACAAATGATCATTAAAAAAAACATGGATATTTTTTCAAGTTCAAATAAGGTTCTTGTGAGCCATACCAACATAACCATGTTCAATAGTCTCAAATTTTAAGAGTTGCATTAGGGATATTCGAGTGTGGTGAGGTCATTAGGGGTTTTTGACAACTTCATGTTAAAATATGGGATGATGAATGCGCATGGTTGTATAGGGGGGTTGTTTTCTTTTTTGAAATACGATATTGGTGAATAAGGTGTTGGGTTAGTTTTTTTTTTCAACAAAAAGTTGGAAAACCATAGTTTTAAAACCTTAATGGCATAATTGGGGGTGAGAAATCTCTAAAGGGTTGGGGGTAGAAGCAAACACCAAATTCATGGTGTGCAACAAAACATTGGTCTTGTTTTAGTATTTATGAATAACAAGAATGTTTGAGATTCATGAAGCAAGGGAAGGGGTGTCAATGAAAGGTCCAATAGAGATAGAACAATCTTCAAGCCTTATAAGCATAAGATTAATTCAAAACAATTTAACGATTAATTGAACATGGGGATAAAGTGGTAATGACAACATGGGTTTCATAATGAATGAAAGATTTATTTAGATTATGGATAAGCTCAACAAGGAGCTACAATTACATGTTAAGTCTTGGGCTACACTACAATGATAGTTCATAATTATAGGAATTATAAGATGCGTCAAATGTCATAAACTAGGTAGTCTACCTTGCTATTAGAAAGCAATTGGCGAATCGGACTGCACAACCAACAATAATGTCCAATGTCGAGAATTGAAGACCATGCAAAGATGGAAGTGTTTTCAATCTCATAACAACCTTCATAGACAGTTTCAAATTCGTCACTAGAAGTGGGGTCGACTTACAACAAAATCACCAGGGTATGAGAGTTCGAAGAAATGCGATAATACCAAATACGAGGGGGATCGACTTCAAAACGAGCACGCACCTCTTGCGGTTTGAAGTTTTCATCTTAAAATTTGTTACATCAATGTTAAATCTAAAGATGACTCCGGAACTGATTTTCATCCACTTATGCATCTTGAGGCCCGTGAAACATGGCCATACACGATGCCATAATTTCAAGGAAAAAAAGAAAAGATCTTCAATCAAAATCAAATTGACAATTAATGCATGGAAGACTTATGACATTGAAATGCGCAATCATCATTTATAGGTCAAAGGAAAAATGAGGAAATGTTTAAGGAACGACTTAGAACCATGGTAAAGTAAAAGTTTAAAATCAAAGGAAAAAATGAAGATTTCAATAAAATTTGTTGGGGGGAAAATGAGAAGAAGTAAAAAGAAGCTTCTATTTCTCCTTCCATTGACCACCAAGCATGGGAAGCTTCTCCTTCTCCTTCCATTGGCAATCGAGTTGGGATTTTCCTTCACCTTTTTCCTTCTCTTTAAAAAGGTGAATTTGAATCATTTGTAGCTCTCTATTTCTAGACATAATTTTCAATTCGAATTTTGAGAAGATTTGTTCCCAAAACCTTCTTTAGTAGGAGAAAAATGTTAGTCTTGATAAATGGTAGAAAAAAGGAGAGTAAATTGGATGTTGTAGTACTTTTGAAAAAATGGAAGTGAGTAGGGATAGTGTTGGGAGCTTGAAGTTTTGGAGATTTTTTACAAACCCTCTCGAGTTTGGTAGCATAACTTATTATTAGTTTAGTTATAAAACCTAAGATTTGGTAGAAAGGTGCGCCTTGTAGTTAGCTTTTTAAAGAGCTAAGGCAAGTTAGATTTGAATAACATATACGTTAGGAATAATATTTTAAGTGATTAGTGGTTTGCAGTCAAGTTGAACATGGTGTTGAACCCTTAAAAGTCTATTTAAATGAATGACAATTTAATATAAAATTATAGGATTTGGCGTATTTGAGCTTGGAAATTTTATTTATCAATTCTAAATCATGATTAATGCATAGGAGGTAAGCTACTTGGTTTAAACTACAAACGCAATTTAACATCTAGAAATACACTTGTATTTTTCCTTTCATAATAACATATGTACTTTCAAGTATAGTCACCTCATAGAACCATGAGTAAAGGGACAAAAAGTTGTTTCACAATTCTCCAAAATTTCATTAAAGTTTATATGTTGGTTGTTGTAGTTCTTCATTAGCATTACATGATAAATATTTTTAGTTTGTCCCCTGACTTGGGGTATTGGGTGAAACCAAGATCTATTGTTTGGTTTTCAAGGTTTTTATTAACAAAATATGATGATGATTATTGGGTGCAAAATTTCAGAATGAGAAAAGGGATTTTGCTTGACATTGCTAATCAAATGAGACATGTGGTAGTAAAATAATTCACAAAATATTGAAGTTCAATTCTTATAAAAATCCAAATGGCTTGTGTAATTTACAAGTTGGCACATGGTGTTAGTTTTTTTATTTGTTCAAAGCTATTTGTTGTGGGCAATCCACGATTTATTTTGTTCTTTATGAGGTTGTTTATGCCATCAACAAGACCTATAGGAGTTTGATTTCATGGCTATAAGGATACAACCTACAAATTGTCATGGCAAATTTCAAGACTTAGTGTGGTTTACTTTGTGTGCAAGGTGCCATTGATTAAACACATGTTTCCATAACGAATCCTTCAAGACCTTTTGATGAGGATTATTTTTACCTTAAGATAGGTGGGTATAACATTATTGCCCAAACTATTGTTGATATTTTAAAAAAATCATTGATTTGTTTGTTGGGCTTTTTAATAGCATGAATGACTCTAAAATGTTGAGGTGGTCTTCATTGTATAGACATGCACAATATCAAAGCCTTTTTCATCATGATTAAAACATAAGTGAACCCCCCCCCTCCCCCCCAAATCTACTTGAGGACAAAAGGTACCTTTTAATATTTTGCATTATGACACCTTATAAGGAAGAAGGGCAACATACCATCTTAACACTTTTGTACAATAGAAAACAAAAATGTGGAAGGTCTATTGTCGCAACCCTAACCTTGGGATTGCGACCAAAGCAAAAGGGTTGCAAGATTGCGAGCCAAGAGGAAGCCTGAGAGTCACATCACATACTCCCGGGAGTGTAAGAAAGTGTGAGGGAGTGAACCTTCACACTCCCAAGGCAATTCCCACTTTGGGAGATGGAGGCCTAGTGGACTCTTGAAATTTTAGAGAGCGATTTCAGGGGTCAAAACTCAATGGCTTGTGATATTATTTATATCATTAAAAAACTCCTGGAACGTAGATGTCTAAAACGGGCTCGCGTTGCTCATTTGGACATCTAAAACATAAGTTATGGCCAAAAGAAGGGCCAAAAGTTAAACTGGCAATTTGACTATTGACTAAAAAAAGTCGGGAATCGACCCAATTTACTTAGCTGCAGGCAATTTGCAACATACCCTTGAAAAGCTCTTGACAAGGTCTACAACTTTTCTTCAGACCACACCTCGATCCAAGGTTTGCTTGCAAAGTTATGGGGCTCCAAAGTCGTGAGAGTCTCAATTGGTGCAATTTCGGGACTTTCATGCGGGAGTCCCGGGAGAGAAAAACCATTTGGATGTGGGCCCCGTGGAGAGGTGCAGAGTATACTATAAGGGGGAAGGTGGTGGCTTCCCCCAAGTCTGGGCTGTGGTGAGTCTTGTGTGTCCGTGTTGACTATGGCTCGTCTTAGCACCAAAGGTGCTCCAACTATGCACTAACCACCTTGTGTGGGTTTTGTGTAGGCCCGTGTGAGTGAGTGAAGGTTGTCAATTCTTCCTAGTCCCATTTCAGAGCTCCAACATGCCTCTAACCCTCAAAGTGTTGTGAGCTAGGGAGCATGCCCCGACTCCTTCCCTTTTCGTTGTCTTGTACTTGGACTCACTTTTGAATCTTGCAAACAGTTGGGAGTGCATCACTATTATTGAAAATTCCCTTGGCATATTGAAAAAAATAATAATGGAAAGTTGATTAGGATATATAATTTGCACATCTTATTTATATTAAATGTTTTCATTAATTGTCGTTTGTTGCACAACTTGTTACACAATCAAGGGGACCTCCAAGTTGAAAGGTTAATACACATTTTAAAAAATGAAGTAGACAACACCTAACAAACACAAAGTTTACATTTTGATGACATCCTCATAATATTAAGGGTCCAAAAATGGTTTAAGAAGAAAATTAACCAACTATCTTGGCCTTCAACATGTTGGAATAGAAAGCGAGCCTCAAGGTAGATGTTAAAGCAATGTCATGCATGCAAAAGTCATAGGTCAAGCAAAATTTGTTGGTGTCCAAACAACTAAATGTAAAAATAATTTTATACCTATGTATTTAACTTTAACCACCAATGTTTACATCCTTTTTGTATGTAGGTGTAAATGTGTAGTTGTAGGCATGTGTTTTTTTACAAGCACTCGAGGTCTATTAACAACTCCATCAATGTCCTTTACAAATGTTATGGGTTTTTTTTATTGAATTTGGTGTTTGAGGTTTTTGTTTTATTGAATTGGGTGTTGCAAGATTTTATGTAGGAATGGACATTAGGGTTTGTGGAATAATGGAAATTGCCATGTTTGTAGGATTGGGTGTTTGAATGTTTTATATTAACGATAATTATTGCGCTTCATGGGGGTGTTGGCATTCGAGCATGTACATGGATAATTTGCAAGGTTATGGGTATTTAGTTTTGTTGGGCCATAGGCAAATGAATGTGTTTATGGCTTTGTTTTATTGGCAATTGGTTCGGTTCAAAGCTGAGTTATTTAAATGGGCAATGCAATCATAAAATCATATAAGAAAAATGTGTGTGAACTCATTGATTTTGCTTAAGCATCCACAACATTTGGATTGATGTTCAACCAACTTTTGTCATGACAAACAACATTGTAGATTTGGTCATATGCTTCGATGTTTTTAGTCATTGAATCGTTGATCAAATTCATTGCATTCTTAAAAATGTCCATTCATTTTGTAAATGTTTTTCATCATGCAGCAAATCTTGAACATGTAATGACTTGAAGATAGGTTTAATCCCCATGAACCCCTAGATCAATTCATATGGTCCACAGCCAAAGTGGTGGGGCAAATGAAACGATGTTTTTTCTTGAAGACTCAAGGCCCAATAATCTTCATTATGTCCAATCCTTGACATGTAATCGAAGATCCATTTGAAATTGCTTAAAATAGATTCCCACTTGTCCTTATATGCTAAATCGTTTTGCATGTGCTAAAAACAACATGCATTCATAACCACTTTTAATATTCTCTTCCACTTTGTTACATATGTTTCAAGTTTGTCTTTGGGATCCACTTAGTCCAACCTTGCAATGTGTTCATCATTCTTTTCATTAATAAAAACCACAATCATTTTGTGCTCCTAATTTAGTTGTAAAGGATTCCTAAGGTGGACTTCAACAATTCAATTAAAGCTTTGTGTAACTATATTCCTTCCATTGAACTTTTTTCTTACAGGTCCTCTTATAGTATCATCATAGTTTTGAATTCTTATCAATAATTTGAAAGAGGAGTAAGTTTTGTGTATCTCACCATGCTCGTTGTTTTATTGGTGTCTATGTGGATGAACACAACTATTTACATAATAGAAGACTAAAAACAATGCTTGATATATATGTCAAGGTATAATGTTTGATTTCATAGTAAAATCATCTTGTTTCAAGGTTTTTTTTACTATTGTTTAAACAAGATTATATAGCACCTACAAAATAAAATAAATATATTGGAAGGAACCTATTAATTCCTTGGAATTTATTAACATTTTATTGTTATTTCTACAAACATTGAAGATAAATTGATTATTGCAAATTGACTAAAGAAATTGAGGAAGGCTTGAAAAAATGTTTCATTATATTATTGGGAACATTATGAATTATCTTTGCATTTTTAAAGTCACTAATGATACTACCAAATTGTTTTAGGTTATAAATAAACAAGATCAGTAAAATAACAACAAAGTAACATAAAATGGAAACATTTCATGATTAATAGAAGTTGATGAAAGGTTTTTTGAATTTTTTGAATTATGAACATTCACAATGTGTAAAATAATGGGGGAACTAAGGGCCTAAAGTCATTCATGTGGGTGATAAGTAGGACATAGGTGGAATTTAGACTCTCGTTATCTTGTAATATGTTAGTTAATATGAAGTTAAATGCAAATTTTTGGCCTCAAATTACTTAACAATGAAAAAAAATCTAAAATATAAAATTTAAGCAAGATTGAATGTTAGATAAACACCATTTAGACTTGATGGTAATTCGACAGTAAATCAATGTTAAGAATTCTTAAATTTTGGTGCATTCACATATGTAATGTTAGTTAGCATTGGTGGTGACATGGTAGTGACATGGCACCTATGTGGCTTTGATGTTAAGTTGATGTTAGAAGATGTTAATTAACATTAAATCTAGGTTGAAACCTAGATTTTTATTTATTTATTGTAATGTTAAATAACCCTCATAGAAGAAAGGCCATAATTCAATGTTAGTGTACACAAATCCAAGAGGAGGAGGGGGGGGGGAGTAGATCGCACCTCCTTCCTAGTTTCCCACCCACATAAAATACTTTCTCCCTAGCCTTCTTTCCCGTATACACAATGTTAAAAAAAATGCAGTTCCTTCAATGACGCACTCCTAATTCCTTGAGGGACTCAAATGTGAATCCCAAACAAAAAATAATGGAAAAGTAAGGAGTCTGGGCACGCTCCCTGGCTCGTAGCACTTTAGAGGGGTGGAAGGGCGTGCTGGAGTTTCGGGATGGGACTAAGAACAGTTGATAAGCTTTATTTATTCACACATACCTGCACAAAACCAATGTCAGGTGGTTAGTGCATAGTTGAAGCACTTTTGGTGCTAAGACAAGCCACGGGCAACTTGGACACACAAGACTCAACATAGCCTAAATTTGAAGGAAGCCATCACCTTCCCCCTTATAGTATATTCTGTACCTCTCCATGGGGCCCACATCCAAATGGCTAAGGTTGGGACTCCTGCAACTTTGGGGCGCCATAACTTTATGTGTAAACCTTTGATTGATATGAGTTTTAAAACAAAGTGTAGCCTTTGTCAAAAGTTTTCCAACAATATGTCGCACGCCATCTGAATGCACGGAAATCAGGTTAATTCTTGATTTTTAATGGTCAGGAGTCAAACTACCAATTTGACTCCCGACCTTTTTTGGGGCCATAACTTGTGTTTTAGATGTCCAAATGGGTAATGTGAGCCCATTTTAGATATCTACGTTTCAAAAGCTTTTCAATGATATAAAGAACTTTTCAAACCATTGAATTTTGACCTTTGCAATCGCCCTTTGAAAATTTGGGAGTCCACCGAAACTCCAACTCCCAAAGTGGAACTCCCTTGGGGTGTGAGGGTTCATTCCTTCACACTTTCTCACACTCCTGGAATATGTTGTGTAACTCTTGGCTTCCCTCTTGGCTAACAACCTTGCAAACCCTTGCCTTGATCACGAGCCCAAGGTTAGGGTTGTGACATTCAAAGTAGAAATTAGAAAACCTAGAGGTAAAGATAAAAAGGTGAGGTGCATAGGGCCCGTAAGATGCATGTTGGCTTATCTGATTGGCAGTAAGATTTTATGTTTTTTGTTTACCTATGTACTTTGCCATCCTGAGTCTAGGTTAATGGCCGAGGCATGAACTATGGGACATAATAACATACCTTGTCTTGGCCCCTTGTGGTCTCCAAAAGCCCCCCCCCCCCTTGTATCCTATGATAATTTACTTGGATACTCTAGTCTCCACAAGGCTCAGTTGAGAAAAAAAGAAGAAAAATGCTTCTGATTGGCCGACCATAATGATTGGCGTAGGTGGTGAAAGTTACATAATTTCTTGAATTATTTTGCATGTTTATGGGGGTGGGTAGTGGGGGGGACTGCTCAAAGAGATAATGGAAGAAGCATGGATGAATGGATGGATGGATGGAGTTGTAGAGGAAGCGTTGTTGGATGCAGATCAGGTTGCATCCAGTCACAGAGGAATTCTCACCAAGGTATAGATAGTTTTTCTACTGTTTTGACAGTTTTCTCAAAACTTGTCACTATTAAAGCCAAAGCTTCCTTTTGAGGGATTACCCTCGGTCACGCTAAATCTCTTGTTGAACAATCAGCACACATGCAACATCACCAAAAATAAAAATAAAATACCCAACCCAACACAACACAACAAGCATTGCATGCTCAGAAAGGAAGAACTTACATACTCACGGAACTGTCCGTACCCATAAAGATCAAGAAATAAAATAAAATCCGGAGGGCCTTGTCAAGTGGGGTTTGATAAGGTGTTGTAGCCTACTTGTGTACTTATTAGGAATCAATCTCCTTTCAATATAATACCTAGAAGCCGTGCTTTGTATTGAGTGATGGAAAACATGAAAGCCGTTTCCAACTATGTACAAAAAATTTGTCTTGTCCCTTGATTCTCGTGTCAAATAATACGGAGGAGGTTTTATATGAACAATAAGGTAGGTTGTAGGTTCCGCTGAACAATTGTTATTATTTTCTCTCTCTTTTATGTGAAGAAGGTTTTCCGTAATGGGCCCTTGAGGGCTCGAGGTTGAGGGCCTCTTATTTCAAGAACACTTTAACCCAAGGCGATTGCATGATGTAAAACTCAATGAATTTTCATTTTTAAAAATCATTATTATTTCTTGTGATACCCATATTGGGCATTGATGGGATACCTTTCAAGTATCATGAGAGGGGAAAAAAAAAGAAATAAAAAGAACACAAGACATTTCAAAAAACTAAACACCCACAAGATCCCAAGATCTTAACACGTGGTAAGCACTCCTCCAACTACACTAAAATTTCTTCACAGGTTTTGCCACTATGAAGTTTATAGTTTTACACTTGGGAATGAGCTTGTGGCACTCGTCATGAAAATGGGAACTGCCAATAGGTTGAGAAGTATACTTTGAACTTGGTATCAAAATTCAAATCCTAGACTTTGAAATCGTCCCACTTTTATTTTCTTTTGCATTTATAACCAAATTACATTTGTTTGTATCGTATTATTGTCATCTCTCATAATTCTGTTTCAGCTTTGCACTAAAAAAAACCACACCTACCCTATCATAAAGGCCTAAAAGGGAAGAGCCTTTATTTACTTGATAACCTTCGGCTTGCACTTCTCAGCAAATAAGAAATTGACAAGTGGATATTTGGGGGGGGGGGGGAAATTCATTGACAGATTTGGAGGGGGCAGGGGGGGTGGGGGGGGGGGGGGGGGTTGGGTTTTTGCAACTGAAGCTTTTTAAACCATCTCTTCTTTCAGAAAGATGGAACTGGCTGCCAACCAAAGATGGTGAAGGGGAAAGAAATACAAGAGGCGCTTCCAAAGGTTGAACATTAACGGGAAAGAAATACAAGAGTCGCGTCCAAAAATTGAACATCAAGGGGAAAGAAAGAAACAAAACAAAGGCTGGCGGGTTCTTTTCTACTTCCTTCTCTAATTTCCTGCCTTCCTCGGTTGCAACCTGCCTGCCCGTGTGTGTCTCGTTGTTGCCTGCGTTGGTTGTTGTCGTTGTTGTTCGTTGTTGCCGCCTGTTCGCGTTGTGCCTTCGCTTTGTTTTGTTTCTCCTCGCGCGCTACCATCATGGACGTTTTCTTCATAAGCATCTCCTCTTCTTCTTGCTCCTGCTCCTCGTCGCCAACCACTCCTGCTGCTGTTCTTCGCCTTCGTGGAGTGTCTCTACTAGTCATCATCGCTCTCTCAGGAGGTGAGTTCTTTTGTTTGTGTGTGTTTCTTTGCCCCCTTTGGTGTCTTGTGGATTACGTAAGGGTTTCATTAAGCTTTCCTCTTTTGTTCGGAACAGTTTCCGAGTGCCTTGTTGGCTTTTCCAAGCCCCGTAGCTTTCATTCCATCTGTTAGTATTTCATACTAGCTCGATTTGGTCCAATTTGCAGGCTATTATAGTAGATTTCTTGGGGGGAACATCGGTGACTGGAGAGATTAATTGTGGCAAATTATGCTCTCGTGTACATAGAGATTCACTTGAAGCATTTCAGAGGCGTTGTTGTTGGGCGCATGATTTAGATATCTTGTTCTTGTTCTTACTAGGAACGGGGAAAATTTGATAGACAGTGTTCGTTGGAAGTTTTGGGAAGAGAGATCACGTCATCCGATTCAGAAAACTCTCGCTAACGGTGTAAGAGACTCGTTCACAATACTATCGGTGGCGGAGGCGGAGGCGCGACCGAAGACTTGATGGATCCAAAGATCGCCACAGTCATGGGATTAAGCTTGAGATCTGCAAGGGAAAATGAGAGATATCTTGTCGCCAAGAAAGGACATCCACTACGAGGTTTCTTTGAGGATTTCAGGTACATCACTCTTTAAATTCCCTGGGATAAGGAGGTTTTCTCATGCACTGATGCGGGAATTGAGTCTTGCTTACTCTCACCTTTTATCAATTTCTTTCAACTTTGTGATTTGGCTTCTTGGAGACTGCCGAGAGACTGCTCCTATTCTATATGACTTCATTTGTTTGCAATCTGTATGTTTGTATGGCTGTGATAGCTCTTTCATGATTGAACTTGTTTTTCAGTCTGTTTGGTATTGTCAAAGGAGAATTTTAGGCTGTCTTGTTTACATCCTCTTTTAACATTTTCTGATGTCTTTCTCAGCTCTGCATTGATGGGAGATGAACTTGGTCGTGAGATTGCAGTTATTGCCTTGCCAGCAATAGTTGCATTGGCAGCTGATCCTCTTGCCTCATTGGTGGACACTGCATTCATTGGGCAGATAGGTATGCTCTCACAAAGTTTGCTGAAGGCAAGAAGAATGTGTCTGGTTTATGCTAGAGTTGTAATGTAGGGCAAGAGTCAGGGAGTCATGCATATGGTCTACTCTAACAATTCCAGTGAGAAGATTTGAACAGTTTATGGGTGCCAGTGGTCACTGTTTTAAGTTGCATAAGGCGCTGGTGCCATGCAGAGTATGCCCACTGCCACATGAGGAGTCAAATATCTCATTGCTTTTTCTGTCTCTCCCCTACAAGGGTGTGTGGACATGCAATCATTGAGTTGTATTGAATCTTTCTTCTATTGAGATGAGGGTGAAGTGCTGCTCTATTTTCTGTGTCTACAAAATGGCACTCAATCTTTTCAAGTGTTTTGCTCCTCCAGGTCCAGTGGAACAAGGTGCAGTGGGTGTTTCCATCTCTATTTTCAACCTTGTCTCCAAGATGTTCAATCTGCCCCTCCTGAATGTCACAACATCATTTGTGGCAGAAGACGCCTCTGATAAAGAAATACTTAGTGATGTTACTGAGGTACCTTTGGAGCCCACCTCACCAACTTCTGCCACTTTGCTTTTCATGGAAGGTAAACTACCTTGAGGTTGGAAGGTTCTCCAGCTATTACCTGCTGCACTCTTGTGCAAATAGATTTCCTCTTGGGCCCCCCTTGCTGTTGAAGGGCATGTTTATGTTGATGCTCTGTCTTCTGGGTTCTTAGTGAGATCTGAGAGATTGTGCATGGGCATTTCCCAGTCTAATGCTGCAGTCTTCTGGATTTCTCAGGGAATGGTGAACAGGAAGTCTTGAACTTACAAAGCAAAAGTCCAGAGAAACCTTTCCTCCCATCAGTGTCATCGGCATTGGTCCTTGGATCTGTACTTGGGTTGGTGGAAGCACTTGCCCTGGGATTTTTGGCAGGACCTATTCTGACCATCATGGGTGTAGGATCAGTAAGTCTCTAAAGACAAGAAGATTTAACTAGATTTTTGCTTCTTTGTAGACTACACTGATCATTTGCAATAGTCTGGTCTCCATCTGGAATCAGACAAACACAATGTGCTGATGTTATCATGTCAACATAAGGATTTGCCTTCTTGGAAGCATTTTAAACGTTTGCAAACAGTGTGTAGAAGAGATATCCGTCAATGAGAAGACCACAGGTGAAGAGGTTGTGTTGACCAAGTGGAAGTTATGTTGGAAATGCAGAAATCACCAATGCGCTTGCCAGCTGTTCAATATTTGGCATGGCGTGCCATTGGTGCTCCAGCTGTGGTGGTCGCCCTCACTATACAGGGTGTGTTTCGGGGGTTCAAAGACACCAAAACACCACTATATGCCAATTGTAAGTATGGTAGTTTTGCCACAACAAAGTAAGGGGACCAAAATTTGAGGAATGTGGCCTTGGGCAGTTCTTGTGTACTTGTTTTTTGGCAACTTACCTTTACTGTTGTTCTTTGTTTTACTTGCAGTGTGGGGAAATTTAGTCAACGTTGTTTTGGACCCCATCCTCATGTTTGCATTGAGGTTTGGAGTAAGTGGGGCAGCAGTTGCAACTGTTCTAGCACAGTAAGTGATGGACCTTTGTTTGTTCAATGGTTGTCATATTCCCTCTGTCAATTCCAGTAATTGAGTCAATCAGTTCATCAATGCAGATTTTTTTGGGGAGTGGCAGGTACATTATCCTGGGCTTGCTTCTTTGGAAATTAAGTCAAAAGGTCACCCTTTTGCCTTCTCATTTCAGTGATCTACAGTTTAACCATTTTCTGAAATCTGGTAAGTACATGCTACCTTTAATTTTGTGTAGGCCTTAGAATGCAAGTGAATTTGTCTTGGAAAGTTGAACTAACCATGGGAAACACTAAGGAGTAAGTAGGGTTGCAGGCAAACTACTGGAGTTCATTATATGATTTTTGCTTCTGGGTTTTTTGTGTTTGATTATGGATGGACTACACCTCCAGATCATCCACTGAGTCTTAGTACAATTTCCCTGGCAAGATTTGTGAGCATGTCTGTTCTCAGGTCAGTAGTTTTGAAAAGTCTGATTCATTTTCAATTCTTGGGTTGATTGTCAAGGTGGGTACCTGCTGGGGAGAACAATTGCAGTACTCTTTGTCATGACACTTGCAACATCCATGGCAGCAAGACAAGGGCCTATTTCCATGGCTGGTCATCAGATTTGCATGCAAATTTGGTTGGCAGCATCTCTACTCTCAGATTCACTGGCTCTTGCTGGGCAGGTGTGTTTGGCACAACTTTATGTCCTGCAATTTGTTTTGTGGATTCGATTTACCTTCATACTAGCTGTGATTAGTAAACAGACACAGGCAGCATAGCAACAGAGCACTTAACACTTATGCTTCAATGGTACTTCTGATTCACGTGCCTTCCATGTCTCAACTGAGTATTTGAAGGAATCATAAATGATGATTTTCTCACCTCACTTGTCTTGACTATGGCATTGAGTCTTTTATCAATAGAGACAAGCATACTCAGATACTGATGCTGATGGAGCATCACTTGGGGCATAGAGTATTCATTTTCTAATTCCTTTGCTTATGACAAAAAAATCAGGCAATTATTGCTAGTGCCTTTGCCAAACAGCAATACAAGCGTGTTAAGGAGGCATCTTTTCGGGTCCTACAGGTGATGTCTTCAATACTTGCTTGCATATGTGTACTTCTGGTAATCAACAGTGCTAGCTGACATCATATCTGAGTCTTCTTATAACATCTGGAATGTAGTAGAAACTCAGGACACAGATTTTTATTTTATTTTTTGTCCTTAGCTCTGAGCAGATTACTATGTACTTACTTACACCCCACTGTTAGGGGGTGATGAAGTCAGGCAGGAGTACAGGCAGCTAGTCATTATATTCGTTTTGATTTGGTCAGAACTGGCCCAACAGTTACAATCAAAGTACTTCTATGTAGTTGTCCCTGCAATTGCACTCATGCATATTCTAGTCAGCTATAGTTTATTATTTACTTTGCTTGTAAGTAATGCAGTGCTTCTCCAATGTGTGTCATTGATATAGTGGGTCATCATCTTTTCTGGATGTTACTTGAAGGGACTCCACTTGATTCACATATCAGAGTTCTTGTTACTAGGGTGGGATGAGATCATGCAAACTTGTTTTGAAGGACCCTGGAATCTTGTTGTGCAGATTGGACTCTTATTTGGGATATTCATGGCTCTACTCTTGGGGCTGGGGATGCCTGCTGTCTCCAGATTGTTTAGCGCAGATGCTGGCGTTTTGCTTGTCATGTCAAACCTCATTCCAGTATGTTGTTGCTCCTGTTCTATCCATTCTCAAGATTGAGTTTTGTCCTGATATTCTGATGTCATTATGCAATGTTTTCAGCATTCAAATGGGCAGTGTGGTGCTGAATATTCAGATGTCAATTCAGAGTTCCAATGATGTCCCCTACACAAGCATTTTGATTGTCACTATTGTCTTTTTTTATTAACTATCGCTCTTTAATGCTACCCAACATCATGACTGAGTCTCCCTGTTGCTTCTGGAAATGCAATAGAAATTCAAGACCCAGATTTTGTATAATGGTGTACCCAAAAAAATTGGCAGATTTATGATGTGTTTATTTACACCCACTGTCCAGAGCTGATGAAGTTAGTGGGTAGTCATGGCAGCTCATCAATGCTAATTGTGATGAATGTGAAGGTCTGACACTTTTTGAGCAACTCTCATAAGGTTATGACTGCACTTTTTGTCATTGTACCTTCAAAACTGTTGTTCTGAAGTTTTCTCTGCAATCCTATAGATATGATTTTCAGTGCACTCTACTCATCAGCGCTTGACAAAGTCAGTGGGAGTCCTAGCATTTGGCTAATGATAGGCCAGCTTGGAAGTTGAAATGGATATATGTTTTGCTGGGCATCTAAGCTGCTTGCAAGACTCTTGCAACTTGTTGATTCAGATGAGGGTTCTTGTTGGTCTTTTCTTCTCCCTGTATTCTCGCATCCTTGTTCTCCTTTATATTGTCCATGAGTTGGACTTGTCTTTCACTAAGGTTGTATTGTGCTCACTTTTTGGCCAAGGTGCTTTATGTATATTATTTTGCAGCTGCATTGAAGGTTGAAGATCATTTTAACTTTTATTCTTTCTTGCAGTTTGTGGCTGCTACACAACCAATCAATTCTTTGGCCTTTGTTTTCGATGGTCTTCACTATGGAGCTTCAGACTTTGCATATGCAGCTTATTCTATGGTGTGTAAGCATGAACTTTTCTGTAACCTTGTCATTTCCTCCTGATCCAGTATATGAGAGTGAAAGACTGTCTACAGACAGACATGTGGGATTTTTTCGTGAATTTGATTTGGGTTGAATCTAGTATCTCAGAGGCCAAACAAACCAGGAGAGTTTATTTGTATCTGGAATTCAGCGTCAAAACCCAATGGAAGGTCACTACAGAAAAGGTGAAAGATGCAAGAAAAGGCTGTCTACGTAGCCCACAGAAACAAAACCTGAATACAGTGGCCAAAATTCTCAGGATCCTGAAATCCTGACTTATTTAAATTTGAGATCTGTGACCTCCTGTGATGTCAAGTCCTTGGTGGAGAGGATCAAAGGACTTGACATCACGTAGGGTGGAAGTAGAACTATGAAGCACTAACGGTAGAAAGATCTTGTACCCTGTAAGTGAGTTTATGGAAAAAGGAGAGTGCTGAAGGATGATGAGCAGTTGAGAAATATATTCTGACTGTATATTTTGTTGGTTGTTGTGAAGATGCTCCTCTCTGTACCATCAGCTGCATTTTTGCTGATATTTCCACACATATGGGGCCTCATGGCAGTATGGGTGGGTCTAACACTCTTTATGAGCCTTCGCCTAACAGTTGGGATTTGGAGGTATTTGCTAATCTTTCTGCAAGACTCTAGGCTTCCTGTCTGGATCTCTTTGGATGTTACTTTGTGAGTAGAAGGATTGATTGCTATGCCCTTCAGATCTTGTTGAGTAGAAATTGCTTTTAGGAACAACAACCTTCTTAATGCTCACTGATGTGCACTATGTAAAATATGTAGGGTTGGCACTGCTGCGGGACCTTGGGAATTTCTGAGAGACAACACTGAATTTGATGAACCTGCAGCATGAAGATTCTTTCCTGGTGTGTAGAGTAGATTACCATCAGTGTTGAGGTGAATACCAGGGCTTGGCAAACTTTGCATAACCATTTAATGTGTTTGCTCAGGTCCCAAGGATCAACACCCTTGTATACTTATCACCAACTCCCTTGCCCATTCACATGTGAGGAACCATTCTTGATCCAGTAACCAATTTTTTGTGCACCATAACCTATATGTTGCACTTGTTATATGTGATACTCATTTATCAAACCATTTTTGCAGGAGCCTGTTACTAGAATTCTACTTTCTAACCTGGTGTTGTAGACAGTCTATTGGCTGTTGAAAGTATCCTTGTATTTGATCTTCAGAAGATAATTAGTTTCTCCCAGAATTGTGAAGATCTGCATGAAACATTCTTTCTTATTTGAAGAGCCATCGTTAGGCACAATAGCCAACAGGACCCTAAATTTTCAGCATCAAAGAAGCTGAACCTCTGGTTCTGGTTTTTTGAAACTTTCCAGCATCAAAGGACCTCTGATTCTGGTTTTAGTTTTGTAGAAGGTTATTTAAACTGGTTCTTAGTAATTTGGAGAATTGTGTTTATATATCAAAACTGATTCCCAGATACTCTCGTTGAGATTCAAGGTCTCATATCAGGACCAGTTATTTGATGCTTTGAGAACTGCTGTTATATATCTTTGAGAACTCACCAACATTGGTGCATAAGCATTTATGCATTAGAAGAGGCAGGTGCTGTTGAAGTGCAGTCTAGGCTTAGAACAGAGGGGCAACATTAGTGTAAGGTAAGGTCTAGGGGCAGAGGGCATTACCTGAATAGAGGGACTACCTGAGGTGGCAACAAGAAGGGTCACAATTTTGGTTACCCCTTGGCACAAGGGCTTTACCCAATGGAAGGCACTGCTAGAAATGTGTGTTTTGTATGGATGAACATTTCAAAACAAAATGTTTCTTCCTTAAAAACATAAGATATGTACCCTTCTACTGCGGAAACCTTGGGGATGGGTTCCTCCAAATCCACTAAGAAATCTTTGGAGGTTGCTTTACTGGAAGTACAATTTATACTCGGACAGAGGATGTACCTCAGGCAGAAAGTTCCTCCAAAATAAAATTACAGTAACTTCATTATAAATTAAGATTTGTTTTGAACTTAAAACATTAAGAATTAAAGTAGCAAGTTTAAGCAGTTCAAACATTTGTATTCCTCTTCCTTTCTTGGTCTGGTCATGAATATTTACTATCGTGTTTTTCTATATATGTACTTTGTTGAGAGAAATTCAGTTTTGTTTTGAATTCAAAACATTACATGTTAAAATAATAAATATGAATAATTCAAGCATTCACATTTCTCTTTTTTCTTGGTTCATTCTGGATATTTGTTAGACTATGTTTTGTTGAAAATGGTTTTTTGATGTAAAGGAAAAAATTGTGATGATAAGTAAAACAACTCATGGTTTGACATTGCATTTTTAAAATTACTTGCAAAACATTAATTTTTCTTAAAATGCACATATAAGATTTATTCATTTATTTCAATTGATTAAAATTTAAGGTTTTTCCCCAACAATTTTGTTTTGAGTGTAATGTCACCACTTGATGAAAAGAAAAATGGTAATGCCAATTCGACAAATTCACCATATTTTGAGGGAAAAAAAATGAAATGCCATCTTTAGATAACAAGTTTTCGCATGCTGCCAACTAATTATAAGAATTCAATTTTTTTTAATGTTGTCTCCAACATGTAACCAAATTTGGTTTAGACTTTTTATGAAGGATCACCAACTCACATATATCACAATTTTTTTTTTAAAAAAATTCTACTCTCATCATTTTGTTACACCATTTTGAAGTTCCAAATATATCGCAACCTTAGCCTTGGGTTCACAACCAAGGCAAAGGGCTTGCGAAGGTGCGGGCCGAGTGTGAAGGCCGGGAGTCACATTTCATGCTTTCAAGAGTGTGAGATAATGAACCCTCACACTCCCAATTGAGCTCGCATTTTGTGGAATTGGAATCCTGATGAAATCTCAAATTTTCAAAGAGCGAATTTAACAATCAAAACCCATTGCATTGAAGAGTTTTTTATATCATTGGAAAAACTTTTCAAACTTAAATTTCTAAAATGGGCTCACATGACCCATTTGGACATTTAAAACACAAATTATAGCCAAAAGAAAAGTTAGGAATCAAATTATCAATTTGACTCCCAACCATTAAAAGTCGAGAATCGCCCCAATTTCATTGTGTGCAGGTGGCGTGCCACATATTGTTGGAAAGCTTTCAACAAGGGCTACAATTTTGCTTCAGACCTCATCTCAATTAGAGGGTTTACACACAAAGTTATGGGCCCCCAAAGTTGCGGGAGTCCCAATTTTGGAAATTTCGGGATTTCCATTTGGGATTCCCATGACAAAATGTCATTTGGGTGCTGGTCCCATGGCCAGGCATAGAGTATATTATAAGGGGGAAGGTGGTTGCTTCCCCCAAGTCCAAGTCGTGGTGAATCTTGTGAATTCGTGTTTGCTTGTTGCTCGTCCGTGCACCAAAGTGTTCCAACTACATATTAAACAACTTGTTGTTTGGTTTGTGCAAGTGTGTGTGAGTAATTGAATTGTTTGTCAATCTTCCTAATCCCATCAGAGAACTCTAGCACGACCTTCTACCCTCGAAGTGCTGCAAGCCAGGGAGCGCACCCCAACTCATTCTCCTTTTGTTGTATTCACCTTTGGACTCGCAATTGAATCCATCAAGGAGCTTAAGGGTGCATCAAAATACATTCCAATACAAATAGGATAAACTAATTGTTGAAACATTCTTGGAACAATGGGAAACCTTGTGTGTAAGGTGTTTCTTCTTGTTCTCAAATGAATCATGATCATTTATAATTCTATTATATCTTCATGTAAGGACCTTGAATTGGGCCATTCTAGGAATTTGGGTCTTGTGTTCAGCTCCACCCCATGTCGAGCCTTCATTCCTAGAACAACTTCATGCTAAATCCTTACCCTACACAAAATTTATGCACCTAATGACTAAACCAATTCATTTACCTTTACATGTTTGATTAAATCTGCAAATCAAGAAATTCTTCACTTGGCTACATCCCAATAGAAAGGCAACCAATTCGTTTAAAAAGTAAGTCTAATTGCCACCCACCAAAAATACCAATGAGAAATATGGCTCCCTTGCTTTAAAAAAATAAAAATCAAATAAAGAATGTTACATTGTTGTAAAACTTCAAACCTAAAAATAAAATACAAGCACACTTTGAAGGGGAGTTGAACCCCAATTTCATATCAAACTTTGCCCAATGCAACTCAAAGTCCCACCCACCACACCCAAATGTTAATAAACCTCGTAACCTTAAAAAAACTAAATACAATCACTAAACTTTTCCAAATTGTGGAAACAATATCATTTGAATCATGTGTTGTCAAAATAACAAAATTTGCTAAATGGTAACATGAATCCAAACTTTTTTATCCTTCCAAGTTGCAATGCCCTTGTGATAAATGAAATTATTTTGAGTATAATTTTTTTTTGCAAACATGCAAATAGTTGTGTCCAAATGAAAATTCAACCTATTGCGCAATTTATCCTTCATGAATGCAAACATGAAAAAAGTCCATTCATCTTCTACATATCCAAACACTAACACCAATGCAATCTCAACTAACTTCAAATATTCATTCAATCGTTAAGTGAGTAAGGCATTGGTGAGCTTAAACATGCACATTTGCAAATCCAAGAGGTCAATGTTCAAAGGTTCTACAACCTACAACAATGAAGGTTTCACCCTCTTTGCTTCAAAATAATTTTTTTTATGATAATTAGATGCAAAAAGAAAGAAAAATCAACATTAGGTTGCATCCAAAATTGTGGATACATAATGCCAAGGGCATTCATCAACTCAGAATCAAAGAATGTGTTGATCCAACTTATGGATGAATATGTTAACTACAATAGAATTAAACTTTGACTTGCATGATGGATGTGTCAAAAACAATCTTGCAAACATGTTGGTTAACCCCAACCAATGGATTGAAAATGTGAGCTGAGTAATTGTGATTAGTCATACAAAAAACAAGAGTGTCCATACCATTGTTGAAGTTCATAACCCAATCTTAGGTGACTGTGGCAAAATTATTTCCACCACATCTAAAAACATAATTGGAAAAATAAAAATATAATGACTATGCAAATCTTCCAACTTGGCCATCATGGGTAGATTTGATAAAGCTTGAACAATACAATTTATCATATCGGCCATGCAATATTGTCCAATCATGTAAGATACATATTTCTCCTTCAATTGAAATGTCACTCCAATGTGATAGCCTTGGAAAAGGCAGGCCCCATAAACACCAAAACAAATTAGCCTTTTGGCTATCTCTTCTTGAATCGAACCCCCTTACTACATGAGGGATTGAACAATCATAGTAATAATATTATTTGCATTTCCACCCTCAACAACATTATTTTCCATGCATGCATCACATACACATGCATTAAGAGCCAAGATTGATTATCAACAATAGTAACTTCATCTGCATTCAAAGAAAGAAAAACTTGCCCCAACAATAATTGTTTGAATTTTTTTCAAAACATGTTCACACATGCAATCTGCCATCTCCCACCCAAACCCATTAGACAAATGTTTCATGGGATTGACATGAACATTCAACTGCACAAATAAATTTTACATTGTTATGTATTATATCATGGGATAACCATGACTAAGTAAGTGAAATATTAAGGCAAATTGCACAATCTTCTTCATGTCAAGGAATTGAGCTACACCTTGAATGATTTGCTACAACATTGTTTCTAGACCCTTTGCAACATAAAACTTCTAATTAACAACATGGGCATTGGATGTCAATAAGACATGTTGCCTTGCCTTTACCCCCAACATGACTACCAAAGCTTTATGATGATTGACTTGCATGTTTCCAAAATGAATCAAGCTTGTGAACCAAAAATTTGTCTATGTCTTCAATTAACTTATATACCTTGCATTGGACCTGAGCAACTTTGCCATTGGAACCTAGAACAAATTATGCACAAGGAAGCTTGACTGCCCCAACTATCATAAATGCATGTCCAATCCATAGGTTTTTTTTCATTTCTTGGTTGATGTTATATTTTCTTGTGCCAAAACTAGGTCCACAAGCTCACAATGACGTTCCATAATAGATTCCACAATAAAAAGAACATAAAGAAAAACATTATCATGATTTGCATAATGGCTACCAAAAGCACCATCCCTTTTTGGGGTTTTGTCACCAAACAAGTGTTTATACATGAAAGTTTTAGGGGGCTACAGCTTCCGTGGCAACTTAGACATGAAGGTTGAAGGCCAAACAAGGAACATAAACACATAATAATGCAATGAAGCTAAGCAAAAAACAAAAACACATGAAAATGCACTAAGACCAAACAATGAACAAAACACATTTCAATGCCAATAAAACAAAAACCAATAGATGTCAAGTCCCAATAATTTAAAAAGCTTCAACAATAAACTCAAAGATTCAAAAGAATACAAAAAGAAGATCACATGGCAAATGAAGAAGGTTTACCTTGTTTCTTAATAGGTTGTAATTTAGGGTTTAAGCTTTAAAGTCCTTAATCACACCTCAATGATGAACAAAAACCGATCACAAGGAATTGTGCAACTTCCAATTCACAAGTTTGGACAGTTAACTTTTCAATCCTCTTGCAAATCCATGGAGGCTTGGAATCTAATTGGTGGAGATGATGCGCGAAAATACTTTAGAATGCCAATAGCTAGCTGCAAATCTCGTAAGAAAAATCACATTCATAAATCACCAACGAAAATATATGTGAAACTCTACAACTTCAACTTTTTAAAGCCCATGAAAATCCTTCTTACTAATTTTAAATCGAGTAGAGGATCCTTTTGTGGCAAATTTTATAATGAACCATTAAGGAAAAGTGGCAAAAAAAGGTTTTTAAATTGTAAGAGCAAGCCATAAAGGAGGTTTAGAAAGTGTAAGATGAAAGGCAATTATAAAAGATGAAATGAAGGGTTTAGCTCTTGGAACCATCCTCAAACATTTATGATGGAGCTAGCTCCTTGGTGGTTAATGATGGAGGAGTGATTGTTGTTTTTGGTGATTCCATCATATTTTCTAATTTTTTTTCCTTTTATCCCTTTTGCAAGCCTTAATTTCCTTAAAACTTTTGGCAAAATATCATAGTACAAAAAAAAATGTTGCAATATTCATGCCCAACCCCACATTTTGGGAATGCCCCCCTATCCAAGGGCTTTACCCATTGCAAAACATGATATGAAGGTTATCAACTTTAACATATGTAGATCATAAGACATATGAGGGATAAAGTTTCAACACTTACTCCTTAAAACTATGATGGATCCTACACATATAAGTAGGTGAAATTATAAGTATGAGATTTCTCTTTTCTAGGATGTGTTTTTATGGATATAAGGTGCCTTCAAACATTATGAAAATTTTCAAGTGTGTTTTACACTAGACACACATCAAACATACAAACAACTTGAGTATCTTTGCCATAAGCCATTTAAAGAACCATGATAACATTGTTGGCAATTGTTTCCTTTGGTGCAATGCCCTCGCATATGGCAAGAGTTTACAAAATGTAAGATCTTGTCTTACCAATGAAAGGGCCCATTGTGTGTGGGGCTTTGGTTATTACATGAGATAATGCCTTGCTTGCCATGCCAATACTCATTACTCTATTCAAATAATGTTAGACAATTAATGAATACTATAATTTTAAGGTAGTATTTCCGAATTTCTTAAATGTCAGATAATAATAAAAATGTAGGTTGATAAATATAAGAACAAGGTTTTTTTTGGGAATCAAGGCCCCACACATGGCAAAAGCCAAATGCGAGTACCCCCCCCTAACAATCCCATTTTAGTTCCTTACCAATAAAACTTGTTGGATTTGAACCTAGATTATGGTTCAAATGCCTAGCAATGACATTTAGATAATTCAACCGGGGATAGATCTCCCAAACAACAATTATCATACACCCTAAAACATGGGGTGCATCCACAATATAATGACCCATGAAAATGTAATAATTGTTTAGTTTTTAGCATTTTAAAGTGATGTGTCAAATCAATTTTGAAAATTTGTGGTGTATTTACAAAAATGTTTCTACTATACTATGGGAGCATTTGAGTGTTGAATAACCAAAAACATTGTTTAAATAGTGTAACCAATGTTTCCACTACTTAAAGGATTTTGAAAATGCTTGAAATCATTTGAAAGATACATATTTATGATACATATTATATAAGAATAGCTACATAATAATAAATCGTATTTTTTATTGGGTCATTAGAAAAATTAAATTGTAAAAAAATATTTTAAAAATATTTTTTCTAATAATCCAATCTAGTCTTTCCACATTATTTTGAGTGGCTAACCCATTGCTTGTAAGCAAAGCACAAAGGAGTTGGATGTGTATTGTTTTATCATGGATACATGTTTTATTTCTATATTTTTATATGCCCAAATAGTGACATTTAAATAATCTTTCATTTTGTATTATCCATTTTTTCATATATATAAGTTGGGATGGGAGAATAATTGACATTATACAATGTAGTGGTAAAGGGAATAAACTAAAATAATAAACTAACCTTAGAGTAGTTCCACTCTAATGCCCTACACAATATTTTTAGATAAAGTCCAATCATATCTATGTTGATTTGGGATAATAATTTGGCTTTGGGTCAATATATGTGCACAAGATGTAATGCCTACTAGATCTTACAAAATGCATTACACAATATAATATATATATTTGATCGGCTAGATATAATAAATGGCGCATGTGACTTTATTTGAATAATTTGTCTTATTTTATTATCCCAATTTAATTTCGTATTGTAGTTTGATCTCAAATTTGTCAATATAAACTCAAATATCTTTTTTTTAACATGATGAAATTGTTATTTTTTCATTCATTGGAACTTTCAATTTTTTTGAAGTTTGTCCTATGGTGGATGTACATATTGAAAATATTGGAATTTGTAATGGTGTAATTATGTCTTTTTACCCCTTGCCATGTTGAATGATTGATGATTTTAACAAGCCTTTACTTAAATAAACATGATTATTATGAAATCAAGGGTGATGTGGAATGGATAGAGTATATTTTGGACCTTGATGACAAAGTGAAACAATATAAAAGGAGTATCTAACAAAGTTGCCCTTGTTGAGTTAGATACCTAAAATAAAAAGTTGGGCCTTAATGACAAAGTGAAACCATTTCAAAAGGAAGTCCTCACAAATTTGCCTTGTTGAAATTTTATAATTGGGACCTCACAAAGTTGCCACTTTGAAATTTCATTGTTTCATATTTGAGATAATCATCATTTTCAACACTTCAAAGTTTTTGAGATTTTTGTTTGGAAGTTTTATGGATTCTTTAACAATGAAATTGAAGCTAGGCTACAATATTTATGAGTGGGATTTGGAAACAAGCAAGCCATTTTGGATGGTAATATTTTTGAGGTCCAAATATTATTTACGGTTGGAACTTCTTTTAACTTTATCCCATTCACACAAAATGAGTAAAATAACTCAAAAAATGAGTTCACAAATGATGTGCCATTGGCATTAAGAAAATTTTAATGCTTTGAGTTATTTTGCCCCTAGGAATAAATATCTTCATTTTTTTAGGATTTGGCTTTAAGTTAAGGTGGAAGAAGGAGGTTAGTTTGACCAATTGATTGCAAAAGATTAAGTACCTTTTTTATGAATGGGGCATTGACCAAATTTGTCATATTAAAAAAATTTCACCTAAGGTTTTAACCACTCAATGTAGAATTAAATTAATCCCATCGTAATTTATCTATTGCCTTGTGTGAACAACAACACAAGGGTTAACTTATTCCTTAAATTTTAATTATTTAAACCCATGAACCAAGAGACAATAAATGGAACAAAAATACCATTATTATTATCCTTATGTTGGATACATATTGTAGTAGCTTTACAATTTCAGCATAAATTAGATTATTTTTTTATTCAAAATTTTGATTTATTTGTGACAAATTTTAATAAATTAAATTTTAATTTATTTGTGCCAAATGTTGGAATTATTAGAATTACTTTAAAAAATTTAGTCATCACAAGTAACATTTTCTTTTGAAATTTGTGATCTCAAATTTTGGAAGTCTTTTTTGTTGTTCACACTTTTTCTTGAATTTGGATCATTTTTTCCTAAAAAGAATTGCCAAGCTAAGAAAATTCAAAACAAAAACATATGTTAGTTTTGTAGGCCCACCGGGGGGGGGGGGGGGGGGTAATCCAACTATTCAAACCAAAATTTTCATCAAATTATTTAATTTTTACTTTTTAAAAGGAAAAGGAAAATAATGTTGGGATTTTTTTTTCAAAGTTAAGTACTTAATTATTTGTATTTTTGTATGATTCATCTTGGTGAAAAAATATTATCTTGATAATTAAATGGTTATATTGATTACTTAATTAATGTTTATTCTTATGGCCAATTTTTGCCAATTTAAAGTAACAACAATTTTATTTTTTAATTTGAAAGAATGTTTTTGAATTTAAAACATACATTGTCAAATTTTTACAAAAAAAAAAAAAAAAAAAAAAAAAACCATAATATTGAAATATTTAAACAAGTTTCCAATTACACAACTTGTCTATAACCGATTGTGGCAATTTTTTTAAAGATGGTTATCATTTTAACAACAACGCAAAAATACATAAATAAATAATATGTATTGGGGAGAATAAAATTTTAAAATTCTACAGAAATTAGACATATTTTTTTTATTGAAAATAAAATTGTAAAAGACTTAACGAATGCATTTTGAAATTGACATTGAATTTACAAAAAAAATTAAGTAAATGTTTTAAGAAACAATTGTAAATTTATTCATGACATGCAATTTCAAGTTATTTTTAAACCTTTTTGAATCCATTTTAATATAATAATAATTAGATTTGAATCCATTGTTGATTAAAATATTTTTATATTCTAATTACAAGTCTTAAAACCCATTGTACATCTATGTCATTTATAAAAAAATTAAAAAAAATTTGTTGATGGTCTTTTTCATGTTTGCAAAATGGTGGAAATTCACCATATAAAACCTTTGGTTACATCATTGATATTTATTTTAAATTTTGAAAAAAAATGGATAAGGTTTATGATGATCTCAAAGATTGATTAGGAGTAACTTTTCTTTTCAAATTTCTGATCCCAAGTTTTTGGCAAGTTTTTTTGTTGTTTACATTTTTTGAATTGCACTATTTTCTTTTCATTTTTTTCACAAGAAGAATTGTTAAATTAAAAATTTTTGAAATAAAAAAAACATGTTGGTTGTGGGGGCGGGGGGGGGTGTAATCCAACTATTTAAACCAAAAATTTCACCAAATTAAATTATGTTTCTTGTTACAAAGGAAACAAATGTAAAATATATATTTACATCATTTTAAAGAAAATGTGATTTTTTTTTAAATTTGTGTAATTAATCATTGGTATTAATGTATGATTAATCTTATTAAACAAATATGGTCTTGATAATTTAATCGCTATATTTATTATTTAACTATAAAAAAATTATGACCAAGTTCTTCCAATTCAAGGGGGCAACAACATCAAAAAAGGATTAATTTGAAAAAAAAATTTGGGCCAAATTTAAAATATATATTGTAAATGTTTTTATAAAAAATCATAAAGAATCAATATATTGAAATATTTAAACAAGTTTCCATCTACACAACTTATTTATAACCAAATGTGGCAATCTTCTTATGGATGATTATCATTTTAACAATGTCGTAAAAATAAATAAATAAATGTATACCTAATGATATTGGGGAAAATAAGAACTTATAAATTTTCAACAAATGGACATATTTTAAATACTGAATTTTTTTTAATTAAAAAGAAGAAGAAATGCACTTTTGAATTCACATTGAATTTACAAAGATTTTAAAGTCAATTCAAACAAAAAGATATTTGTTGATTTATTCATGAAATGTTATTTTAAGTCTTATTTTTAACATTGTAAATTTATTTTTTACAAATTAACATAATTTGTTTAAGTACATTATGAATAAGCTTCAAAATCATCTTTTCATTTGTAGCATGTGGATAAATTTTGCAAAAGAAAATGTATGTTAGAGTTTGAATTTCACAAACAATTTCATGTTAAACATGATAAAGTTAAAAAATTTCATCTTTATAATAATGTGTTGAATTGGTTTGGTGGTTAAGGCTTTAGTGTGTTTCCATGAGGTCTTGGGTTCAATCCTTGAGGATGCATGCTTGAATGTATTTTGTACAAATGCAACTTTAAAAATATACATCATGGTGAATATAGGAACATGTTTCCATGAAGTCTTGGGTTCAATCCTTGATGGATGCATGCTTTAATGTAACTTGTACAAGTGCAATTTTAAAAATATACATCATGGTGAATACAAGAACATGTACATCATGTTTAAATGGTGTCAAAACAATTTTGTCAACAAAATCGAAATTTTTTTTTAAAAAAAATTCACAACATATAATTTTGTCATGGCATGTCATGAGAAAAATGTAATCCATGACTTCACAATCCAAAAAATAATAATTATATGATGAAATTACATGTTATTCCATGTCATATTAACTTGGGACCTCACATATCCATGTCATAAATTTTTAATTAAAATTTATTTAGTGCAGCATGTGACTATCCAAAACATTAAAAAACATTTCACTAAAAATGTCTTAATCAACTAGTCATTTTTGACCAAAACCATACAAGTTGCATGTTAGTCAATTTGCCCTATTTCACTAAAAACCTAGTGAATTTGGGTAGTTGAAAAAGATAAGATTTCTTTTTGTGAAAGGACATTTTTTGATAGTTGATTTATACATTTTTATTGTTTGTCTTTTCAACCATAATCAATGACAACACATATATGGGTGAATTGGTGCCATTTCATATTAATTGTTATCCTAAAGCACCAACTTACCACCTAGGCCAATTTTATAAAGCCTTGGAAGAAACCTTGCGACCATAACCAAATTGAATTGTTAGCCTTTCATATTGAAACCAATGTTCACCAATATAAGTGTTTTTTTTGGTTTATTTATGGGTGTTTGGGGTTGAGATTCTTTTATCTAGTGAATACTTATTTAAACAATGAAAAATATCTTACCAAAAAAATGACATTCAAAAGCATGCATTGTCAACATTTAATTTTCATCATTTGTATTGATATATGTTGTTTGCACTTTTTTTTAATTAATTAAAATTAATTATATGTCATTTCCAAAAAAAATTTAAAAAAATTACTTTGTGACAACCATGAGCCATTGCCTTTCATTTCACAAGTTCAAGCCAAAAATAAATTTAATAACTCATGATTGTAATGACTACCTTGCAAATAATAACCATTAATTTACCATGTTGATTTATGTTTAACCTACTTGCTTTTTCAATGATTCATGGAGATGTGTTTGTGAACAATGTTTTTAAAAACTATATAAGAAGAAAAGACCAAATGAATTACACACCATATATTTTGCATTGTTTCAACAAAGCTAACAAACTTCAAAGACCCCCATGTATGCAAAAACATACACAAACATTTGTTTGGGATTTGAACCCATACCATAAGGGAATCACCCATTGCAAAACAAATGGCCTACACACATAAAAACCACACTAAAGATAAACACATGTGACAAAATGTCAATCCTTGCTCATGCACAAGTTTGTTGCCACCTTGCCCCTATTATACACACATAACACACCAAAATAATGTCAAGATAACCAAATAGAAAAAATCATTTCAAAAGCTCAAATTTTGAAAATACATACACCTTAATGCCCTAACCATGACCCAATTCAGGAAGAATTTAAAATTCAAACCATTACATGTTAATAACAAGATTTGTTGCAAAAAAACATGAACAATGTTGGGAATGGGGATCAAATCCTATGTACTTGTGCCCTCATTGCTTTGCAAAATTTCTTTCTCTTCCAAGTTGCAACACAGCTTCATCATATAAAGTCTCCAAAGTAAAAAAATTATACCCAAACATCTTCACACACAAATCTAAACATGTGTTTAATCAATATGCAACTTACATTTCATAAAAACAAGTGTATTAAAATATCATTTGTCTTTTAATAAGTCATAAAATGTGCACCATACAAATTTCAACAAGCTAAATCATGTGAGCATCTTCAAGCTCAAAATTTGGTTAGTACCTAGCCTAAACCACAATCAATAGAAGGTCCATTATAATCCTTTTTAAATCCACCTTCATGGTGTATGCAAAACTGTTCTTCATGGTTTGAATGAGCAAATGTGTTCAATTCTCCAAGGCATGGCATATAGGCAAATTGTTACACCTTTTTTCAAGTGTGGGGCCCAATACTTTTTGGTGTTGCAAATGATCCTTCAAAGTGGCTAGATGATGACTAAAGTTTATTTTATCATCATGTTTCACATACTAGTTGTGGTAGATAATGCCCATAGTTGTCATGAACTCCATGTCCAAGAACTATTGTTGTAGTTCACAAGGAAGGTGAAATATTGCTTCAAAACATTATGTTTTCACATTTTTTCAAGTTTTGTTCCCACATGGTTGGAGAAATTAAATCCATTTGCCTTGTTTGCCAATTTTCAACATGTAACCATGCCAACTCCAAGCCCAATCAAAATGCATGCATGACACAACTTTAGGTATAAGGAAACCAAGATTCACAACTCACATTAATGACAAAGTTACATTTTAAAAGTTGATCAGGTTGTTGAAAATAAGAAACACAACTACTTTGAATGCGATTTTGATTACATTGTAATATCTCCATATATCAATTTGAACCATCTTCATACCATCAATAAATCCACAATGTAGATGTTTTGAACTTAACCCATTTTAATCACACCATGTAATGATTCAACTAAAGGCATGAAGCAAGGGAAACTATGCATAATTTAAACATTGAACAACCTAATGTCATGAAATTTATCTAAAAATATTTCTAAACTATAAGTCAATGAAACCTTTTTGAAAACCTCTTAAACCCTACCATAATGGTAACGGGGGGTCTTAATTTTATTTATACCCTTTTAGGAACCTAGTTTGAAAAAAATTCCACGATAGTTTTCATGTACAAATCTAATTATCTTTGTCGCTTTCATGCTTGCGATACCCAATGTTATTGGGATTAGACACACCACATGTGTAAAAATTGATTTGCCCACATTTACACCTTTTTAATAGGCAAAAAAACATTGAAAATTGATTTTTTTTCATGTTTCAAGGGATTTCAAATGCTTGCACATCCAACAAAACAATGTGCCTTTCGAGCTCAACAATTCTCTTATTAGATTAAGAAAAATATGAGGACATTTAACCCAACTTCTATATGTTGTCAACTAGTGACAAAGTGCATAAAATTTTCATAACCAAATCAATCCTATGTGCAACACAATGTAAGCATAGAAAAAGGAGCCATGTTTGCTATGAGTTGTGATTCCATTGTGTATTCTAGTCATCATGGACTTTTAATTAGTCATAAATGACATTAACTTATAGCCCACTATTTGTTCATTCATATTAAGTTGAAATTCAAGAGGGCACACAACAATATTTATGTTATATTTGGTATAATAAAATTTGTTGTTATTTTTTCAAGTGTGAGCAAAAGGGTTAATCATTTCCACTTCTCAAGCACATATACCTGGATTCCGATCCAACTACTATTGTTATTAATAAACACATTATTAATGGAAATTAATCAATATGAATTTTATAACACCTACAATCTATTTCATTCTACATGTCACAATGTCTTACAAGATTAGATCCATCTCCCACATAAACAGATCAATCTAGGGTGAAAGCACATTATGGGGGGGGGGCCAAGATTGTTGTCACATTGTATTGTGTTTTAGGGGTCCATGATTGAACTTCAACCATGTCATTATTATGAAGGATAATCACAATGTTTTTGCATATTATGATATGTCAAAATCCAAAAAATTCAAATGCCAAAGATATTACACCTTTTTATTTTTTATGATGTGATATTAGAGTAATTTGCACAAAAAAATGTATGTCATACTATATTAAGAAATGCAAATGTATTCATAAAACGATTGAAATAATTTGTTTTTTTTTTGAAATTTGTAGTATCTATTAAACATTGTGATTCCATATGATTATACTAAGTTTTTTAGTTATGAATTATTTTTGATAATTATCATATCACAAATGGGTTTTTTATGGCAATAACCATAAATATGTGATAAATTAAAATTCTGACAAAACAATCATTTTAAATGTGGGGCAGATCATCTTTCAAAATTATATTTAAAACAGTTTTTGATTGACTAATTCAAACCAAAATCTAATGTAGTATAAAACATGAAACAAGTTCTAAAATATTGCACATGTCATAAATAAATCCATTATTCCCTGAATTTAATTTAAAAATTTATTTATTTATTTCATATGATATTACATAACATTAACTTTGTGAAAAAAATCATAACACCCAAACGTAAAAAAATGAAACCCAAAATTAAATTCAACACATTTTGAAGGTGTATACTTTACACACATGTCATGAAAGTGCCCAAGTTGGCCCCCTGTGAAATGTCCTATTAACTTCATTGACCTTTGTTTTTGTGGATTTCTCTTGCTAAGAAGGTTAAAGTTGATGGTTGGGAAATGTGTCTTTGACAATTTGTGCATTGGTAGACTTGCTATTAGATGTGGCAACATGAAAGGGAGAAAGTGACCCAAAAATCAACTTCCACTTGAAATGGGAAGGTGGGATGCATGGTGCAACATGGTAGAAGTACAACACAATAAAGATGACTACGAACATGTAAACAACAAACATGATCACAACCACAAGTAGGTTGACCATATGCATAAGCTACAACTTGCAAAGGTCATTGAACAACAATGCAAGACCTTTGATTTGAAACACCTTCAATTGAATGTGGATAGTGAAATTTGAATTGACAAAATTGCAAACCCTAAGAGACCAATTACAACTTGCACAATGGTAGACCTTGGAAATGGGAAATTTACATAATGTTAAATATCAAAGCTCTTGTCAAACTCCATTCCAAAGGAGATTATTTCCAATTTTTTTCCAAATGACATGTAAAATATTAGATGCATATTGACGGGAAGTAAATAAATTATAGTTCATTTCAATGTAAATAAAGTGCCAAGAATTGGTTTATGAAAACATATTTAGAATATATTGAATATATACCTAAAATATTTTTAATGGTAATAAAAATTTCCTTTAATATTCCATTATTTTGTAACATACCAAAAAAATGCCCATTCATTTAATGCATTTAATAAAATATACAAAAAATAACTTCCCCAAAGCTCCATTATGGTTACAATGTAGGAATTGTGACTGATTAGGTTTAGATTGGACATAGTAAATCCTTGTAGATGACGAGATTGTGATGCCAACCAGGTTTGCCACATCCATCATTTTTGGTCTATGAATCTTTGAGGCTTGAAATGTAAATATTTCCCACACAAACTCATAAATTTCAGAATTCAATTATATTGATGTAGTTGCAAAAGTTAAGTGCACAAGACAATAATTGAAAAGGAGAGTGACAAGGAATAATAGAAATAAGGGTTTTGGGGAAGGTAAATTGCAAAAAATGTGAAGGGGGGTGATGGTTTTTCAAATTGTTGGTTGGGATGATGGAAAATGTTAGAATATTTCTCCCATTAGTTGTAAATGACATTTTTTTATTACAAAAATTAATTGCAAATGATAATTTTACTTTTAATGAAATGGCTACTATATTAAAACATGGTGATGGTAGTGATGGAAAGGCCTTTTGTGTTGTCATGCAAGATGAAAATTCAACAATTACTACCCCCTTGAGTGACAAAAAATATCCATTCCCTAAAATAATTCAACATCAACATGTAAAACACTATCACATTTTTTACTTTGTATCTTTTGGCCTTTCAATAGGCTGGAAAAATCATGTTCACTAACATTACACTGATGTCGTAGATGTCGTAGGAATAGTAATTTACACAATTTGAAAGATATTTTTCAACCTATTTGAATAACTTCCATTAGGTGGAAATTACCCTCTAGTCTACCCCTCTTCATTTTCCTTGTCATTGTAACATTGTCCCTTTGTAATGTCATTGTCACATAGGTGCTTTAAATAGGAGAAGGATCTACTAGTAGACCCATCTCCTATACATAAATTACTAGATGTTGCTTAAGCTACCCATTTGTAGGGCCATGTAGGAGGTCACCATTCAACAATAAAAAACACTAATGTAATGGCAACAATGTTAAAGTTCATTTTCCAAGAGAAAAAAATGAAAGTCATATGAAACAATCCATTATGAACAAATATGGAAAGTTTGGAACTTTATGAAGAATCTCACACAACAATCATCTCCAAACTTAAAGTATTAAAGGTTACCCTAAAAAAACATCTTCCATTTTAATTCCCTTTGTTTTGGGTCACTTTTGTGAATTATAGCTTACACAGTTTAAATCTCCTTTGTTTATTTTGTCACTTGTTTGTTGGTTTTGGTTGTAGTTTCTAAACTTTCTTTTTTTCCTCGATCATTTGAAATCCACTTTGAATCTCTTTGTCTTTAATTGCTTCCTTAAAGTTTTTGGTCACACTTTCTTAATGATTTATGAGCAAAAATAATTGGGAGTTCAATGTACAAGTAATTGTCAATAATGAACAAAGTAGAAGTGGAGTTGTGGGATAAGAAGGATGAGGTGACTCAAAAAACTTTACAATAGCTAAAAGAGGTTAGGGGGAAGGTGTGTGTGTGTGTATACTTGAGGTTAGTACATCTATTTATATAATAGACTTGGTTTTGTCCGGTGAGGGTCTTCCTTTCCATCCATCCGTCTCGTCATTCGTCCCATCATCCAAGTTTCTCATCCCTGGATGAAGAATATGATGGAACAGGAGGAGGAGGACCACTCATGGCGGTGGCAACAGTTTATCCACATGTTCATGTGATCTCATAGTGCAGCACGTCCGCACACAAAGCTTGGCCAGCGTGATTTCCGCAAAATCTATCCAAACGTTTGGCGGAGAGATTGCTTCTATGGAGCAGTATACCCACCAGGACCCCCAGCCTATGAACAAAGCAAAGATGCGCAACGCTTTGGAATGTAACAAGCTAGAAGGAGACCGGATGTCAATCTTGCTGTTGCTGCCGCCACCGCAACGACGACCCCCACAACAACACGTCGCAGCAGCAACTCTGCGACAAGCTTCCCATACCACCATGATGCTGGACCCCATCATGCGTGTTGGAAGCACCAGCTTAGGCACAAAGGCAGACATGGGTGTGCAGCAGCAAAGCACCTTAGGCATGGAGGCATGGGTAGAACAAAGGATCGATGCGTGCAAGAAGCAAGCTAGGTTCCCTACCAGCTACTGCTATTGCGAATTTCAAGCCTCAAAACAAATCGATCTAAGACAGCAGTCGGTCTTCCCTTCTTCTGCTGCTTCTTCTTCTTCTTTTACTTTTACTTTTACTACTTCTTCTTCTTCTCCTTCCAGTGTCAAGAACTGGGGTCTGACACGAGCAAGTTTGATTTGTTTTGGTGATTTCTTCTTTCTCATGTGTTGTGAATGTCAAGTGCCCAGTCATGTCTAACTATATTGCAATGACTGCCATTGAGGTAGAGTGGCTGCTGTCATATTGTTTTTGAAAATTAGGATAACTTACACCAACTCATGGTTGCCTTGCAAGTGGTTGGGGTAGATGTCAAGCCACATGTCATATATAGTATTCAGTCCAGCTTTAATGGGTCACATAAGTTGCTTATCCAAAGTATGGGAGTCCTTCTCCATCCAACAGTTTCTACTTATAGTCTGTTTTTTCTGTAGCTGCAGCTATTCAACGCGCTTCAGAGTGCTTTGTTTTCAGTTTGGAGCAAGTTTTGTTGTGTGTTTCCTGGACATGGATCGATAGCTAAGCTCCAGACGGCAGAGCAGGCGTTGTTCAGTAATCTTCAAGCTTGGGCAACTCTTTGACGTTTGATGCAGCTGCTAATTGTGGTTGTAGTAGTAGCTGCAGCTGCAGTTGGAGTAGGAGCCGATGAGGGTGCAGCAGCAAAGTCCACAAGTACGTCATCGCTGCAGTCGAGGACACTTGGGATGCGACTTCTCCAGCATTACATACATGAGATAATGTGTGTAAGCTCCCATGACTAGCTGTGCACAGCTTGCTGTCTCTAGGTGTGTGTTCTCATTAGTTACGCCGCGAACATGGCATCTGTTCAAGTTGCATGATGAGTTTGTTCCGAGGAACTTTTTTCTTCATTTTGTGGAGCTCATGGTCATGTGAATTATATTACAGATTTGTTTTGGCAGTTGTTTTGCGGATCAAATTGTTAATGAGGATTGTAATCAAACGCTAAATTTCTGTTTCCGTTTGTTGTATTGTTCAACAGTGCTTATGTTGGCGAGGTTGAAAGCACCAGCAGCAGCAGCAAGAAGCAGCGGCAACAACCTGCATCATCTTATATTTGCTCATAATCGTGCGAGTCTGTGAGACTATGGAATGCAGTTTTTGGCCACTTTCCACTCATTGGTGGGACCATTTCTCCATTTTGTAAGTCTACGTGTCAGAGTACAAACCTCTAATCTTGATGTTTTACAGTAGCTGTTGTGATAGAAGAGTGAGCATCAGGCCACAATTGCAAGGATTGTCTGCAGATACATGTTCATTCCAAAACAACCCTCCTGCACTCTTTTCTTAGAAATCTCATTGTTGTGCCTGGATTGGATATTGCAGGACGAGCCTGTGAGACTATGGAATGTGAACATAGGTGTATGTATACTTATATTTGCTGGGGCTGGTGGCCACCGCAATGAAGTACTCAGCGTGGTTAGTGCTGTTCTTTGTTCTCATGACAATAGCCTCTCTTATTTGTCAAGGCCACTGATTCTTTGCTGGGGTAATTTCTGGTGTCTACAGGGTTTGCATTTCAGGTCAGAATAGTTTTTACTAAAAGGCTTTTGTTAGAATAAGGGGAGTGTTGAGTTTCCATGCTGATCTTCTGTACATAACTTGGTGGACTTGAGCAGGACTTTCATCCATCGGACATTCTTAAGATAGCCAGTTGTGGTATGGATAATACCATTTAGATCTGGATTCGAGAATTGATTTTGGAAAACATTGTTTTGGTTTCAATATGAATTTCGGGGCAAAGTTAATTAAATGATTTTCCGTGACTTTAGAATATGTCACAGTGTCCGAAGGTCACGGCTAGCCACTACCTACTCCTCGCCCTACAGGTACCCACCTACTCTGAGCTACCCTCTTTCACCCTGTTGTTAGTTGTTACTGCCTTGCTTGCTACCTACTTACCAGAGTAATTTAAACAATTTGGCTTAGACTCATAATCTTTTTAAAGACTTTGGCTTTTGGTTAAAATATTTTTTAAGAACTTTGATCTTCCATTTAAATTTTGACCTAAGGTTAAATGTTTGTTAGGTCTAAGGATAGAATCAATTTGGACCTAAGGATTAGAATCTGTTTCGGCCTAGGGTTTTTAAAAATATTATTATTCTTGGCTTAAGGTTAAAAACAATTACCATTCTCGCTTGGGGTTAGAATTGTTTTAGCACATGGGCCTAGCACTCAGAATGTTTTTAAGACTTTGGCATATGTTTGAAATAGTTTAAGAACTGTGATCTTTGGTTGAAACTTGACCTAAGGTTAATTATTTAAAAACTAATTTAACCTACAGTTAAATTTTTTTATCAAAATTTTGGTTTAGGATTAAAATATTTTTTATGTTTAAGCCTAAGTTTAGAGTCTTTTTAACATTTAAGCTTAAAGTTATAATGTTTTTATTATTTTGGCTTAAGTTTAGAATCTTTCAGGCCTAAAGACAAATCTATTTGGGCCTAAAGGTTAAAATCTATTTAGGCTTAAGGATTAGAATCTTTTTATTATTTGACTTAGGATTTTGAAAATTTACCATTTTGGCTTAAGGTTAGAATCTTTTTAGCACTTGGGCCTAGCACTTAAGCTTCCGGTTAAAAATTTGTTTTGACTTAGGAATTTTAAAAACTGAGGCTTACAATTAGGTTTAGAATTGGGCATTCTAAAACATTCCTGAAAAGCATTTCTCAAAATGCTTGAAAAATACTCATTAGTTTGAGAATCTTTATTCTGCCCAATATATATTTTTGGCAGATTATATAGGCTGATTTCTTTTTTCATTTTTGCTCAAAAATTTATTCATGAGATATATATTTTTAAGATGGTTGAAAAAATTCAGGCAATTTTGGAAATTTTAGCTTGCTTGGAAAAGTTATAAATGTTGTTTTTTTCATTTCTGCCCAAAAGAATTGGGCACTCTGAAAAATCTCGATGCTTGAAATTTATTGGCATATTGGGAATTCTCACTCTGCTCAATAATAACCGGCACCTTACAAATGTTGAAGATAGTTTTCATTTAAGCCCAAATTTTTGGGGCATTCGGAAAATATCTTCATGCTTTAGAAAATTTGGGCAGTTTGAGAATTTGTTTTGTCCAGTTTACAAGGTGAAAAAGGTTTTTTGATCACTGCCCACCATCCTGGGTGCTCTCTCACATGAAAGTCACTATGTTGGGTCGACCAACATTAGGACAAATGCCTTGGCACCCTTAAGACAAATGTTTCACACCCCTAGGATGAATGTCTTGCTCCCTTAAGCCAAAACAAATGTCCCACACCCTTAAGATAAATATCCTACACCTTTAACACAATTGTCCAATACCCTTAAGACAATGACCTTGGGTCAAATTGTAATAGCCCCAAGCCATTGGACCAAGAATTTTACGAATTCTTCATTCCTTTGCCACTTCAACTTTTGTAGAAAAAACGCAAAAACAATATAAAAGAAATGGAAACAAATGAAACGAGGAAAGGGAAATACAGTAAATTAATTTTAAAAGAAAAAAAATACAAAAAAGAAGAAATCAAATCAAGAGTAAAAAATAAAACTTATAATAATGAAGAAAAACCCTGCTTGAAAAAGAATGAGGTGTGTCTTCTTTGTCCAAACCTCAAACTTGCATCCAAATAAACAAAAATATAAAAGTGAAAAAAAAACACTTTATTTTTATTATACAAAATAATAAAAAAACAAAAAACACATTTAAAAAAAAAAGCTTTCCAGAAAAAACTAAAACATGATCCAAGTTTAAAGAAACCGGGGGACTGCACAGTGTCCGAAGGTCGCGGGTACCCACTGATTGTTGTATATTAATCCATAGGTGTTTTCATCCAAGACTTATGCATCTTTTATTGTGGTCCAAGTTCTATGGGATGTGTCTATTAGTTCAAAGTGGTGCTTTCATTTTAGAAAATAGGTGAGTAGATGGTATGTGAGTATTTTTAAGCATTAGGTAGGTGATCTAAGATAGGTATCCCTATGGATGATAAGTGGTCAAACAAAAATTCAATAAATGCTAAAAAAGAAAGCTGGCTGCTCACATAATCACAAGGAAAAAAAAAAAAAAACCAAAGAAAGAAACCCAAAGCACAACTAAGGTTAGGAACTTACTACTTACTAGTTAGTCCCACAACCGCGCACTCCTCCGCTGCGGAATTTCAAATGTTGGCGCCAATTTTGGCCCCAATTTGCAAGTCTGAGATTCTTAGCGAGTCACTTTCTTCTTTGTCACTCTTCCCGAGTCCCTGACCTAAAACTTTGGTACGTTGTGCTGAGGTTGCCCTTTCCGCTGCATTGGAGCGAGAAGTACAGCATTAGTGCGCTCCATTCTCGCACAGCATTTGTGAATTTGATTCTCTCACAGCGTTTTCGCGTTGAAAAGTTTGTGGAGAATTGTAGATCGCTATCGTCGTGGGGGTGGGGAGAGAAATTATGGAAGAGGATCAGGTGGAGGTGCGGGAGGCGGAGCAGGCGTATGGACCATCTTTGGTGGAGCAGTTGCAAGGATGTGGAATAGCGGCGGCGGACGTGAAGAAGCTGAAGGATGCTGGATACTGTACTGTAGAGGCGGTAGCATATGCATCCAAGAAGGATTTGGTAGCGATCCGAGGTCTCAGCGATGCGAAGGTTGACAAGATCACCGAGTCTGCTTGCAAGTTGGTGCCGATGGGTTTTACCAGCGCGCGCCAGCTGCACGAGCAGCGGGCGGAGCTTATCCAGATTACCACTGGTTCCAAGGAGCTCGACAAGATTTTGGAAGGTGGGATTGAAACTGGGTCCATTACTGAGATTTATGGGGAGTTTCGTACCGGGAAGAGCCAGCTTTGTCACACCTTGTGTGTCACTGCTCAATTGCCGCTAGATCGTGGGGGAGGCGAAGGGAAAGCTCTCTACATCGATGCTGAGGGTACTTTCAGACCACAGAGACTACTGCAAATTGCGGAGAGGTTTGGTATGAATGGCAGTGAAGTTCTGGACAATGTGGCATATGCCCGTGCTCACAACACTGACCATCAATCCAAGCTGCTTCTGGAGGCCGCGTCTATGATGGCCGACACTAGGTTTGCTGTGATGGTTGTAGACAGCGCCACAGCCCTGTACAGGACAGATTTCTTTGGCCGTGGTGAGCTTGCTGCCCGGCAGATGCATCTAGGGAGGTTCTTAAGAGGACTGCAAAAGATTGCAGATGAGTTTGGAGTGGCGGTGGTTTTGACCAACCAGGTAGTGGCCCAAGTGGACTCAGGAGCGGCGATGTTCTCTGGTCCGCAGGTCAAGCCCATAGGTGGCAACATCATGGCTCATGCTTCCACGACAAGACTGTCTTTGAGGAAGGGGCGAGGTGAGGAACGAGTATGCAAGGTGATCTCGTCCCCATGCCTGGCAGAGCAGGAAGCACGTTTTCAGATTACTCTGGAGGGAGTAACTGATGTCAAGGACGACTGATTAGTCATGGGTTTGCAGTACTCCTGCAACACAGGTGTGCTCTTACTTCCTTTGCCCACCATGTCACGATGCAAACCCCTACTTGAGGACCCAGTGCAAATGCAAGAGCCTTGAGGACTTCACTTTGTACGAGGAACAGCACAAACCTTAAAGGAACTGCATTTTTTTTTGAAGCAACTGTCTAAAGCTCAAGGCACTAGGACCCATTCAATAGAGAACCAAGAGCTCAGTCTTTCCTAATTCACTAATTTGATCTGTCTTAGTATTCACTCAAGAGTTCAGTGCATTCTTGCCTTGATTTCTGTGTTCAGTTTGCATCTTGATCAATTGTTGCAAATGAGCTCTAATGGCAACAATCAATGTTGTAGCTTTTGGCTGAATTGGGAGAAAATTAACTCTGAAGTTCCCTGTATTTGTTCTGCCTCATCAATATAGATTTTCAAGACATTGAACATGCCTGAGCTTGGATTGCAGACAGAAGGACTTGATAGAATGTTTCCACAATGGCTATCCTTCTTCACATCTGGAATGTGAATTGAAATGGACAAAATGGAAGCTTTGGCTGGAGGCTATATTGATGGAGAGACATCATAAAGTACTGTTTGATGTATTTGCTTATATAGTGTATTTCAAAGGAAGCAGGTGTAGTAAGGAATTATCACATGTGGTAAACAGGTAGTAGCTGATGAAGACTCGCAGGAGCTTTGTGCCAATAATGGCCTGTTTCTAGCTTCCCAAAGAGATGCAGTGAAACCAGGGGTAAAACATTTCTTCTGAAGAAGGAAGTTTAGAGGATGTGAACACAATTTGTCTATGGAGAGCATATTTTGTTGTGGTTTGTCCCCATGGTTGGCTACTATTTTCTTGAGGAAGCTATGTAGGATATGGACATTCTCTACGAAGACCAGATTTTGCAGTGGTTTTGATCATGGTGGTGGTTATTAATGGTGAAATTGAGCGGTTGTTGGGTTGATCAAAAGCTCGGTGCAGATTTTTTCCTCTGTAAAAAGATCTTTTCATTTTTGCTCTTGAGATGAGATGAGATGAAAGGGAGGTTTATAAAGTGTTTTTAAGGAGTCGCAGATTCTTCACAGGAGACACTGGGTTCTTCTTAGGATTGTGGTCAGTATGTTGAAAGAGGGTAGTGTTGTGAATCCCCAAAAGCTTCTATAAGTCTTGCAACTCAGTACTGAGAGATAAAGTATGGAGGTCTTGGAAACTGCTCCTAAAAGCAGAACGCAAGCTATCTACTGGGTGTAGGGTCTTGGAAAGAGCAAGAGGGTTTGGATTGAGATACCTACTTGGGTCTGGAAAATTGCAGGTAGGTGCTCCACTGCTACCCTCAATTTGTGAACATTAGGGGAGCTTTCTTGCTATTGCAAACCCTGAACAAGGTCTGTTTTAATTTGCTAAGTTTCTCATAAACCAAAGTACTGCACACAACACTGCAGAAACGTTCGTCTGTCAGTACAAAAGAAGGCTATAGAAACGTTCTTCTACATATGTATGCGTTGTCAGAATGGCGAGACTCCTCACCAAGCAGAGGAATTAAAGCAAACTCTCAAAAAATTGTAAAGAGCGGGACACTGCTTCTAAAAGGTAGATCTCTCAGCATTGCAACCAAGAGAGTCGAAAGTGGCTCCGTCAGCTTACCTCGCTTTTGAACAAAGAAATCGCTACTCGTCATATCGACCTTAAGGTTGTGCAACGCCCTCTGTTGGAGTTGTGGCAGTCGCCTGCTTAGTTACGCCCTCGTCGATGGTGCTGCGCGGTTGGCTTTGACCGACCTCAATACAGCAAGGAGGCTATTGGTGTTTCTTCTCAGCTCTGGGTACCACAATGTTCAGCACTCCGTTGTCGGAACTCTTGCACGCTCTTGAGCACCATGATTTACTGCATGAAATCGTAACCCAGCTGACATAACCTATATTCACCTGACCTCCACCTTGGTAACCCATCCTGTTGAACTAAACGTCCTGTAGGTAGGTAGGATAGTAGATGGTACCTACTAACCTATCATGTGTTAGAGTAGGTAGGATAGTAGATAGCTACTAACTATTAGCCTATGCTGTGAAGGATAGATCCCCTAGGTAGGTAGGTAGGTAGGTAGATAGGATAGGTGGGATGATTTGTTGGCTACTAACCAGTGTGGGGGTGGTTCTTTGATTTTTCAAAATAATCACCTGTTCAAGGTACTTTTGAAAAAGTAAATAAATCAAAAGAATCAATGTTTTTCTGGGTATTTAAACAAAAATCAGAGTAAAGAAGTGTGAATCCCAGGTATTTTTGAGAAAACAATCAGAATCAAAGAACCATCGGTCCTGGTATTTGAAAACGCTCAAAGAACCGGCGGTTTTCTGGGTGGTTATCTGAGCCTTTCAAAAAATTGCAAACCACAGTTATATATCGGAATGGGGGTATTTGGTTTCTATGATAATTACAAGTATATGAGAACCAGATATCTGATTTTTTTGAGAACCATAGTTATCCACCCTAAGAACCACCCTGATACCCAGAAAATCTCAGAAGGGTCTGTATTTAGATCAACTCCCTAAAGAAACCATATGATTTCCTTTTCTCCTTTCAGCACCCTTTCCCCCCTCTCCCCCCTTTCTACCAGCTTTTTCTCTTTCTGGTGCCAGCTTCTTTTCACCTAAATCCCTCCACCTAACCCTTTTTTCCTTCTTCCTTTTAACCTAAAGAAAAAAGCTTGGTCAAGGCACTCAAATGTGCTTATTTTGTGTGTACAGGGTCATCATTTCTTTGAGCGTTTCAAGCATGGTTGCTTTGTGTGCAGCGACATTGTTGTGATGTTGTTTACAAGAGTCATGTTGCATTATTTTTGGTTCCTCTTTTGTCTTCTTATTTGTGTAGGTTGATAATATCATCTTCAACATGGCTCCTTTCTGTTGTGTTTTTTTGTAAGTGTTATGTTTTAATTGTTGCGATGTATGTATTGATGTTAGTGGTTCAAAGCACAATTCTTTTTTTGTAGCATTGAAATTTCTTCTCATGTCTTCTTGGTGGTTAGTGAAAGCAAGTTTGAACATACATTGTTTGCATGTGCTTTGAACGAGCATATTTGTTTTTTGTTTTTCATTCGACTTCTTTTGTTCTAGGAGCTTTTATTCATTTTCAAGATCATTGTATGGCTTTTGAATTTTCGCCAACATATGTGTTGTTGTAGGAATGTGCCATGTGCATGTTTTCTTACACCTATGTTGTGGTGATGCATTCTACATCTCTTCTTTCTTTTTCTACCTTTCTTTCTTTTTGTTTGTTCTTTTTAAATTTTATTTCTAGTTTCATTATGACAACTTTTTAAACTTTTGTATTGAAAGTTTTTTTCATCTTTTAACATTGTTGTGTTTGTTTTTCTTTCACAATTTTTCATTGTTCCCTTCACTTTGTTTTGTGCAAATGATAAAACAATGTAGCTTGTAATTTTCTTATCCCTTCTTTCCTCCCAATTTGCAATAGATTGTAGAATTGTTTAGAATTTTTGTTTTCTTCATTGATTCATTTGGTTTGTTTGTTTATGTAGCCATGTCATTTGTTGATGATAAACCCAATTCAAAGCAACATTGTTCTAGTGATGTTTTAGACATTTTAGTTGATACATCATTAAGTTTTGTGCTAGGATTGTCATTTTTGGTTGAAATTGGCAACCCATCTATTGATTTGCAATCATTTGCATTAGCACTTCTTATGTTGTTTTTCAATATTGATCTTGGTCTTGTTGTTGATTGCTATCTACCATGGCTAATTGAAGGTTGTCATGTATGTGTGGCAGTCCTTGAACATTTTGTTCAATTTCACTAATCATTTGTTAAAACTAATGTTGAATGTCCCCAATTACATGTAGAAGCTGATCATGCCTTGTTTTCTAGTTTCTAAAATACTTTTATTTCACATTAGTGTTGATGACCTTGAATGTGGAGTGGAAGGTTTTATGATTCATTTGTTGATGGAGTCGATTTTAAAGTTGTTGCTAATTTTGATCAAAAATCACCTAAGTCTAGTTGTGAGGTTCCTTCTGTTGATGATTTTTGTTTGTTCCAACTAATGATGGATCTACAACAAATCTATTTCTTGAAATTGATAAAAAAAAGAGTTGAAAAATGTGAATAAGGTAAGACAAGGGGCAAGTAAACATGCTAAGATGTAGGCAAGAAATGTTTTCTACTAAAATTTAGTACTAAAATTTATTACAAATATATTTAAACATCCAAACTTTGTTAAAGAGTTGGTGGACGTGTTGGCTTTAATTTTGCAAATTGCGAAAAAAATGACAACTTTTACCTTTCAACTAAGTAATGAATCCCATCCCAAATTTACATTCCCATAATTTCTTATGTTCTTGCAATTTTTTTTTGCTCCATTGTTTCCATACATGTTGATTTTTATTGTTCATTTTGTGTTTCTTTGTTCCATTAGTGTTGAGGTAGTTGATGGTTTGCAACATGTTGTAGTTTGCATAATTTCCTTTTTTCCCTTTTTTTTGGTGGTCTACAAGATTCAATCCTTGATAAGAGCTTTTGAAAGGTTTATTTAGCAAAGACATGGGCAATGAGTTGTTGAAATTGTTGTAAAGGCTCTTGATGTACCCTTCAACATTTTTGCGAATGTTAAGAGGATGTCAAGGTTTGGTGTGTGAAGATAATTAATGATGAAGCAAGTTTTCATGCATCAAATGTTGGTCTTGCTAAAACCATCAATAAATCTAATGTTTTCTCAATTGAAAATGAGAAGAAAATGTCGGGGCAACTAATTTGTTAACCAACATCACCAAATTCCAATTTTAAGCTCTAGGCTTAGGTTCTAGGCTCATGCATTAACTTGCTTCTTTGTTTCAATAGCAACCTAGTTTTCTACAAAGAATCCGAAAGCAACAACAACAATGTACTCGTGTTTTTCCTTGGTTTTTTTCTTTCAGTTACAAATGATTCTCTCTAAAAATAGGAAGAAGAACTAAAGTGCATGTTTGTAAGCTTGTTTTTTGATGTCTTTTCTCTACTTCCTGATGATGGTGGTCATTGTCATCCTCCTCGTCATTTGACAACCTCTTTTTCTATAACCTTAAATGTGCATATTCTTCCATTTTCCACTGTTTTTACTTTTGTTTTCATGTTCCAAATAACCTTTTTCCACAAACATGAGGCAATTTTATAACATGATCGTGAAGAAAAAATTGTGCATCTATATGTGAATTCCAATTTACACTCCTTTTTCCAAGCCATGGAAAGAAAACAAAACTAGCCACAAACCTTGGTTCAACATTTTATAATCTTTCTTTTTGGCCCCCAACCATCCCTACCACACAAGCGTGTACAATTTGACATTGCAAAAGAAAAACAAAACAAAAACGAGAGTTGAAGTTAAAGAGAGAAACACATTGTTTTGTAGTGTGATGTTGAAATTATTAAGGTTTAACTCACCTTTGATTCAATTTTGACACTTGTTAATTCTTCATGTTCAAAATATATTCTCTTCTTCCTCATCATAGTAACGCAGATAATTTAGCAACCTACACATGCACTCTTTTTGTATCAACCAATCCATACAAATCCCATATAATCAATATGTTAAACGTCCATCCCTACCTAAAAATTGTTTGAACACCCAAAGAAATTTCTTTCAAAACATTTTTTACCATCATACCTTAACTTCACAACTTCATCCATTTGATCTTCCCTTTCACACAACTTATCGTTGTTCAACACATCTCAAACAATTTTCAAGAACTTCATTTCATTATGAGAAAATTGTGTCCTTTACAACTAAAAAATGTCCGATAGAACTATTTTACAACTAGATAGCTTAGTTACAATGGACATGATTTTTTCATAGTGTTTATTTCTTTCATGTAAATCTTAAAGTAACCTTAACACAAGCATTAAACATGGGTCCATCAATGACTATAGACTATGGTGCATTGTTCAAAAAGTTAAAGAAGGAACTCATCAAATTCACCCAGGTGTTGATCGACAAAAAAACCAAAGAAAGACCAACAAACTTACTATTTGACCAATAACAAGTTGTGGCTTTTGGATGTGTGCGGTTATAAAGGATATAATGTGCCCCTTGCATTCATGTCTTCCATGGAAGTGAACCAATTTGTGGATAACCATGTTGTGAAGAAAACCAAATTCTTGGAACAACACAACAAGATGCAAGCACCCAATATTAATCTTTCTTGCATCTACCAATTCATTTTTTAAATTACAACTTCATATAGGCATTCATTTTTGTTTGATTATTGCCATTTGAAAACATGTGAAGTTGCTCATGGATGCCTTGCATATTCTGTATGTAGATGTCAAAGATGAATTACAATCTACCTAACCATGGGCTTGATCCGCAAGGTTGTGCCTAACACCTTAACATCATACCAAAAGGTTCAGTTTCTCATTGAATTCAACATCATTGACACTACCACATAATTGGACCTTTTTTTTGACCAAGCGAAACAATTGTTCAAAAACTTGCAAAATAATGATGCACAATTTTCACAAGTGATGAAAAAACTTGATGTGTCGAATAACAACACTACCAATATCCCCCACCCAAATGTGTCACCATTAACAACAAAACCATCATGATTGAAGGGGAAAAATGTGGTTCAATAATGAAACAACAACAACACCATGTATACACAATCACATGCATACCCATTGCTAATATCTATGTTGGGTAGAACATCAATCCATTATGTAGATTTACACAGATTGCAGAAGGCCACCGTTTTGCATGAGATCCAATGCAAAAAAAATTCAACTTTTCAAAAATCATTTCAACTACATGTGATCTTTACTAGCTTTTGCAAATACCTAGTCAATAGATTCAAGCATAAACACATAACCACCTTACAAACCACCGGACTTAATCTATGAGGTAAACCTTCATCAGATCGTAAGTACTGGTGATTCCATTGTCGAAACATTTTGGCACATTTTTGAACAATGTATACACCTTCTTTTTTAATTTGTTCTTTTACATTGATTGATAATGAATAAATTTTTCTATCAATTCATAAACCAAGGCTATTGAAATTTATAATAAAAAAATTGTTGGGACAACATAGAAATAAATTGGTTGTATATATAGGTTCTAGCAGTCATAGGCGTGGGGTTGAAGTTTGTTTCTTTTTCATTTTGATGAAAGGTTGAATCCATATGGATTGAACAAAGTGGAGAAAAAACATTAAATCCATATGAACCTAGACAAGATGGAAAATCATTTGGCTACTATACTTTGGTGGATCAAATTTTAAATAAAATGGTAGACTACTAGTCCCAATGAATGGAAACTGGAAAAAAATAAAAAATAAAATGGAGAAGTGCGTGTTCAAATGTGCGCTGCAAACCAATAATAACATTAGATGATATGGCACAACATTTCGATCATCATATTATGGTGTATAATATTCCCATTTTTAAAAAAAAATTGTTAAAAAAAAATAGGTTCAATGTGTGGAGAATAAGGAAATCCAAATTTACAAGTTCCATTATGTCCTTTTTGAATACAACGACTTTGACATTCATGAAGTTCTTTTTATAATACCATTTTAAATAATTTAAATTGTAAAATATCATTTGGTGGAATAAATGATTTGTTGTTCTATCAAATACATTTGGAATAAAAATTATTATTTCATTTGTTATTCTTTGTAAATCATTTTCATTAATCCGATATGATATGGGCATGAACAAATCCATGGTGTTGTAATTCAGAATGTATAACATATTTTTTTATTTTGCCTAAAATGCCATTGTCCTTTAATATATGTTGATGCATAAACATGTTTACACAAGAATGAAATAATGTAGCACATTCCACTGGATAATTTTTCCATGACATATTTTGATGTAGTTGCTTAACAAGATATTCCATATCATTGAATTTCGGCCATCTTGTTGATGTCATTTCATATATAGTTAAAGTTTTAAAAAAATGAGGGATACCTAATTTTTCTACTATTGTTAATAATTATTGTAATTGTGATCTATGCCATGCAAGATAACCTTGAATTGATGATGGAAGTTTGTATTTTACCATATGTCCCAAAATTTCAGCATAAGTTCATTTCTAGATTTTTTGTTTTAATGATTTGTATGTTTTTTTCTACACAACTATTAAAATTATGTTTAATTAATTGAACTGATTATTGAAGTTCATACAATTTAAATGATGAAAATAATAAACTCATTCAAAAATTCAAATATTCATGGATTTTTATTTTACCATCATAAGTACCATGTCCATGTGGAAATAATATGTGGAATAAATTAATTTTTAAACTTATACATTTTTGTGTTATCTTGTAATCCATTAGATTGGACTATAAGTTTTTCATGACATACTTCATTGTTGTGCAATCCTTTTGTCATATTCCCCATATTAATAAGAAAAAATTATGGGATGTTGTGAATTAAAATGCAAATAAAATAAAAAATGATAATTTTGTATTTCATTAGTAACATGCATACTTTCAAATCCATTATTAAAAATCTTATGTTTTTTGATAATTTCATCAACAATGTCTAAAGATAGAATACATGTGGAATTAAATTCATTATATTATTCAAAAAAGTCATTTATTGTCTATACCATAGATTACTTTTGATATTTTAAAGAAAAAAAGGGGAAAATAATATTTATAACATCTTGACGATATATATTTTTATTTAAAATACCATCCCAACTCAATAAAAAACTATTTAATAAACTTGAATCTATTATTTCACCCGTGCTAAAACCCCAATTTTGTTTTTGTATATGTAATCCATTTAATATATATATAAAATGGATGCTTAAACAAAAGTGTTTTCATATAAGTTGGTGATTGAAAAAAATATATTTTACATATATCAATGCATCACATTCAATATAACATTTTAAACACACACACACACACACATCCTTTCCATTTGAAGTAGTTGTATAATCAGATGATAAACAATTAGCAATGCCATAAAGTGTACATCCAAATTCATTAGTAATTAAATTATTATACATACTATTTAATTTTTTGAAATGTTTACGTTGATGATTATGTTTGGTTAGTCCACAAATTGTGCAACATATCATGTTTTTAAACACATTTGTCAAAAAACTAATGTATTTATCATACAACTCATTTCAAGCATTCCAAATGTGATCATAAGGTTGATAACATTGCATTTATCGTAGTCGAACCTAATCATAAACATCTTTTTGAATTTCAATTTTCACAAATATGAAAAATGACATGTGGTCTTTAGCCTACCATATCCCTACAAACAATTTGAAACCATATTGATATAAAAAATATTCCAAAATATTTACAAATTAATAATATTTCAAATTAAATAACCTATTAAAAATGCCATTATTTAAATTGAACAAATATTTTTCACATGCAATATACATGATGCATTTTCAACCCTATCCCATAAACATTTCAAACCAAACAATCTAAGGTTAAACACATTGTCCATGAAATATTTATTATCCATTAATTTTTAATAAAATATGGCAAATATAGATTCATTTATATAATTTTGCAATGAATGGATGCACTGAGGTTTTTTTGGATAAAAAATCATCACCACTTTGGACCAATAATTGAAGATTCAAATAAAATCATCATTACCCATCTTGAGCATTAAGTTGTATACATTTATGAATCCAAAGGGGTAGATGCAAGTTATAGTGGTTCATTTTTGTGATGAAATGATGTTTTTTCCCGGGGTACCTTTTATTCAAATGCATATAGTGATTTATTAATTGGGACTTGGATCTAAACTAACAATTTAATTATGAAGAAAACTATGTGGTTATTTATTGATAAAAAAATCATAGTATTGAACTTTTGAAGTTGAAAAATATGGATTGGTCATGATGCACCCCCAAACTCATTAATAGACGCAATTGTGAGTCAAAACGTGAAAACAACAAAAGGAGAAGGAGTTCGGGTATGCTCCCTAGCTCGCAACACTTCGAAGGTAGAGGGGTGTGTTGAAGCTTTGGGATGGGGACTATGACAAGTGACAAGTGAATCAATTATTCACACGGACTTGCATAGTCTAAACAATAAGTTGATTAGTGCATAGTTAGAGCATTTTTGGTGCATGAACAAGCCACATGCATACACAAACTCACAAAACTCATTGTGAGCCATACTGACATAGCCATGTTTGGTAGTTTTAATTATTAAGTGTTTCATTAAGGATATTTGAATGTGGTGAAGTTATTAGGGGTTTTTAACAACTTCATGTTAGAATAGGGGATGATGAATGCGCATGGTTGTGTGGGTGAATTGTTTTCTGTTTTGAAATACAATATTGGTGAAAAAGGTGTTGGGTTAGTTATTTTCTTCAACAAAAAGTTGGTAAACCATAGTTTTAGACCCTTAGTGTCATAATTAGGGGTGAGAAATCTTTAAAATGTTAGGGGTAGAAGTAGACATCAAAATTCATGGTGTGCAACAAAACATTGGTCTTGTTTTAGTATTTAGTGAATAGTAAGAATGTTTGAAATTCATGAAGTAGGTGAAGGAGTGTTAATGAAAGGTCCAATAAAGATAGAACAATCCTTAATCCTTATAAACATAAGTTTAATTTGAAACAACTTAATGATTAAATAAATAGGGGGATAGGGTGGCAATGACAACATGAGTTTCATAATGAATGAAACATTTATTTATATAAGCTTAATAAGGAGCTGCAAATTCATGTTGAATCCTAGGCTATGCCACAATGATAGTTCATAACTATAAAAAATTGAAGATGTGTCGAATGATGCGAACTAGGTAGTCCGCCTTGCTATTAGGAGGCAGTCGACGAATCAGACCACACAACCAATGATAGTGTTCAATGCCAGGAATTGAAAACCATATGAAAATGGAGGTGTCTTCAATATCATAACAACATTCATAGATGGTTTTAGGTTCATCCCCAAAAGTGGGGTTGACTTGCAACAAAATCATTAGGGTGCGAGAGTTCGGAGTAATGTGATATTATGAAGTTCGAAGGGGATTGACTTCAAGACGAACGTGCACCTCTCATGATTTGGGGTTTTCAACATGAGAATCATGTGTGGCAACCTTAGCTTTGGGCTTGCGACCAAGGCAAGGGGTTGCAAGATTGCGGGTCAAAAGAGGAAGCCTAGGAGTGAAAGAAAGTGTGAAGGAATGAACCTTCACACTTTCAAAGGAGCTTCCCCAATATATGTTTTGTGAACTCAATGAGTGCTTTCAACAAGTATGGTTTGACATCCTTTATGCAAGACAATATTTTCTTTATTTGAAATCCTTAAGTGCAAGATTTAGGTCAACCAATTGCAAAAAATAAAAAAATCTAAATTTGAAAAAGTTAAGTTCCACACCATTGATTATGTTTGTTGATTGTTTATCATGTCACTGACTATGCCTGTCAACCATACAATGAGATGATATAGTCTATATATATATATATATATATATATATATCATTACGAATGATGTGAAATATGACAAAGGTGTCTTGGTTTTTTTCAATGTAAATTGAAAGAGATGTTGTGGTAATCTTTTTTGACCAACCATTTGCATGGCCTAGGCTGAATGATGGGAATATTAAGCAAATGATAATGAATCTATGTTGTTCTAAAGCATACTGAAATTGAAAAGAAAATTATACATTCAGTAGTGGCCTTGGAAACAATTTATTGAATTGTGACAAGCTATAGCCTTTTTTTTCCCCCCTTAGTCAATTTGAGTTAGGCCTTTGTTGCTACTACTTCTTCTTTCTTTAAAAAAATATCAATCCTTTTAACAAACAATGTATGGTATGTGCATGGCAAGAAGAAACTTCATGGTGATGAAAATGAATTGCTATTATGTATATAGCACTAGATTGTGTACAATATAAATGTGTTTTTGTGTAGAATAAATGCAAAATTTGCATTTGTATAATTGCAAAGTTGTAAGAAAAATAAATCCAAATCATTATTTATTCTTCTTCCTATCATATCCAAATTCTTTTTTGAAAACCGTGGTTATATATATTCGAGAACCACCTTTATAGTCATGGTTCATTAGGTTCCATTTAAACCCGAAACCAACCCCCACACTGTTTCAAACCAACAAAATTTAAAATAGAAAATGTTACATAAAGTTCCGGGCAAAATGAATGATGGTGAGTAAAATTGATTATGCTCCCGAACAGCCCCTGGGAGAACCAGCAGTTGTCACTTGATGGAACTGTATGTCACCCTAACAAGCTCAATGCATCCCGAAGTGGAACAAGCCCTACTGGGCCTGTTCCATCGTACATGAGAAATCCGGAAACGAGGTGGGTATGTTGATTTTCTTGTAATTAGTGGGCGTAATTGCTAGGTTGGGGGGAATCTGGATTCTCTTTTCAAGGTCTTCAAAATTCAAAACATTTGTAGGCACATTACATCTTAATCGACTTATTCTGATTCCAGAAGATTGTAGGCACATTACATCTTAATCGACTTCAGAATATACTCCTTGCATCCAGAATGTTCTAGCCCTGCACTTCGAGTTCTCAGAATCATCTGCCAAAAGTCTTAAGCTTTTCTTAATTTTACAGGTTCTCCATTCAGATTACTAGAAAGTTGATTCTAGAAAGTACGCAGTAGAATGCAGAATGTTCTGAACCCTACCACACTGAGAATTTCCTGCAATAATGCCTCTGGAATGCACTCATTGATTCCAAGTATACTAACCAATTTTGTGTAGAATGTAATTGAAATTGCAGAAATCCTGGGAATGCAGAAATGTGCTCAAGTTGGTGTCTAGACTATTGTCATTTAATAGCCTGATGCCATGCAGAAAAATATGCAGAGATTACCTTGGAAATCCAGAATTTGCTCGAAAGGTCCAGAATGTTCTAGACCCGAATGACAGTTCCGCAGGAGCGGAAAGGACAGCGCGCTTCTCGATCCTTCGATTTCTGCTGTGTCCGTCTGGAGCCTCCTTCGATTGTGTCTTTTCGTTCCTGTGATCGCGTGTCTGTGCTCTCCAAGTCCGTATAAATATCGTTGCAACCAGCTCCCTGCAGTAATTCGAAGACTTGTTTCCGTTCTCTTCTATCGCTGTGTCGTCATAGCACATCCTACTGTAATCGAGAGTGAGCAATTTTCGATCTTTCAGTCTGCAGTTGAAAGCTTGAATACCTCGTCAAAGACCCACCTGCGGTTGAAGTTCTGGTTTGCAGCATCTTGCTTCAGGAGCTCGATCGGGCTACATTGGGTTACATCATTTGGCGACCACTTCTTTCTGAGAGTACTATACTCTTTCCAAAAGCAACAATATGGCACTTGCACCATGGAAGTTGCAGCAGGTGAGGCGTCCTACAGGGTTGTTAAATAGTTGCATCTTCGATCCAATGCCATTCGACTTCGACATTATTCCGTCATTTTTCGAGCGTTTCCCAAGGTCGACTAGGGACGTCATGGCCGTTTCCCATGGTCCACTGGTGGACTGGGTAGAGACTCCGGAAGCGCATGTTATCAAGGCTGACCTGCCAGGTATGTGTTTTACAGCTTCTTCCCTCATGAGACCTTCCATGTTTGTATGCCACAAAATCCAAGGTCCTCAGCTGGATATGCGTCTCACTGTATTTAGGAGTTCTTCATGTTTACTTCACACATAGATTACTTGCTAACTTCCATATATATGCCCATGTCCAACTCACAGGTTTGAACAAAGAGGAGATCAAGGTTGAGATACACGACAGTCGTACTCTGCGGATCAGTGGCGAGCGCAACAAGGAGGAAGTGAAAGAAAGCGATACTTGGCACTGTGTAGAGCGTACCAGATCCAATTTCATGCGTTCCTTCAAGCTATCTGAGGATGCAAATCTAGAACAAATCAAAGCCAAAGTCGACAATGGAGTGCTCACTGTGACAGTACCCAAAATCGAGAAAGAGCACCCAAAACGGCCACGGACTCAAAGTATCGAAATCCGCGGTCCAGCTGCTGGACAGGAATCTGTTGCAGCAGCTAATGGAAGCTCAATTCCAACTAATCCCACCATCACTTCGCAAGCTGAATTTACCACCATAGCCACAAAAGATGAGAAGCAAGAATGAGATTACGCTGAACTCGATTTTCAGAATCCTCGCCAACACAGGCAGCGACACGTGGATTTCCAACTCTGAACTTTTGTCTGCGACCATTTCTCGAGAGTTGACGATGTTGCGTTTTGTTTGTCCATAGTTGCGTAGCACAATTTGCCGTTGAGAATTTGCTTCCGTTTTGTTTTGCGATCGTTTCGGAGCACATTTTGCTGTGGTGATTTGCTTCCGTCTTGTTTCGCGATTGTTTCGTAGCTTATTTTTCCGTCCAGAATTTGCTTCTACTAGTTACATTATCGTAGCGCTGCTAGTTACCTACCACAGAATGTTCAGCCCTCCGATGATTACACACTATAATGGACTTGGTTGAACAATGCTTCAATACACTTGTCCCGGAAAATGAACATTCCACTTGTAAAACAGAATATGAAATCAATGAATTTGTTCCAATTTTTGCTAATTGCTTCCAGTTTATATATTTGTAGTGTTACTTGGTGTGGCAGAATTCAATTGAAGGTTTCATTGATATATGAGATATTTAGGCAAGAAAGGAAAATAGACATTCCACTTGTAAAACAGAATATGAAATCAATGAATTTGTTCCAATTTTTGCTAACTGCTTCCAGTTTATATTATTGTAGTTTTGCTAGGTGTGGCAGAATTCAATTAAACAATTCATTGATATATGAGATATTTAGGCCAAGAAAGATCGCTCTCTAGATGATGAATCAATGAGCAGATTTCTCTTTCAACCCAAATGCAAATTAAAAACATTTCAACAAGCAGTGATAACATTGGCCAAAACCTAAAGTTAGGAAAATATCTTTACTCACTACTTTTCATCCTGCAACATGCCCGAGCAAAGTAGAAATTTGGTGCATCAATTTGAAAAGATGAATCAAATCTTCACAGAACTCTGGTCAAACAAAATTCCTCTCCTCCAAAAACCCACAAAAACCATGTATGTAAAATCTTACAACCAATACAACTCAATTCAAAACACAATGTGCTCAAACCTGGCAATGACCCTGTTTGACAATATGATAAAACTTTTCAGACAGAAGAATACAACATGGTATATGGAAAAGAGAGTGTATCAGCCTCCCTGCTCCCGCACACAATCAATGAAAATCCTGGCAAGTTTGTCATACATGGGCCCTTCTCTAAACATTTTGCTTACTCTCTCCCTTCCCCTCTCACCCATTTGAATACCCAAATCTGGGTGATCTAGTAACCACCGCAGGTGGCGAGCTAACACTGGGATGCCCACTTTTCCTACAGGATGGAGGACACCTGTCACATTTGATTCCAATATCTCTTTCGTCCCTCCTGCATCCGTTCCTAGTACCTGCAAATTATCAAAACGTTTGCATCACTTTTTTGCCCTTTGAGATGCCACTGTTGGAATGCTGCTACTATATTTCCAAGGAGTACACAAGTGCATGCTCATAAGTTCAAATTTCCATGCATGACTAGTTAACTTGCAAATCTAATAAAGTCACTGCAAAACTCATAATGAGCGAAGAGTTTATATATTCCAGTGTTCTGGCTTGGTAAACAATTTGTGCCAAAGGAGGGGAAAGTACAAGGAGATGGGGGAATACCGGTAGACCAAAGGCCATAGCTTCAATAGTCACCCTCCCAAATGTCTCTCCTATGCCCTGCAAGCCAGAACAAATTATGTCATTTCCTGGGTGGGAGAAAAATCTTCATAACAAACTGTTCACACTTTGTTTAGGGTTAACAGATTATGGTTAGCACATCACCCCCCTACAGTTTAGCTCAGCATTCAGTATTCGTTCACTTCTCAGTTAGGATCAATTGAGAAGTCTGAAGGATTAGAATTTGCTGAAGGGGATGGACTGTAACAACAAGTGTTCTGCAGTTCTTTGACTTTGGTAAACTCCAATTCTGGGTTTCTAAAATTTCAGAAATCAAGAAATCTCCGGTTCTGGTTTTGGAACATTTTCAGAATCATGGAACCTCCATTTCTGGTTTTTAAAATATTTCCAGAATCAAAAGAACCTCTGGCTCCAGGAATTGGCAGTCTTCATCAAAAACCAGTATAAAACTGGCAATTTAGGATAGGTTCTTTGACCCAGTTCTTTGATTTTGTAGAACCCCAGTAAAGGGCCAAAATGTCAAAACTGGGTTCTATGATTTTAAAGAACTGATGGACAAGGGTCAGAACCAATCCTTTGACTTTTGATCAACCTCCAGTCCAGGGTATACAAATACCCTACCCTACCCACCAGATCCAGGTTCCGAAAAGAGAGAACTCTCAACACTGGTAATAACAATGTCACTGACAATACTTCCGAAAAACCATACCTGAGCATTCATCACATAGGCATCTGCAGCCGCATAGAGAGGAGAGACATGAACTGTTGCTGGGGTCCATAACACCATATTCGCCAGTCGTGGGTGACGGTCTAATAACCCATATATTCTCTCCAGATATGCAGGCTTATTGCTCTTTGATCCCACTGAGCCCAACAGTATCTTCAAACTGCGATTGCTAGCTTGTCCCTCTGGTAGTTCCCTTAGCAGAACTCTCCTTTCCATAAGACCTATGCCAACCGTTGCATGATCCATTTAAGTTTCTAAGTTTTCTTCAAAGTGAAAGACTTGGACAATAAGGACTACAGGTTGTCTGAACCGAATTTGCATTTTATACAATATTTTTGACCTTGTGTATTTACAGCACTTACCAGGAATCTCAGCCTTTGTACAAGAGCTGTCTCCTCCTTCTCTCTCTTTCCTCACTTTCTCCATCTCTTTCTCAAGACGCAATCGACCAAGCAAGTGATTCACACTCATTCGAAGGCCGAAGAGCTTACGGAGAGTATTCCCACTGCTGGCAGTGGATCCAGATTCATCCAGACTGATTGGATCCACATGCCTCAACCCTTCAAGGCCTTCATCCTCAATGCCCTCCTCCACCATCAATGCTGCTTGTATCAGCATAAGCTGCCCCTTTCCTGGGTTAATGCTGCTCAAAGCAACAACAAGGAAATCTGTCGAGTCTAATCCCATTTCTCTCCGAACTTTGTTTCGGAGGTCAAGTCTGTTCCTCTCGGCCTTCAAACTCTCCTTGTCCTCCTTATTTCCTATTGCCCAAAAGTGATGGACAAACTGACAACCAGTTACAAATTTGACAAGAGCTTCAGAATTGAAAAACAAAAGCAAGAATTGGCTGTTAGCTATATATAGTTGGCACTTCTCTTTTCTTTCAGGAATGGAGAGATTGCCCAAACAAAGCCTCATGTGCTAAATCCACCATGACTACTAAAATGGAGAGACAATCAAAAGAAGTGTGGTAGCCATCTCATGAGAAATTGAAGATCGGGTAACAGACAAATCCCAGGTTCATTTTGGGCAAGTAGTTTTGGACGGCATGGTCGCTTACCATCATGAGATAGCCCAGTTGAATGAGCCAGGCCTGCAACAGCTGCAAGGTCATCACTGACAGAGAGGCCAACAATAGCCACTATAGAAGGCAGGGACAAAGCTTCCTGAGATGCCCAGTTCCGCCACAGCTGCTCCTGAGTCTCAGATAGAAACACCAGTGCACGTGCCTTCCCCAGCAATAGTTTTGCTCTGTCAAAATACTCACGCCTATTCTCCATCACCCACCATATGAGTCGTTCTGAGCCTTTCTTATTGAAATGTAAGTACTGCCCTGCATATTGACCCAACGACCAGGTCACCAGTCAGCTGGCCAAATCTGCAACTGTGCACTCTGCCACCTGACAGTTTCATTTGTACTCTCTTTTTGCCATCAATCTGGACACTATAAGACACTATTGGGCTCTAAGATATTGTATTATGGAATGTGCCAGGTGAGGTGCCTGTGAGGAATTTGGGCAAGCCAAAATTCCAAACAGACAGCAAAACAGGCAAAATGGCCTGTACCCAACACATTCCATAACATAATGGTTTTCATGATCTGCACACTGGGCATGTGGAATTTGCACAATGGGCATGTGGATTTACACAGTGGGCATGTGGATTTTGGACAATGGGCACGTTGACTTTGAACACTGGTTAGGTCAAGTAGAAGACCCAGAAGAAATATCCATCGTGCCTCACAAGGGGACCAAAAAGACTAAAAAAGAGAGGCAGAAAAGGCCATATGAAAACCGTTATGATCAGAAAACTGCATGAGAAAAAGGTTGTGCACCAACTCACTCCCAGAAACAGCAGATACAAATCTTTTAGAAAAGTGGAATAAAAACACTGGAATCTCATTGTACCAATCCACGTGTTGCAAGCAGCTGATCCAGCTATCACCAAATCAGCCTTGGCTGCTGTCTTCCAGCTGAAAGAAAACTTGTCTCGTAGCACAAAAACACCCCTGCTGAGGAGCTCTTTGTAAAGGCCACCTTTCTTATTCAGTACAACAGCCGACACCTTCCCTCCACATCTAACCATCTCACTCGCTAATTCCAACATTGCCAGAGGAGCTCCTGTCATCGAAAGCTCATGAAAGACAACAATAATGTTCTTCCCTTTCACAAATTCTGGAAAAAGTCCCTCTCGTTTGCACATCCGGCTCCTTCGCCGTGGCAGCAACCCTGGAGCTTGCCTCTCGATAATGCCATCAAATGGGCCCACTAATCTCCCACCCCGAGAGCTGTTGTGCTTTTGAAGCAGAACTTCTCCCTGCATGTTACCCAATGTACCTCCATCTTCACCTGCAACAGCAGCTGCCTTCTTTGGCTGGAAATCAATGCCAGTGCCATCTCCAACAAACCATTCTGTCTCTTCCCTGACATCATCCTCTCCAGAGCTGCTTTCCAGACTCTCATCTGAAGATATTAGCTTGATCACTTCATGGTCATGCTCACCATTTTGCTGTTGAAAAGGATGTTCTCTTGGCAGATCACCATTGGCAACCACTCCACCTTCAGCTTCTTCCCCTGCCCTCCACCTCCATGGTAAGGTTTCCTTTTCACCAACAGCTTTTGCCCTTTGATCATCTTGTTGTTCCACTACCACCTTGGCTACAATTTGTTGATTGAGCAGCTGCTGCCGCCGCCGCCATGATATCCAGTTGAACAGCCACGTCTTGAAGCTCAATTTCTCCTCATGGCCAGCTCCTACTACTACACCAGACAAATCCTCATTTGCAACAGCTTCAGAGTTGTTTGAATCGAGTGAAGAAGAAGAAGAGGCAGTACTTGTCAATGAGGTTCTGGAACTTTGATCATTGATCGTCTCTAGTTTCACCATCTCCTCCGACTCCAGCTCCCACCCAACCCATCTTGTCTGCATGTGAAACCCGATATAGCTCCACAAACAAATCAGAACCAGCCATGGCAACCATCGCCAGGCTGAGAAGTAGTATGATTTCCACTTGCTGCCTAACAAGGTGACTCCTGATCGACCTTCTTTACTAGCCAAGAGTCTAAGAGAGCTACCCGTCCGTCTTACAGAGGGACTAGAGTTGCGAAACACGGATGGCGAAGCAACAGCGCCTCCTTCAGCTTCTACTTGATGGGAGCTGGTGGGAGCAGCTGACGAGGAGCTGGTGGTCCCTCTTCTGAGAGAGCGCAGAAGTACTCTCATCTTCCTCTCGGAGATGATCTGTGGGCATGAGAGTTCTGAGTGATGCTGGAACCACCACCAGCTGCACCCCAAAGTACTGCCGGCTTGATCGTCAACCGCGGCAGCAGCATCAAATTTCAGCTTCTTCGACATGAAAATGGAATGGGTTTCTTCTTCTTCTTGTTCGACAATGGCCTCCTCCTCGTGCTCTGCAACAGAGCTTCTCCCCAGATCACCTCAGCTAGAATTGCCATGGATTCAAGACAAAAGTTGAAGAGAAAACGAAAGTTGCACTTGGGTCCAAGTTGAAACATCCACTGCATGCTCCCATTCTTGTGAGAAGATCTTTTGATGCAACAACAGTGGGTACTAAGGGGGGTTTGAAAAAAAAAGCAGCTGGAGAGAGAACTTGGGAGTACAGATCCTCCTTGGCACAGCTGCAGCAGCAGCAGCAGTTTTCTACAGGCACCACTCCCGTCACTCAAGAATGGGAAGAAGAAGAAGAAGAAGAAGAAGCAGAGGCGAAAACCAGACGAGAACTTCTTCTAGTTTGACATCGTGGGCAGTTGGGGTTTTTTCCTCGGAATGGTATCCCGCGCCGAGCTTGCTTGATAGACAACACCCTGAGAGCTTTTCTAAAACAGGGCTTGTCCCGCTCACAAGTACTGCTCCTGGTGGAGGACAAAAGGAACACGCGGGAAGGGTTACAACTAGCGCTTCACTTTCTTCTTCTTCTTGTTCTTCCTTCCTTCCTTCCTTCTTCTTCTTCTTCTTCCCAAGAGCTTCTAAGAAGTGGTGTAGTCGTCCTCCTTCTCCTCGATGAGACGTTGCAAACCCATCACCAATATAAACAACAGGAAGATGACACAAAACCCCGAAATGAAGCGCACGACACAACTCTTATTGTGAGGATCGCAGTAGTACGTCCAGCAGCTACATGATCATGATTCCCATGAGATACAAAAACCAAAACTGAAACCCTCAGGGACCAAAAAACAAACACGGAAAAAAAAAAAAAAAACCAGTACCAAAACCAAAGCGAAAGACCACCCAATGCAGAGTTGCGATATCGAATCAAATGCAATTGATCGAGAGGATAGGAGGCCACGATGTAGCTGCTGCAAGTGTTGTTCTAGCTTGCCCCAGCTGTATCGGTATAGCCAATGTGCGAACGCACGTACAAGGGATGATGATGCTGAGAAGCACAGCGCGTTTGCGATACAGGTACAACCGACGGCGATCCTTTTTCTCTTCTTGTTGTTTTCTTGTGTTTTTTTCCTCTTTTTTCTTTCCTTCTTTTTTCTTCTTGTGCTGCTGCTGCTGCTGTACCGCCCCCGAAATTTAACGCGGCTGCTAACAGCCTACACCAGGCGATGACTGGGTGACGAGGGGGGAGTGCCTGGCGACGACTGCGAGAGGAGGAGCGCCGAAGTGGGGACGAGGAGGAGGAGCGGCGGTGCTGCGACGACGACGAATCCGGGCGCCCGGGCAGGAAAGTCTGCGAAAAGAATCTACGGAGTATGTACGCGGAAGTGTACATACCATTCTCATACGCTACAACTACATTTTCCTTCTCGTCGGTAAGAATGCGTTGGGGAGATTTTATCGTTGAAGATTTTTTCATCTTTGTTTTTACCTATTTGAGGGATTTTTACCAACTTGTTAGGGTAATTAATTGGTCAGTTTCCAGGGATAGGAAGCAGTTTTTTTCATCATTTTTCTCATTTTTCTTCAAAAGCGATAATCAGCCATCACAGGATTTAGCCAAATCCGATTACAAGACAAAGTTGAGAAGTAAAAAAATCTAGCAATATTATTACATGTCTAAAAATCTAGGAACCTTATTACATGTTGGTAAACCACTAAAACTATTGACTAGATATGGCGATTTCAAAAGCTAGAAAATTGCCCAAATCCTCCAAAAATCTTGACGATTTCATAACTTTCTTCCTTGAAATGTGACAATTTTTTTTGCAAATTTTCCAAAAAGTTCCCTTGACCATGTTGCCTAAGATTTATCATTTAAACAAAAAAAAGCAAAACGGGCTATTTTCGCCACCAAAAAAAAGAAAACCACCTTTAGGAAAGCATTACCTATTTATGGACTAGGTACCATGTGAGAGGATGTGGTTTACTGCAGCCTTGAGTGAACCAACACTCATATTGATACCATGGTAAAATTCCCTAAATCCATTTAAATTATTTCCAAACATTACAAATATCCCATGCTTAGACTAAATCAGGCTCTCCCAGTTAGAATCTAACCCTTTTTGGGCTTAATATGGCCACTAAGAGGCCTGACTCAAACAAGTGAAGGTCCCCGAATGTGGGTGCTGGTTCATGAGTGAGGCCTCTTAGTGGGTCAAATATTTATTTTATTTTATTTTATTTTATTGGCTATATTTAACCCGACAAAAGTTAAATTTGGACTCAGAGAGACTCTGATTTTCACTTGGGACAAAAAATATTTATACTGTTTTTTCATAAACAACCCAAAATATTGGGGGCTTTGTAACCTCGGTAAAGAAGTGTAGGTGCTGACTTGCCCTAGAAGCCACGGCCACGGCGTCTTGAATATGTGAAAGCAAGTGGCTTGAAAAATGTGCTATAGAACAGACCTAGTAGGACCCATCCCACCTCGGAATGTGGCAAGACTGGTACAGCAAGCTGTTGTTGTTCAGTTAGTTAGGTGGGCATGCCTGGAATACATGAGATAGGAATCTCAAGCAAGTGGGTTTGAATTTACTATGGAACGGACGTACTAGGACCCATATTCCGCGAAGGAATGTGGCCAGTCTGGTATGTTCCACCAGTTCTACGAGAGGGCATTTTCCAGAACGTAACTGGGTGGTTTAGGGTCACCCTGCCTTCACCCTCGCTTTGGGCCTACTTTCACCCCCTATACCCTCTTTCAGTGGCATCTGCAAAGTAATGAAACTTTATTAAATCTCAGTATGAAACACCGAAACTCAGCATAATAATGCAAAAGGTTCGAGAGTAATTACAGTAGTTGTACAGGTAGGAGCAGTGAAAATATATGTAGCCGAAGTAGAGGCGCTCATGCAAAAGGAAAGACAGGATAAAATTGGTGGAAAAACTAGTTTGGGTCCCATTTATTTGGTTTTGTAAAAAATTTATTTATTCTCAATTACTGGTTTGATGCTCTATTATGCCGAAACTGGCTGTTCTCGCCCCTAATTGCATGACTTTTACGGACAACTCTATTACCCAGTGTATTAATGCACCCGGGAATTGCTGTTCTCTTTTGTGCCTTGGAACTATTTTGTGCTGTTTGAATGTAAGATAAGTTTATAGGGCTACCAGTGCCAGTCTGGTATCAACTTGTTCTGATACCCGCCTGGTACTGGTATTAATTAGGTTCAATACTGATTTTGCGCTGGTATATGAGATTTTGGTATTACCTCAAGTCCCTACCAGCTGGTGCTTGTACCAGACTTCGGTCATACCCAACTGGTTTGGTATTTGATACCAGTATTCATACCAGTCTCTGACTGCTTTATACCTTGTGTGCCATTATCACTCATCCACCACACAACTTGTGAATGGCCCCCACTTGCACAGGGTCAACTGGCATCTTGCCTTGCATGAAAAAGTGTGCTCAAGAATGAAAAAGTAAAAAATTGTAGCGAGAATTAATGGTATAAAAATGCACTTGAATAATACATATTTCTATGTTTTTAATTCCATTTTTCCTTTATTTCTGTTTTATGTTTCATTTCTTGTTTACATATTTTTAATTTTTAATTTTTCTTTTAAAAAATTTATCAACAAGGAATGAACAGTTCTACTAAGATTGTGCTCAAAGCCAAATAGACCAAAACAAGAGCACAGGAGAGTGGAAAAGGAAAAGAAAAAAGAAACTCCTGAAGATGTGCAAGACAAGGAAAGAAAAACAAAGGAGAAAGTACAGAAAGATGAACTCAAAAGAGAGTTCAAGCCAACAAAAAGAAAGTGAAACAAAAATGCAGATGAATAAAGCCATGTTGAAAGGGAACAAAGAAGAGAGAAAAAGAAGAGGAAAGGATGGGATATGTGGTCCCCAAATGGGATTTACCAATATATGTTAACTGGCCTTTTTTTACTGGCAAAATTTCACCAAAAAGTGAAGTAAGAAATTTTCAAAATATGTAAATGAAATTATTTTTTAGGGTTTAGTGAGGGAAATAATAATAAATTTTGTCAGATTTGTATATTTAGTTTTCAATGTGTAGCCATAAATATAGAAGGTTAATTAAAGATTTTCACTTCATATTTGGGTTACAGCCATATTTGGCGAAATCTTCCTGATGTTGATCACAAAAAAAATTTACATCTTGCTATGGATCATTGCCACTTAGCCTACGTAATAATTTTTAAAACGTTGATGGGAACTTGATATTTTCATTCATAAATTCATCATCCCCTCTTCTTGTCTTTTCAATTCTACATATTCAATATTTTTTATTCGTTTCCAATTAATTTTTTAAAACATACTTTTTTATGTTATTTCTTCAACACATTAATTTTGACCTATCAATTAATGTCGGGTAAAGCCCAAGGTGGAAGGCCCTATGAGGTGAATCCAAGCATGGGCCCCATTCTCGTAAACATTGCCCCCAAGGGCATTACACAATGTAAAAACTGCCATTGTTTTTTTTTTTTTTTTTTTCCCATGATACCAGGTACCTAGGTACCGATTAGATACATGTAGGGTATTGTGGGGGAAAAAAAGAGTAAAAACAAACATTAGGTATTTTGAAAAATGTAATGCCAAACTTCATGAGCATTATGCTTTTTGAAAAGCCTATTGAAAGGCTACCTACAACTACACACAAAAATTGTGCATGTTTTTATGTGTAAATATTAAACTCTAGATTTCCCCTCATAAATCCCAATAAGTATTTTCTCACTTTGCTACCCTTTATTAGTGTTCCATAAATTCATAAACCAAGGATGGAAGATTCTCCCTTGAAATAGGGGGTAGGTCCCTCTCACCCCCACAAATTCATACACGAGGGTGGAAGGTTCCCCCTTGAAACAAGAGGTGGACCCTCCCAATCCCATGGCATCCAATCACACCTCAAATTAGAGGGAGATGGAATTAAATAAGCTAACATCATTTACTATTTACTTGGATGACAAGAATTATCTTTTTCAATTCTTTTGATGTTGTGCCATTGGCTAACATCCCAAGAAAGATTTAACATTAAATGGCAATAGGAAAACTAGGATAGTAAAAAACAAATTTGTAATTATGTTATTGTTTGATGACTTTGCAAGAGCAGGCCTTCTAAATCTAGCAAACTCAATCCAAAATCTCCCTAGCTTCTTTTTTTTTTTTTTTTTTTACTATTTTTTCAAAAATATTCTATAAAAAAAGCCCTTTATAATAGCGACAAATCCAAAAAGAAATTCATATTTGGGCGAAATTTTACACCCCAAAAAAAAAGGTTGTTGGGTGCCCTAAAAAAGTTGGCGGTCTTTCATTCCAAAACAAATTTTGGTGAAATTTTGAATTTGACTCAAATCCATGGGTGCCCTAAATCCATGGCCAACTTTTAGGCCAAGGATTTTAGGGCGCCCATGGGATTTTGAAAGAAATTGATTCCTGACTTCATAAATTGACCAGACCTTGGGAAGAAATTGTTGGACCAGTGGATTTCAAAATTAACTTTGGGGTTTCTGCCACTTCTGAGATGGGAATCCAACAGTCAAAGCTAAAACCTAATGGTCTGAAAGGTAAGCAGGTGGGAGAAGCAAGTACGATGTGGGACATGGTACATGGTACATGGTACATATTACATACCCCCCCCCCCCCCCCCCCCCCACCTCCCCACCCCACCAAATACCTTAAGTCTAAAAATTACAAAATCATCTTCAAGAAAACCCACTCATGGAAGGCTTTCCAAAAATAACAAGAGCTTGCCCCCATTTTTCCTTTTAAAAAATTTAGTTTTGATTTCATTGAATTTTCAACAATAATTTTTTTCAATATTCAATAACTCTTACACCATAAGTCTAAAGGTTGCACCCTTGCTCATTGAGGACTTTCCAAGGTACCAAGAGTGTGGTGGGAGGCAATGTGATTTGGAAGATCTCAACATGACAAACAAACTACCTTCCTTATATAGGTTGTGTATTGACTTTTGAACCATTGAATCAAAATGAATTTTTAATTTATTGGCCCACGATTATTTGACCCAAATTACCACACAAGCATGAAGCATTCACACTTAGTGTAGTATTGAAGTTTTTTGGCAATCAATGAAAAAATTTGTGCCAATATTCAATATGATGAGAGACTGAGAAGTATAACATTCAATGTAATGTATTTAACAATTACATATTCAATTATTCATATGCTTGTATATATATTATCATATGTCATACATATCAATTCTTAATCTTCGAAACATTTGCACTTGCACAATATAAAGTCTTTTGACAAGGGCATTCTAAAAATAAGGGGCCTAGGACAAGAGGTAGCATAGGCAAGTCCACCCTCACATATTGGGAACGTCCCCTCCCCCCCCAACTAAGGGCTTTACTTGTAACCCACAACTAGTCAATTTCCACATGGACAAAAAGAATAATTGTTATTTTTATTTTATTTTAAATTCATAAATTTTATTTTTTTTATTTTTTCATGATCTACTATGATATTGTCATAGTAGGAGTGAAAGTATTCAGATTTTAGCCTGAGATAATAATGATGGTTTTCAACACCTCAGCTCCGCATTATCATTAAAAAATCATTTCACTCCTCTTGTTATGATGCATGTGTGCATTCTCTTTGGAAGCTAGGGGAACATTTTGCAGCTATGGTTGGACCTTCCTCATGGCCAACTTTTGTTGTCCATTGACATGTCTTCCTTGTAAATCCTTCCTACTTTCTTTCTGCGAATATCATATGTGACATTCAAAATGAGATATCGATGAAAGACTTACCAACAATTATATCGATATCAATATTCATACCATATACTAGGTGATATAATACTAAACATTCCTCTACTCAGACCAATGCATCTGTACATATAAGAATTTGATACATAATAATATCCAACAAAATATCAGTTTCTTTCCTAGTATCCTATATACTACCCAATGAATTTTTTTTGGCAAAGTTTATAAAAAGAATAAATAGTATGTAGACTGGTATAATACACATGATACCAAATCACACTAGTTTTTAATTCCCAAATGTTGGATGTTGGATTAGGTCCCAATAGATAGCGAGCATTTTACTTCCATATCTTGTTACAGCCAAATTTGGATAAATCTTTTATGCATAATATCCATTTTGGCTACATCACAAATTTGACAAATATAAAAATAAAATTGTATGACATTGCAAGGTCATTCCAACACTACATACATTGAACCTAAGTGATTTGGAGTTTAACACATAATCAAGTCATGGTAAAAGTTACCTAAGTTAGGTCTATCACCCACCTAGCTATTAGTTGCAATGGGTAACTAAGTTAAGAGTCATTGAAATAGCATGTGAATAATTTGGTGATGCATTTAACATGGTTAATGCAAGAGCATTGTCTTCATTGCAGTGGTTAGGAAGCGATCACCTTTAAAAGCAAGTAGACCCTTTGAACAACCTACAGGATGAATGGCATTCAATTGCACATAATTAGCCAATTAAGAGTTTTTCATTTATTTTCATTTACTTAAAACATGACTAGTTAACAAAATCAGTGAAATTAATCCTATTTTTTTCCAGTGCACCCCCTAGAAGCTCTCAAACCTACAACTATTGTGTTACATGTTATTGATTTTAAGAGTTTCTTTAACATGTTCAGCCATGGTAAATATTGCAATTTTTTAATTGTATACAAATTGAAAACATAAAAAATCAAAGGTCTTAAGATTTGTAATTACTAAGGTCATGCCACACCTAGTGAAAAAAATCATTGTTTAGTGCAACATAAGTTGCAAAAACTAAGCCACAAGTCCACACATGAGTTTAGTGTTAAGCATCACACCTCCAATGGTAGAGGAATGGAGAGGAATTTGAGGGATTATGTTGCTTCACCACTCGTTTCTAACTTGTCACTATGTTTTTTCAAATTTTCTATACAAGGTTTGGTGGTAGTTTAAATAAATATTAAAAATGAGGTGATAATCTCAACTAAACTAACATTAACCTATTGACCTTGACACATGTCATCTTAACTTTCTACCATCCCTATTGTCACTTCAAAGCCCCTATTTTCAAATGTTGTTTTTCTTGCAACCCCCACTTTGATCTTACCCTTGCTTTTCCACACAAGCTCATAAAACCTTTTGGACCTACACCTCAACCTTACCACTACAATGGAATTAGTGATTCATGAACATTTTTTTGTGATATGCTAGCAATGTAATACTTATTATGATTCAAAGTTAGTTATTCAAGGGTATTGTTTCTTGGTTGACAAAATGGAGGGCACAATGGAGGGTTTTGGCAATGTTTTAACAAATGGTACAAATTCAATTCTCAATAGTAGGGAGTTTTATTTTATCATCCATGTACATTCATTGTGTTTATGTTAATACTCGTTTACTTTCAATTTTTTACGTACACATTTTAATGCCACTTGACAACCTAATTGCAATAAAAAAAGGTTGAATTAAACAACATGTTTTCATTATCCAACTTCATGACAATCTAAAATCACTTTGTTTATGCCAAGACTTGTTTGCTTACACTTTTTAACTTATACATTGCAATGCCATATCAAGTTAATTAGATTCAAATAATGTTAAATTTTAGCATTTCTTGACTATCCAAGCTCATGACAATATTGTGTCACTTTATTCACATGTCAATACTTGTCTATTTGTAATTGTTTATTTGCAAATCTTGATACCATAACAAGCTAATTAGAATAAAAGAAGATTTAATTTTAGCAATTTTGTATTATCCAAATTCATGACAATTTTGAATCCATGGTTAATTTGAAGGTTAAGATTTTAGTAGAAAAAAAACCTTCCATATGTGGTGAGAGGTGTTTATGTAAGTAAAAGAAGAGGTCAAGTAAATATAAGTAGAGGTAAAACACCAATTGATCATTCCTTGTACTTGTAGGACATGATGGATTTGGTTTAGAAAATGAATAACCCAATTGGGATCACCAAAAGATTTTAGCTTTGATTGATGCTAAGAAGACATTGAAGTTCTTAATGTAAATAATGTTGATCCTTGTGCTCATATGAATTCAATAGTCATCAAGTAACCCAAACTCGTGATGGAAGTAAGTGACACAAGCCTTTTTCCTCTCCTTTGAAATGGACCGTCATGTAAAGACAAATGGTATGTCATCTTTGGTGATTTCAAGAAAAAACTTCAATTACAAAACAAGCACAAGGATTACATATTATTTCCTTATCAACCCAATAAAAGAAAATTGCACATGTTGAATATTCCTTGTCATTATGATATGATATGATTGATTAATTTATGGGTGCAAAGCTAGTTGTCAACCCACTACATGTTCAAGATTTAATGGAAGTTAAAACAATGTTTACATTCCCACTAAGTTACCTCAAGAAAATGAAATATTCTAATGATGAAGCACCAACTTTCACATTTCAATAATGCCACAAAGGATAAAAATGAACTCATGAAAAAGGCCTTTAAAGGACATTTTTACACAATAATCTACCAATCAAATAAATTCAAGCACTCAATATCCTTTTACCTACAAGTAACATTATAAGGTAGTTTAGTATGAGATCATTATAATTGACAAGATCAAAGGTAACAAGTAACAACTACACCTCTTATCAAATACACTATTTGAATAAAAACTAAACAAGGAATTCAAAAGCAATAAAATGAATTTTGATTAAGCAAGTTTTCAAAATAAGAAGGAATGATTGCATCTTTGATTTGAAATTGAAAATAACGAAAAGAAAAGGTTTGAAAACATTTTAATATACTACCTCATAGGAAAATGCATAAATACTTCATATGGGCCCACAATAATGTAATAGCTTTTGCAAAAGTTAATAATGAAACCTAAGTGTTTTTTTCTTTTGAACCATGTTAAAAAGACACAATAAATTAATAGGTATCCCCTAGGGCCTTTAACTTTTATGAATAACCATATACATGTCTCATAAAAGTTGTAAAAAACTTCTAAAAGATTTCCAAATATCACATATATGTTTACTTTTTACATATATTTTTGTATGTTGCTTTTACCTCCTTACAAGACATCTTTGATTACGCACCAATTGTTTTTCTACCTTTTATCTATAACTTCCAAATAACATTATATAAGAATGAACCCATGGATAACAGTTGTAATGATTTTGTAAAAAAATTGCCCACGTTATCTCTTGTGGCCAAAAACACGTTTGGTAAAAATATAAGGATTAAAAGGATTTATTCACAAGCAAAGAAGAACATGGTTGAAATAGTTCAAAAAGGAAACAAATAGATTCCACAATTCATTGAATCAATGTTCAAAAACAATATTAACATGGGTGTTGAAATTGAGTAACATTGGCAAGTAATCCAACATTTTTGTACTAATTGGCCATGAAATCACTTCCTAAATATATTTTTCATTGTTCATATGAGATCTCATACGACTAAATCAATCGTTGATTACATTTTAATAAAAAATTCATAATTACATGTTAGTAGTGTGGCACCATGCATTATTTTAAACAAAGTACAAGTAATGCAAACTTCAATTGTAAGTGACAATACATGTATTATGTGTCTTGTTTCTCCATGCAAAACCTTTGAAATTGACTAGCAATATTAAACAAAGTGCAATTTGATAGGTGTGATCATAGTGAAACGAGCTAAAAACCATGCCAAACAATTGAAAAACTATCAATTTTTTCAAACATATGTACGTAATGTCACTTTAATGTCATGTTGATCAAAGAAATTTGTGCTAAATGTTTTAAATGACTTGAGTTGAAGAATTTTTTATAAATCATTTAATTTAATAGATTGAGTTTTGATTTTAGTAAATGACTTTTAAGCTTTAACACCAAAAAATCAATTTTATAAAACATTAGGCTAAGACCTTTTAATATATTTCTTTTGATGAGAATTTTTTAAAAATGATGATAACCTACCATCCACATATGAAAAACACTCATAATTTAAAAATTGTGGTATTTGAAAAAAAATTAATTCAAATATAATTTCACAACGTTCAAATTTCAAAAAGCATTTGCTAGATTTAAGTAGGTCATAATGTGCATGACATATGAACAAAGTTATTTCTTATGATACAAAAAACTAAAGTTTAAAGTAATTATCATATTTTAACATGATTTGAAATTATGGTCATTTTTCAAAACGAAACATAAAATCTGGCATAATTTACACACCTTTGGAAAATTCATATTTATTTTAAGAAAGTTACCACAAATAATGTAATTTATTGGGAGAATTATATATATGTTTTTAAGAACATGTTGAAAAAATCCTTCAAAAAATCATTTTTATGAAAAAATCAAGATGTTCAAAAAGGGCACATTTGTGATCGAATCCTTTGTCACCATTAGCTCATTTGATTACGATTGCACCTTGATAGTCGAAAATTTTGTTACCATTGTTGATCATCAAATTAATTACAACAAAGATTGAAAACCATGTTGTGCTTTGTGCCTTTATCCAAAAACATAAATAATAAAATTGTTGAAAATTTGCTAATCATCAATGAAATAAAACAACCAAAAAGGGGGAGAAAAACTACAAAATGGATGGACTTGGTACAAGATGGATGGACCCATGTCTATGCAAAAAAAAGAAACCACCAACAAGGGTGAACAACGAGGGGAACATCAACAAATCAAGTATTCAAACCCCTCCAATTATAAGGAACATATAAGATAAGGAGAGGGGAAGAACGCCTAAAAAAACATTTAGCCTAAAAAAACCTCACCTACAAAAACAACACACCTTGAAATAGAAGCTGCCCATTTTCATTATGACGCCACCAATACCTTCTACTTATAAAATGAACACAAAATTGAAAAATGAAGGCCTCTAAAGCCTTTTACACCCCATGCCATGTTGACACATTGATGAAAAAAACCATTGGCTTGTTAATGCGAACACCCAAACACCTTTATGGCTAGAAGGAGAAACTGATCCACTAAGTATCAATCATGATAAATGCCATTTGTAGATTAAACCATAATTATAATGACAACCCCATGAAATATAGTTGCCCACAAAATCAAATTTGCTAAAGTGGGGTCAACAATGATGTTCTCAACCAACATTTGGATACCATCCATCAAAACCACAATGTCAATTCATCAACACCTAGACTGAAGAATAGGTGATGAACGAACATGGGTCTACTTACATAAAACCTAAAAGTTTTCATCCCTTGTGATAGATGCAAAGACATCCCACATAACATCATGGGAAGTCATCTTCTCCCCACCAATGTCACAATGAAAAACATGAATTGTTCATTCCTATCACCTTTAATAAGAATGGGCAAAAGTCCAATAGAAACCTAGAAGTAATGATGGGGCAACTACAACTTAACTCCTTAGATAAATCATTGGAATAATGCCTTCTGCATAAATGAAGCCTAACCTTCTAGTAAAAATTGGGAAACAAATTTGTTGTTTAAACTAAGGAAACCTAAGGGCACTCAAAAGAACATGGGCCCAAAAGCCTCTTAGAAAATCCCAACAAAACCAAATTGAAAATGACATACTAACCTTGAAAAACCCGAAAAAGGGGGGGAAGCAATGGAGTAAATAGGAAAGCTTATAAGAAAAACACCAAAGGAAGATCCCAAATGTTACCTAGACATCCCCTAACCTTCGGAACACGTTAGCATGACAAACATCTTCATTTAAAACCTCTTATGAAAAGGATGAAGAGAAGGAATCGGAACCAAAAAGGAAACCCAATATATTAATATCGTCAATAAGGCAATAAAATTTAACTAGTAGGGTGAACTTAAGAGGCAAGCCAAAAGGGGCCCAATTGAGCACTTGTGAAGATAAACATCCAACCTTGTAGAAACCAATTGGAAAAAAAAATGATTAAAAGTAAGGGGAATAACATGGGTAAGGTTGAAAATATGGGTGTCATCACCCAAGAGAAAACAAATGAGGGAAAAATGTTTGAAAAACAACACATAACACAACAATGAATGAACACAAAAAAAGGCCCAGCAAGGAGGTCACTTTAACATGTGCCCATGGATGAAAGGATGACAAACAAATCCCCTGAACGAGGGTGACGACTAAAGAACAAAGGAAATTGAAAAACATAAAAAGAACAAACAAAGGGGAAAAGTTGAAATAATTAGCTTCATTTTGTTCAAATCTTTTAGAAGATGTTCATATGCAAAATGTTGTTAAAGGCATTTGCTACATCCACCTAAAGCACCGCCCAATCTAAGTTGACATATTATAAAGCGATTCAAAACCATGGACCATTATTTCACAGCCACCCCTAACCACCACCCCGAACTAATGTAGTGACAAATGAGAAAAAAAATATTGCAAAAATATAAATATAAAGCCATGTGCCCTGGTTGATAAAATGCCTCACCCATTGCAAGTGGTTGGATGCCACCTAAAGGCTTGGCCAAAGTCAGAATCTTAGCAACACCAGTAATGTGGCCCATGGATTGTGCGATGTAACCAATGACTGCATGGGAATTCAATTAATGAAGTTGAATGAAACCATTAGTTGAATCCTCAAGGTTGAAAGAATCTTGAAAATGTTCAATGACCATGTTGGACCAACCATTTGCTAACAAATGGGACATGTACAAAAAAACTAACCTTTAAAGAACCCATGGAAGGTTCCACATCTATGTTTGGTTGAAAATCTATCAAAATGTCCAAGCATGGGGAATCCAAATCCAAAGGATGTAAGGTTTACAATGCACAAACCATCTTTGATGATGTTGAAGTTGAAGCAAAAGGGGTGAAAGCCCTAAGCACACCCAACAAACTCCCCAACACAAAGAAAGTTATAGAATTATAGAAATATATATAATGTGAAAAGACATTTCAATATGATTTTTGGTTGAATTTTTTTGAATCATGGTTTTGTCATTAATTTTAAGGAAAGAAAAGGAAGACATGTAGCTTAAGTAAACATGAATGAATGGAGGGTTTCCATTTTGACGCTTTATGCTTAAGGTTGTTCACATTTAAAATTTTCAAAAATTATGGTGTATTGGTTGGCAACATGTCATTAAAGTTCAAGATCATAATTTTTTATTTTTTAGAAAATAAAATTTATAAATGTCCATTTTAGGTTTTGTACAACTCCATAAAAAAGACCAACATCTCATTATGTGTATCAAACCCAAGTTATATCTAGTTGGCATGTTCAAAGTTCAAACTACACATAATTTCAAAAAACTACACCATGTAAATACCTCAAAATGGGGTTATTGGTCCAACAAAACTAGGGACGAAATCAAAAGTCATGACAAAAATGAAAGAAATAAAATAAAGATAAGGTTTTTTTCTCATCTAAATTGATCCCTAGTAGTTTCATTAGGGGGTACCCCATTTTACACCACATTATTTTCAAATTGGGGATGAAACAAGGACTAGAGGGTCATAAGGAAGCACAATGATTGTAAGGTCAACTAGAGCCCAAAGACATGGCAACTTTACATTTAACTTCAATCTTCTCCAAGTTTTCATGGTTAGTTAGTTGTGCAATGACTAAAAATTTCAACCATATTATCAACATGGCATTGCTGAGTCTAAATTGGTAAAAACTTGGATTGTGACCAATTTGCATTTGACAAAGTCCTTCATTTAGCACATCCCTCTCCATGTCTTCTTCCACATATAACTAATAATGATATCATGCAAAATAACTTAATATACTATGTTGTAAACTTTGACATTCATTATATATATATATTTAAAAATGTTGAAATTCTCAAAAAAACTGAAATAACAAAATTTTGATGAAGGAAAATATTGAAATTTCAAAAAATAATATTTTGGGAATGAAAATCTCAAAATGAATCAATTATTTGATAAACATGTGTTGCAGTACCAAGGTATTATGATGTTACAAAACAATGGGATTTGAGACAATCATTTTTTAATTAGTAAGTTTATGCCAAATTTTGGCCTTAGGGTTATTATTTTGACATATGCAAGGGATTTTTCGTGGAAATAATGACCCAAATTTGTTAGATTTTGATTTTTTCCTTCCAAAATATATATGTTTGCATGATAAGTTGTATTAGATAGCCACTAATATAAAAGCATATTTAAAAAGAAAACTTTGATAAAAATTGAAAACATTTTTTTTTCTCATGTTATGTTAGAATAATGAAAGTACTTAAAAAACATTAACTATAAAATTCATAATGGAAGCATGCATTGGCATTTTCTAATGCATGGTTCTAATACTACATTTAAAAAAAGAAGATGCATTATACCTTTAGATTAAACAAATATTAAAAAAATTGTTGTTAAATATCTTGGGAAGGTGTAATTTCAATGAAATCAAATAATTCATGTCCTTGACAACATAAAGGTGAACACAAAATCAAATTCATTCATCAATCTTGTATACATTGGTGTTTGTAACCATGCAATACACATTTTTCAAATGAAAATGAATTTGTATGTTTCATCTTGCATCCACCACAAAGTGACAACCCAAATTAAACTAGCTCTATCAAAAACACTCATATTTAGGTGCATTCAACATGCATTGCATCACATACTAAAATAAACGTACACATTATGAATGATTTTACAATGTGAGACAACAAAATAAACTCAATTCTTATCAAGTTGAACTCATAATCATGTCAAATTTCATAAATTTGGAAAAGGAAGTGGTTTTTGTAATTCACAACCAAAATGGTGCACAATTGAACCATGGGCTAACACAAATTCACAAGCTTCATTACACCTAGGACTTTGGGAAAAATCACCATTATCCTCCATATAATTATTTTACAACTTCAAGAAAAGAATGTCATTATGAAATTGTTATAAGGTTTTGGGAACATAAAGGCTTCATCAAAGGCAAGGGGAAATTGTTATAAGGTGGGGGTAATCTTTTAGTCTTGAAGGTATTATTTCTTGATATGTGATAAAAGTTTGTATCATATATCAAACAATTCATTATTTATGCCACCTATGTGAAAGGGTTTATCTAAAAGCAAATAACCACCACCTTTTCAAACTTATTCATGTATGTTGCCCCTCCATCCAATGATGACCCCAATTTGTAAGTTTTGTGTTTGAGAATCACTATGGGCCACATTTTGATTTTATTTGGATTGCAATGGCTTAATATATGCAAAAGGATGTCAAAGTTGCATGCAACTACAAAGGTTATATAACAAGATATTTTGAAACTCCTAATTCCCAAATTGCAAATCTTCTTAAAACATAAATGTTGGTTATTCTTTTAGATTTCCCACCTTGTGAAAATGCAATTGTTTGAAGGGATGCCTTAGCGTCACTTTTGTCTCATTTTCCTTGTCATGTCCCAACTTGAATTAGCAGCCCAAAACTAATTTTAGGATAATTTAAATGTCATTGAAAATGTCATCTAAAATTTTCACTATAGGTTTGAACTACTTAATATGGGGTTAAATTAATCCCATTGTGTTATTTTTATGTACACCCTTTCATGAATATCATAAGGGTTAGTTTATTCCTTAAACTTCACTCATTCTAATTTCCCAACTAAGAGGGGATTAAATGGAACAAAAATACCCTTAGTATTGTGGCCATTTTGACACATGTTTATTGAACAATTAAGTAATTCTGATGATTCCACTTTGACAAATGATATATTCCAAAATATTCCATAAATATTTTATTTTCTTTCAAATTTTATTTTTGGAAAATTTCAACATTTTGGGAAACAATATAATTAATTTCAAATTGTCCTAGGTATTATGATATGTATAAGTTTTGTAGGATTTGCTAAAATGGGAAATCATGATGTTTTGATTTTTGCTATTTCAACATTATAAAGTAACCTACACATTTAAACTATTACCTTCCAATGTCAAATTACATGAACTAATGGGATTATTGTATTTAAGGGTTATGTATATTTTTGCCTAGAATTAAATTTTTCATTAAAATTATTTTTTTGCAAGTTATTGTTAAATATGTCTATATTTATTCCAAATATCACATGTTGTGTGTTAATAATTTTGAATAAATATGAAATTTAAAAGTGTGCAAATTTTATGATTTTTTTAATTTAAGAAAAAGAGAAATGATCATAATTTCAAATCATTCCAAAATATGTTCATGGGTTCAATTTCTTTTATTATAAACTACAACTTCACATTAAATGCACCATGTACATTATACCTTATTTAATTTACATATGATAAAAAGATTCTTGTAATTCTAACATTAAAAAACATGTTTTGAGATTTTTTTAAAAATTCAAAATATGTTTTAAAACATTAAAATTCTAAAGATTTTTAAAAAAAAGTGTTAATAATCTCTTATCATCAAAAATCTTTTACTGTCGGGAATGTTTTTATGGGATGAAAAATAATAAAATCCTTTGCAAAATTTTCCTTATTTGATGGACCTTTTGTTCACTTCAAAAGTCCTAAACAAAATCATAACTGAAAATTGAATTAAATATATTTTAAATTTGAATATCTTAACATTCATTTGGGTCATTTAGCACATTATGCCATGGTTTTCAAATGGGAAAATAAGTAAAACTATGAGTTATTTTACTCCTTTGAGTGTGTTTTTTACCCAACTTGCCAAACCCAAAACCCCACCTTCTCACCCCCATTCCATCATTTTACTTCAAGTTTGTGACAATTAAAAATCCTTAACCTCATTTTTACCCCAACTTCTAATCATCTACCCACACATGATATTCTATCAGGGAGTTTGTTTCCTCATTCATTTGCCTCTTCCTTTTTAAACTAGTTTCACATTAACATGTGACATGGCCTCTTTTTAGTTACTTAATGTTCCCACTCCACAACCTTCAACATAATTTGTCTAATGCCACCATGTGATGCACCCCCTTCTATACTTCCAGTTCTTACCATGAGGTATTTAATCCAATTCATCCTACATGTCCTCCTTTATGTTCAACTCCTACCTTGAAACCTTTAATCTTGACCAATATTTCATTGATTAAATCATTTTTTATTCACGCTAATGTAAATATTGCTATTAACAATTTTTTTGAACAAATTATTTTAGGTCATATCACACAAGTATGATTGAAATATAGGTTTTGATCACATGAACATGTACCCAATGATTTTTCTAACACTTGCAACCCAATAGTTTTAGCAATATCAAAACTAAACTTCAAAGTTAGATGTTTGATCATGAATAAACTTTACCTTTTAAATGAGGTTGTTGTAATGTCTTTCATTTGGTTGCCATTATTGCACAAGTTGATTTTTGTTTGAAGCATATTGATGAATTAGTTTTCATAACATGGATAACTTTAAAATCTTATTTTTCAATTCCATTAAAATTTTATTATAAATCATTTCAAATAATTGAACGTTACTTTCATTATTTAAGAATGAAAAAATTGCAAAACAATTCACAAGCATGACGATCCTAGGTTTCAACCATAGGCAATTTTTAATGACTGATAATTGGCAATTTTTTGGGTCAAATATCTATTTACTTAAAAAAAAACTAAGTTAGACAATTTCAAATTAAATTTCCTAGATTTTTTTTAAAAAAAATAATGCAAAGTACACCTTGAATTTTGTATTTGTAATAGTAACCCAATGGTTAGGACAATCATAAAAGATTCATTAGTTGAAAGTTCAATTTTCAACAATTTCAACAAATATGAGTTTATATATGTAAACTTTTTTTGTTCTATTTTTTACTTTTTGCATTTTCTTTTTCTTTTGTTGTGTTTGAATCAAGTTCTTCCTTTCTTTTGTTGTGCTTGAATTGATCCATGTTTCTTGCACATATATTTTTATTTGTTTGTCCTCAAGAGGTCATTTGTTGCTTGCATCAAATTTTAGATGAAGGTTGAGAACAAAAAGCTTGAATTGGTGGTTGCCACTTAAAGTTGGAGCTTGTTGGGGTTGGTAATTGCCACACCTTCTCATATTTCAACCAACCTTTGAGGTACCTTGGTTGCATTTAGAAGTTGCAAGTTGTGTCTTGAAAACTTTTATGCACTTCTTTGTATCCAATGTGCTTTGGATTGTTGGTTTTTCAGCTTTATGAACTTTGATTATTTGTTGCAACCTTTGGATGAGTTCAAAAGTTTTTTCTTCTTATTGTTTAATCTATTTGGTCACATGCCACATTGTTTTGAGGTTTTGAGTTTTGAGCAAGGGCTTTGAAGGTGTATTTGCCATCTTCTCTTTGTTGTTTTCAGATGCCAAAATTTTGGAACAAATATTTTAAAGGTAAAGTCCACATACCAAAACTTGTTTTTGCAAAACAATCATCATCTTGATTTGAAGCATGAATTTGAAACTATCATTTGTTGTTTCCCATTTGTGTTTTTGTTTTGATTTTTCATTCATTTTGGTTGTTGTTGTTAATTGTCCAATATGGAGGTAAATGCTTCATGGGAGTTTTTCATTCCAAAATTGTTGGCAAATTGAAAAATGTGGTACCCCTTTCATTGTTTTGCTAATTATTGGAATATTTTTGTTGTGAATGATGGTGCCTTTATTAGTTTTTATAACGCATAAGTTATGAGATGTGTGATATGCCATTCTATTGTAGTGATTGTTGATGAATTGACAATTTGGCCGATGGGAAGAATATGAAAGGACGTGTGATCTATATAAAACTGCAAGATCCTACAACCTAATTACCAACATTAAAAAAACTATTAGATAAAAAAAGAAATAACAAGAAAAATGGAAGGACATGAAAATAGGACCTAATTTTTTGTTTGCTTACCATCATGTTGTAACTATTATTTTGCAGTAGGTATTATCCTGCACATATTGTCATTTATAGATTTGAAAGAAGACCCACAACTGTCTACAAACCTTTGATAGTTGTTGCTTACTATCGACAACACCTACAAACCCTTTATAACTATTGCTTATTGTCTATAACACTTGTAGACCTTTTGTAAATATTACTTATCATTTGTAACATTTATAAACTTTTTGTCATTGTTGCTTATCGTTTGTAGCACCTACATACCTTTTGTAACTAATGCCTACCATTTGTAACATTTTTTTACCATTTGTAAACCTTAAATTTAGTGGCCACTTCCTTGTTGTTGCCTTTCAATGGTAGCTATCGTCCTATGGTAGAAGGTATTACCTTCTCCAAAAATAAAAACAAAAAGTGGATGACATATCAATCTTATAAAAGCAACGAAGAACTAGTTAAAAATAAAAATAAACTAAAGTTAAATTACTCTCCCTTCTCCCCTAGAATTCAAGGTAGAAGAAAATACACTTGAATCCATACAACCTTTAACCATTTTGCATTATATAAAGACAAATACAATTTTTTCCCATGTTCTTTTCTTTTCTCTCACACAAGAATGTCACACACAAGCATCCTCCTAACGTTAATTATTCATGAAAACTAATGAATATAATCATTTAGTCTTGTCATGAAATCCTCCACTCCTCCGAAGAATAAATAAGGAACCCAAGAAGGATGTTCACCACACAAAGGTGGAATCCTTATCCTCCTAGATTTCGTTATCTTCCTAAATCTACTTATCATAATTCCTTCCACACATCCTCGGCAAGGGAAATCCATCCATCCCTTATCCATTTGGATTAATTAACCTCGATGGTTTCACCCTTCAATAAATAAAAGATGGTAAATAGGATATTTACCACTAATAACTAAATAATTATTATGATGCCCTTCTAAATGAACTAGAATAGGATATTATTTCTAGTAATTAATGTTATTTTTATTCAAATTCCTCCCAAAATTAACTTCTGATTATTCTATCCCATGAAGGTAGTTCATTATATTGATGCTACTATTGTTAGAAAACATTTTCATTCCAAAATTCCCCTGAAATTGTTTTGCCATTTAATAGTAATTACCATTTAGTGATAGTACTATTATCTCCTAACATCCACGACATTTAACCAACATAAAATATTTTTTTACCCTTAACAACCTAGAACAAAGACCATGTATTAATTTTTTGAAAAAACATGTTTGAAAGTTGCATTTAGTAGAATATATAAAGTGGGAGTTATTGGTGCAGATGACCAAAACTATTAGAGACCATAAAAAAGTAGCCAAAAAAATCACAATTTTTTTAAACAATCACAAATGTTACAAGAAATCAAATCCTACAAAACTTGCATTTCTTGAAGATGCTTTATACATTGCAAATGGATATTTTCCCTTTTTTGTTGAAAATCCTTGGTTAAAGCACATGGTTTTAAACCAATGTGGGCATATTACATTTCCTTTTCAACACCAATTGGTGAATGAAGTGCTCCCAAGTGTTGTAAGCAAAACAAGAAAGAAATACATGTCATTCCTTCTCTTGTTTCATGTGTTATTTGTACAACCTCATTTGATCTTTAGATATCCCATGTTAGGCACGACACTTTTGCCATGGTGGTTAGTTTCATCAATGATGTGTGGGAGCCCATTCATGTTGATATGGGTATTTTTGAAGTGCAAAACACTATCAATGCAAACATGGTAGTTCATGTTAAAGTGTTGTTAAATTCATTTGGTTTGCTTAATAAGGTTATTGCATATATGAAATACAGAAGGTCAAACTAACTACTTAAATTTCTACTTTGACATTTGTGGTATCTTTCTCTCTATTTTAATTGCCATGACCATTTTTTGGTTCTTATTTTGGTCATTCCATGCCAAAAATTATACAACATGATATATTGATGATGTGAAGGTGTGTTATATATTTATAAAAGTAAGTTTGAAGGGTGTGCAAACATCATTACATATCTTGATTATAACATGGATAATTATTTTTGGGAAGGGTTAACAAGAGTGTAAGGATTCTTGCATTATTGTTGGATTGTTATTTAAAATTTTAAGGACTTTTGTCAAAACAAGGTTTGCATCATGCATTCTTTTATTCCAAAAGACTTTAAAGTCTCAAAATGCAAATTATATTTGTTACGGGCAACAACGTGCATTGCAATTGTCATTATAATGTTAGTTGGTCAGATTTGGTTGTTGTTCAAACCATTTGTGATACTTTGTTGTCAGTGGTGAAATAATGTGTTTTGAACCAAAGCCAAAGCTTTTGGTTGTTGTCAAATGTGTTAGTTTCCATATTCACATTATGCACAATTGTGAAAATTGAAGTGGGTAGAATTTAGGCTTTGGATTAACCTTATATGTGGGATGATTTTGATTCAAAATTACAAGAATTTAAGTTGAAGATGATGTCACCAATTCTCAATGTATTTCGGCCATTCTTGACATATTTGAAAACTTTCATTTAAACTAGAACACATAAATGTTGGCCATAATGTTTGACCTTTGGTTCAAAAACATGAAAGTTATGGAAAATTACGTGGGAAATTTTATTACTAGTGAAAGTATTGCAGAATATAATACAAAGGTGGTTTATCCATTTTTGTTTCAAGTTTATTTCTATTTAAACCATGTTTCAAAGGCACATTGAAACAACAACAATTGATGATGTTTGTTTTTTGAATAGATTGTGTTAAATGATAATGCGATCAAATTTATTATGAGGAATGAATTGTAGTTGTTTTGTTGATTATGTGTGCAACCATTTGAAACTGAGGGTCCCATGGCTTGGTGAGGGTAGCATGCATTTCAATTTTCGCATGTGGCTCTTTTTGGCTCATTGAGTGTTTGGGATTGTGGGCTCACACGTTGAGGTTGAATGCATTTTTAGTGTTGTTGGAGTCATCATTAGTTTTCAATGTTATAAAATAAGGATTAATAATTTGGATTACTTTATTTTGGTTATAAAAAATTGGCCTAATGATGCTTGTATTGGATGTGTTGTAAATAAACCTTGAAATAGTTTTTTGTCAAGTGAAGTTATTCTAATTAAGGAACACAAAAAAATGATCAAGGAAAAAGGACCATTTGAAGAGGATTATGATGAGATATAGGAGCTAGTGATTGTTAACATAGAGTTGCAATGTAGTTGGTAGTTATTGTAGGTTCTACCCTTTTCCAACGATGAAAAAATAGACTTCATGTGGTCCAATTAGGGTTGGTTGACTTATGTTTGTTCTTTGTTGTTGCTAGTCATTTTGTCACATTGTTAGAAATATTGGTTTTATGTTGTTTGAAGTTTGATGCTGGTCAATCATATCATTTGCTTTTAGTTCTTGATGTATCATGTGGGGTTAAAGTTGTAAGTTTGTCAAATGCCCAAATGCCAATTATTTTTTGAGGAACTATGGTGTAGATGTGAATATGTATTGCATAGTTTAGGTCTGTAAGCTGTTAGTTTAGTTGTTGCAATATGCAATGCAAAAGAAAGGGGGAAAAAAAAAGTTTGGATTCTTTTCAATGAAATCAACAATATTTCTGAAACATTTTGGTTCATTTTAATTCATAACCCTAAACCCTAACGAGAACTGAATTGCCTCCCCTGAAGAAAATGAAAAGTTTTATACCCATGAACTGCCCTACTTCCAAAAACAAACCCAAAAATGTACCTAGAGAATCCCGTATATTTCAAAAATATTTTCAGTCCCACTAATTTCACATGTAATGTGAATTGATGGCGGAAAACACACTTAAGCTGTCCATCAAGAGTGGGGGAAGCCAGTTACACTCTGGAATAGACCTTGTAGAATCTGTTAAACTAAATGAAATGGTGACTCACCCTACTGGGCTCAGTATGCTCACCATGTTCTGAGGTGGAACATGCCCTACCAGTCCTATTCCATGGTACCAAAACCCCCCACAACAATAGCCCCCCAACCAAACACTACATTAACTCCTCATCCCATGGCCAGGGCTTGGGAGATTCTGTAATAGGGAAGTCTCTGCTCTCAGCATTATGCCCTGGAACGGAGGGTAGAACCAAAGGTCCCCCGAGTTGTAACACGTAATACCTTAGCATCAGGACATTATTCCAATCGGAAAGGCCCAGGTTTAGGGTTTAGGGTTTAGGGTATCATCAGGACATTATTCCAATCGGAAAGCCCAAGGTTTGGGTGTAATGCCTTGCTGCTATAGCATTCCATGGTGTAATGACCAATGTAACCATGTCATTACATCGGACCCTCTAGTATGTCGAGAAAAAGGGCAAAATTTGGATGTTCATGAATTATGCTAAGTAACTTAGCAGGTTCTACATTAAATAATTATGAGAAAATAATCCAAAACTTTTGAGAAATTATTAAGGTGTACTTAACAAGTAAAAACCCACTCTTTAATAAAATTTTAATGGTTGCATAATAATTTGGCAACGATGGCACAAATTATATGGTTTTTAAAAATGCTGAAATATTCAAAAAATATTTTTCTTGTAGAAAAAAAAAAACTGTGAAAGAAAATGTGAAATCTTGTCGAATATTCAAGAATAGTTTCAATTTCCAAATGGAACCCTCAAAATTAATTAATTAATTAATTAATTAATTATTCGACATTAATTATGGTCTGAAGCCACCCGAGTGGCTACAGTATGCCATAGTCTTAGGAGAAAGTAAAGTTATCCGTAAAGTCAGGAAAAGACGGCATCGGAACCCCCTGTTTGGTCACATAGGGGATGAGATTTCAAAAATCAGGAAAAAAAAGGTACACTGGACTTCAACGGGGTATGAAAACGGGGCATGAAACTCAATTTAGCAGCAAACTGAGTTTGCCCTGTCCTTTCTTTTTTCTGAACGCCTTCAACCAATCACTGCTGCTGCTGCTATGTGTACTGTAATTATAAAATGTTCTCGAGCCTGGTGCATTTAATCCGGAGTCTCAGTATTTCATACCCTTATTTAATAAAATTTCATGGACTTTGAGGACAACGGCCAAAAGGGGGGTGAAGAAGCATCAAATGAGGGGTGAAACTCAAGGCCAAACAGGGCATGACTTTACGGATAACTCTAATAATTTACATCAAACTGCCACACCTCCTAAGCTACTATGATAGTACCTATCCATGAGAGTTGAAATTAGGCCATGTTGCCACCCTAATCTTTTGTTTTTTTTTGCTTTTCAAAAATCCGAATGAGCCCATTTTTCTCCAATTTTCAAATCTGGGTCAGTATCTTCTTCCAATGTTTTGGACGGATTCTCGTGAAAAATATCTGCGCCTCTTGCAAGCGGGATACTTGGGATGCATCATCAACTGATGGATGAATAAGTTACAGGGTTTTTCACTCACCAACAATGTAGCCCACATTCTCTCAACTCTCAATGAATGTTTCTGAGCGAGAGTTCCCCCTCTCATGAATGTTTCTCATCTACGAGTCCACTGTTGGTTGTTGATAACCTCTGCTTGAGCGACGAATGAAGCTTGGATGACCAAATCGTAGAGCCCTTCAAGAAAGCCTAATTAGGGTTTGAGCTTCTTGTCTGTTTGTTTCACGTGTGGGGTCTACCACGTAACGAGCATCGCGCGCTTGTGGACTGATCTGCTCGCAGACCGATCTGCTTCCTTTCTTCAGCGCCTGATGCTCTTCTTTGTCTCTGTCTTTCTTCGAATCTTTGTTACATTTTTTTTTGGTCTCTGGTGTACGTCATTTTATTTTTTTGAACGTAAATTAGTCGTGCTTGGCGAAGTGTAGTGCGAGAGAGACAGTCAGAAGAGAGAGAGAGAGAGAGAGAGAGAGGGAAACAGACAGACTCTGAGAGACAGAGATGGTTATAGCAATGGCGCCTATTACACCTCTTTGGCTGCATATAATGTCACCAAGGGTTCGGTCGAGTAATAATAGTCATGTGATGGTAGGGAGCAACAAGAAGAGCTCCAGGGTGGCAGTAGTATCTAGTTCGGCTGTGTCTCCTGGGAAGCCTTCAGAAGGTGGTGGTGCACATCACAACAATTTGCCGAAAAAGGAGCCTTTCAGTCAGAGTCGCATCAGTCGCTTAATGCGTGAGCGTTCTCTTCTTGAAAAGGCCGAGCAGGCGTTATCTGGTATGTACATATACTCCAAGTTTAAACGTACAATCGGGAGGGTTTCTTCTCTGTCTTTTTGAACGCAGGACTGGGCTGTGCAAGTTGGCAAGAGGTGCACTTCGTGGCGTCGGTATCATGTCTTGTTGTTTTGGTTGAATCTTTGTTGGTCGGGATGCAGATCGGTGTATGGTGTTGGAAGGTGATGAAGGATATCGTTGTTGGGAGGCACTTTCGGAGTTCGAGAATATCAAGGTTGTTCCTCATCTTGCTTTTTTGTTCCCTGCTGGAAGCAATTTGTTTATCATAAAACATTTGTGGCTGTAGCCGGACCTTCATTTTGCTGTATCTTGTAAAGATTGGGGCGATGGAATTCCTCTGATCTGGAATTAATTGGAGTTCGCCTGTCAAGTGCAGGAGGATTATGAGGAGAAATGTAACATAGCATCCAGTGATGAGCGTGGAACCGCATGCCGCCCTCTGGAGCGCCTTGAAAACTTGGTGCGGCAGTCAGGTTAGACTGATGAGAACATCTCATGTAAATCTCTGGAGGGGGGGCAGGGGGGGGGGGGGTGGATACTGGGATCTCTCCAAGGATCTGTCTGCATGATGTCTCGGGACATCTTGTTCTTAGTGTTGACAGATGGCACATGTGCAAATGACCAGCCTTTCTTGTCCTTTGGAATTTTCTGATTAGATTTGAAGTTTTGTAAGGTCTTGGTAGGGTTGATCAACTCCTTTGCAAAGTATCCTGTTGGTTCCTGAGGTTCACATGTATGTCTGAACCTGAAGCATTTCATCAAAATGTGAAATCTTTGTTGAAGTTTTCTTCAAAGATTTATTTGTTCCCGAGGGTCACTTAGGTGTCTGAAACTAAAACCTTTCTTGGAGGCAATGCTGCATACTGAACTTGGTTTAATGTAGTGCAGGTGGTGTGTCAGGGCTGATAGACAATGTAATGATGGCTGCAAGAGTTGCTAAGCTGCCCCATGCAGTGGATGCACCACCTGTGCTCCCAGAGGCAGGGGAAAAACTTCTCAGTGTGGAAGAGGAGATGAAGGACAGCTCAGGCTTGCTGCCTGAATCATTGACATCACAGATGCTCCGACATCAAGGGAGACCCGCACCCTGGTTCACCCACCCCCCTGACCACTTCCAGGTGTCAATCTAGAGTTGGTCATCTGTGGCAATCAGCCTGTAAAATAGAAGGAGCATCTGAAAATTTGTAGACAATCCAGAGGGAAATGGCCCCATGTCCAAGAATGTTGGACATTATATCTTGTTGCAAACATGTGAAAAGAGACTGTAGAGGGTAGAATAACCAAGTGTTTTGACTGTTGTACATACTGAGTGAAGTACCTCATGTGAGTGGAGTTGCCAAGTCTGACAGGTGTCCAATGAGGCCAGTGCTAGTTTGAGTATTATTTTGTCAGTGGATTGCTAGTGAATTGGCTATACGTATGTCTCTTATGGACATTACATGAATCCTGTATTTTGCCAAAAAAAGAAAGTTTGATACTTTGTGGGTCAATTGAGACTGAGAACCTATTTCCTTGGTACCACCTTGGTCTTTGTTTGTGCTGTTACCTTGGGAGGTTTCCCCACACAATCCCAGTTAAGGGTACACCTACCTTTCTCAAGGGTCCCTTAGTCTCAGATCAAGAAACAAGCCATTAAGTGCCAAGTTTCTGGGAGTGCTCTCACCTACTACTATAGGAGTGGTTTTTGTTTCTCAGAGCATCATGGAATCATGGCAGTGGATCCTTCATTCACATGGAGGGGTTTCTCTCCAGTTACTGTAGACTCACAAACAACTCTTGCTTTTGTGACTGAGAGGGCTTAATTCCTGCTCAGAAAGGAGCATGAGAGATGTCAACATAGGGTGTGGAAAGAGAAAGCTTCAAGAAAACAGTGAAGCGTTTAGATGGAGATATGGCATGAAATGGCTCCTTTCTTGATAAGGCCCTAAGTGACTCCAAAGATACGTGGGTGTATCCTCTAATTGGGATCATGCTGGTTTCCATCCCAAGACTACTTTCAGCAAATTAAAAACTGCATGCTGTTACATTTTTCTTGCATGCTATCTCTTTGTTCTATAGGTGAGTCTTGCATTTCCAATTTTTGGCACTTGGAAGTAATCGCCCTTATCAGGACCAACAAGCGCTGACCTATGGCTGTTCTGCAAATTTGGTAGCAGTGAAAGGTGACTTTATGCCTGGGTAAACATGTGAGTCAAATGCTAGCACCCTGGTCTGATTGTCTGCTACAATATGCTTATGTTGGTAAGAAAGTTTTGTTTTCACTGATGTTGGTGGGAGTAATGAATCTGCAACTTGATTTGCAGATTCTTCCCCACCCAAAGAATTCAGGGGTGCAACCAACATGGTCAATGGTGGGGTTTGAATACCTCACAAGATTGATATTATGTCAACTAATGTGGTCCCAGTCAGACCAAGCTTGCTATTCAGGGTCCCCTAGAGGGCATTGCTTAGTACAAACACTGACTGGAAGTGTTCAGGTAAGCAGTTTTGCCATTTCCTGATTCACTTGGGTGTTTGGGAGTGCACAGCTAGCCAACTTCTTGAACCATTTAAAAATGTTCTGGACTTCAATTGTTCAGGCTTTTTCTGCCATTTTTGAAAAGCATTCAGTCTGTGGGTGAACAAGTCAATTTTTTTGGACATGTGCAGATTGCATATAAAACTCTTTTGCACTGGCACACAATACTGTGGTGTGCGTGTTGGCAGATTGTACTCCAGCACAATGTGTGCATTTGCAAATTTTCAAAAAACCCAAGATTGCACAAAGCTACAAAATGTGACTTGAAATTATAAACACATCACAAATCCACACATTGTGTGCCATCCAAAGAAACTCAAGGACTGATGAAGTTAGAGAATCATAAAAACTCAAGATCAGTAAAACCCACAAATTGCACCACACAAAAATCCACAATATTATCTAAACCATCAAAGACCACATCGAACAGCAAAACTCATGGGGAAAAGGCCATTAAAACTTTCCCCTACTTGAAAAGAGGAGCTCCAAAGCAATTAAATATTGAACACAACCTATGAGTGTGTACAATGAAACAGCTCAGGGTTCTCATCGTGTGAACGTTGCAAAGTGTTGTTCTCTGATAGTGTAAATAAATAGATAGTAAAACTACCTGTAAGCAGATCAAATTCTCATAGTGTGAATGATGCTAATTGTTGTTCTCCTGGTGTGAATTACCACAAGCATCAGCAGCAGCAGCTCAGGTTCTCACACTGTGAATATTGCCAAGCAGCTCAGGTTCTCATAACCTGAATCTTGCCAAAGTTCCCAAAGTTCTCAACACTTTGGATAGCGTGGTCTCACACATAACTGGCGAGTGACATACACCAAAGCTGGACTTAGTGGTGACTTGAACCCACAAAACCTCTTTGCCAGATTGTGATGAGTCCTAGCCAGTAGGCTGTCAGGGGATCTGGGCATAACAATGGTGTGTTTGTAATCCTGTCTCTTCTTCTTGTTCTTCTTCAATAGTCTTCTCTTGCTGCTGGTGCTACATTAGTGCTCGCTTGTGAATTGTGCTTTTGTGCTGCTCCAAAACCCCAATTGAGCTTCTTTTGAGCTTTTTAGCTATGGCAGCAGCAGCTGGTGGTGGTACCTTGGCTGCTTCTTCTCCAGCACCACTCAGTTCCCACTCTTGCCTCTCGGCTTCTTCTTCTTCTTCCTCGGCGGGTGTGCCTTCTATAGCTACTGGACATTCCTCGCTTAAATTGACGCGTCAGGTAAGTAATTGAGAGAGATTTCCTGCCTTCTCTGGAATGTGTTAGGTGCTATTAGATTCTTTCGGTTTGCTTCCCTCAATGGTTTTTGCCGCAAGCTTGTTGTCCTCCAACAACTGTCGCAACACATTCGGGGAAGGTTTAGATTGTCTGCTATGTATGTATGTATGATTTGTGATAGTTTTGTTGATTGGATTTGTGATTGCGGTAGGTGTGGAATCATCACTCCTCCAGGGTAAGAGTATTCGCAGCGGGAACTGTGCAAGAAGGCGATAAACTGTCCCGTCCTTCTTCGGGTATGTATGAGATGGTTCTTGATGACCGATGATGGTTCAAATGAATGTCTGCAATTTCGATTCCTCACAGACTTATCATTTTTGTGCTTTGAATTTTTACTTGCTTCTTCAGTTTTGGACCATGATTGATGATGGATCAGGGCAATGACGGCATTCCCAATTTGTGTTGAGTCTACATGACAGACAGCTGAGTCTCATATGTCTCTGATGTGAGGGTTGCAAATTTTTCTTGGGGAGATTGTATTGCAGATGGAAGTTGTGGAGTTTCAGTATCACGAAGGCAACTGGTCTCTGTACCCATGGCAAGCATCTGTGCAGACCTCTTGTCCAATGCCTTTGCCAGTGAAAGGGCCCTGGCATCAGGATTTGCTGACAGTATGTCTCTCTTTTTCAATATCTCTCTCTCTCTCTCCAACTGCAGATATCCTGAAATTGTTGCTTGGTCCATAGCAATGGGAACTCTTTAACAGCCAAGTTGTGACAGAACATAATGGGCACACAATGTAAAGTTCTTACAGTATCTGAACATAAAGCATGGACAATGGTTTTGGAAAAAAGAGGAATTGGCAACTGAATTGTCCAAGGTGATGAGGAAAAACCCTAAGCATGTTGGTACACAAGGTTAGGCTTGAAACTATCTCACATGTATTTTGTGAAGACATGAGTGATATGGAGATTGATAGACAATGTGACAGGCCTCCCTGGCCTTTGCATTAGTCCAAAATCTAGACTTAAGGGTGAGATGTCCACATTTTCAAGACTACAAAGATGCCAAGAGGGAAGGACAGTCTCAGAGCAGTTTTTGTATCTGACCTGTGAGGGTGAACCCTAAAATTTCACTTTGCTGGAGTATGATTTCTGGTTAAATTATGCTTGACTGTTTCCTTTGAAAATTCTAGAAAGTGTGAACAGTTTTGTAGTGGCTTAATGACTGGCATGTGATGTCCATGAAGGTATTGACATTCCCTACTTGACACAACTCCTCCTTGAAATGGCTTGTGGTCCAAATGAACTGGGTTGGATTTCTGGCCACAAGGTTACAGTAACCAATGTCTGAAGAGTTCATCCTTCTCTGTCTGTCTTGTCTGTCTGACTTTGTGTAGTACATGGGCCCTCAAAGACTTTGGTGTGACGAGAACAATCCAGTCATCCAGCCTCTTGGCTTAAACCTTGTTATTTTTTGAGACTGGTATGCATATCATTTGTTGCCCACTAAATGAAGTGTGGTTGCATGACCCAGTGCCTGCTTTGAGAGGGAAGGACTATGGGAAAACTAAGATGCGATATCCTGACTATGTGCAAACAGATTCTGGTCTGCAATACAAGGTGAGTGGCTGAGAGATGTAGTAGCTGCAACTCTTCACACCAGAATGGATGTCATGGCATGTCGGTTTCACAGATTTTTATCACCTTCAATTGAGGGACAGATTAGTTCCCATCTTTGCAAGTTTTTAGAAGGTCATCAAGCTGGTCAATTGTAGAAATGAGTGAGTCAAGTTATTCTCTTTTGCCATGGTTGTGAACCTTTCACATACAGGAGTCAAATTTGCCAATATGGTGTTTAATAATGAACTTGGAGGGCTTGCAAATAGCTTGTGGTATGTTTGACAGGCAGTTTGGCTCCTCTTGTCTCCAAATTAATGACAGCTACATTTTCTTGCAGGATCTGAGACCAGGTGCTGGGCCAGCTCCAAAGATTGGCAGTACAGTGGTGGTAAGATTGACATGTTGGGCTCTGGTTCAGTCAAATCTGTCCAGAAGAGCAAAAAGGATCTTTGATATCTTTGAGGAACCAGAGTGGTTTTAATATTGCTCTACCTCTTCCCCCTAAGGGGTCTGTGGCCACAAGGCTAGGGCAAGCACAGTCTTATGTGTGCAATCTCTTATTCATGTCAAGTATACCAGGGGGCTCGGTCAAAACATGTGGAACAACATTAAATTTCTTGCTGTTTGTGATGTCCAGGTAGACTGGGATGGCTACACAATTGGCTACTATGGCCGCATCTTTGAAGCCCGCAACAAGGCAAAAGGTGGTTCCTTTGAGGTACCACTTATTAGCAGCTAAAAGCTTAGTCACTTTGGTGTTAGCTAAAATGCCAGGTCTGCCTAGGGTTGTAAGGTTCAAATTGTGCTCATCTAAAGCCTCACTCTAATTTTCTCCCATTCCTTGTTGATGTGTTCTACAATCTGACAATCATTATCCAAGTTGTGCAGGGTGATCAAAAGGGTTACTTCAGATTCAAGCTGGGAAGTCAAGAGGTATTGTTTGTACATCTTCAGAATTGTAGCAGTCCTTTGATTAGAAGAACTCATGGGAAAGTTTGAGACTAAAGATATTGCAATTGAAAGGCAGGCCAACAAACAATAGCCATCTCTTTTCCACAGAATGTTTGATACCTTCAGAAATACTTCCTTGCATGAATGGAGATGCTTAATTTGAGTGGCTGTGCTGCATCTGAGAGTGGAATATTGAAATTCAATAAATCCTGCTGCTAGAATGTTCTGATTGCATTGTACCTGATGAAGGTTATTCCTGCCTTTGAGGAGGCTGTTGCAACAATGCAAGTTGGAGGTGTCCGCAGGTAATTTCAAAGACAATCTTTTACTTACTGATGCCTTCTCTTCATGACTTTGCAGCCTTCTGTTGGTATCAAAAACACAAGCTTTAACCCTTTGTTCAGGGAATAAAATGGTAACATCAACTAGGATATATGTGGTCAGTTGTTAGAAGACAGAAATATGAACAGACTTAATCAACTTGGGCTTGCTGGTGACTTTGATTCAGGATAATTGTTCCTCCTGATCTTGGTTACCCTGATAATGACTATAACCGCAAGGGTCCACAACCAACTACATTCTCGGTAGGTATATCTGTAACCAACAAAAGGACTTGATGGCAGCCCTAGTACTCTTGGACAGTATTTTCTTGTTGTCTATTTTCTACATATTGCAAAATTCTTGCACTGGAACTCCAATGCTGTGGATCTTCAAACTGGAGCAAGAATACCATAGGTTCAGTTAGTAGCACAAGTAGTCAGACTGTTGTTGTAGAAGTGAAGTTTTCTTTTTTCTTGGGTTTAGTGGGATGAGAAACTGTATACTCCTGCCATCCCCCCTACCATCAGGACTTTAAAGCTTCTGGATTTTACTCATGACCAGGGGCAAGAGTCAAACCTGAGAATTGATACTTTCTTTTCCTTGGTGAGGTGAGGGGCAAATGCTCCTGGTAGGCCCCCCACAATCAGGCCGTTGATTTGATGGGCTTACTTTCTGCCTGTTCTGTCTCTTAAGAATGGTAGCTAACATCATGACACAGTATTGCTGTTCCATCCAGAAATGCTGCAGAAACCCTCTGGTGTGGATTGTTGTATAATTGTTTGCAGAGTATCATATAGTAATGGATACTCGTTGTGAGGAGCTGATGGTTGGTCAGGAGAAATGGCAGCTAGTCACTGCCATTCATGATGAAGGGGATGGTCTGGTACTGTGTGACACTCAAGATTATGACCCTTATTTTTGTGATGCTTGTTTGGTTTGGGTGGAACTGACACAATGGTTCACTTTGAAGTGGTATTTGTGGATTTTCTCTGCAATCTCATATATATTGCTTTCTGCCAGGGCTGCAAGTGACTGTTTTCCTGTTGGAAACATCACAAAGTCATGTATAAGTGCTTGCTTTTGATCAATGTAGATGAAATGTGATTGCTGATTGGTTCTTTGTGATGGATCAGGGACAGCGTGCTCTCGACTTTGTGTTGCGCAACCAAGGCTTGATTGACAAAACTCTTCTATTTGACATTGAACTGCTAAAAGTAGCTGATACTTAGCTACAATGACCTTGATCCTTAGCTTCCATCATTTTTCATGGGAGACATTTCAGATGGCTTTAGTGGGTCAATTGTGGGGTAGATACAGATGCCTTGACCTTCCAAAATCCCCTGATCTTCAGACTTCAGGTTTGGAGATACATGAGCTGTGATTGCCTATTGAAGAGGCTCAAGGTTAATATCTTGAAATGGCGGAGAATTCTAAATGGAAGTTGAGAAATCAAATTGATTGTGAGCCTGTGGATGGAAGGAAAGTACCATTAAGGTGGTGATAGTAATGCTACTGTTGGGCACTATCTAAGTCTGCGCTCAACGCTGTGATGTTGGGTGTTTCATTTTGACTGATGTCAGAGTCAGTGTTTCAAGAAGTGCATCATCTTTTTGTACAGTGTAGCATTCTTCAAAGTCATAACCAATTGTTCATTGATGGCATCTCTCTATTAAGGCAGGTAGTTTGTTTGTTAAACCTGTGTGTATACAGAAAGGTTTACGTATTAGTGTACTAATATGCAGAAGGTGTTGAATAGGCTTGTGTGTAGGTGTGCAGAAAACATGTTAAGGCCAATGAAAATGCTGGATTTGGTGGTCTGAATTGTTCTCTTAGTTGTCTTCAGCGAATTACCAGTTAAATGTGCAATAGGGTTTGGTAGGTTTGTGTTAGACCTACAGTGCAGAAGTTAATGAATATTGAATAATTTTGTGGAAGAAAATTCTATGACATCAAAACCAAAAATTCTAAGGGAAATGGGGGGTGCACTCTTGGATAGTGTTGAAAAGCCCTTGATAAGTGAGATTTCCTGGAGGCAATTTTGTGATTTTTAGACCTTTGGTGCGGGATGTATTGGATTTTATGAATCATTTGGAAGGATAACCTAGTTGAGTAAGGAGTTCACACTTGAGCCAAGGGTAGGGGCCGAGCTTGTATTAATGGAAATAAGCTGCCCTCCAAATACAGTAGAAATTTCTCCAAGTCCTTTACCAATGGGCAATATGGTGAGGAAATATATCCTGGCCCATGACCACAGGAGGAATGACTTGTCTCACAAGTCTGTAGAATTAAAAGACAGGAACTAAACTGAAATGGGCCAGACTAGATCAACAGCCACCAGGGCACCATCCAGTGGAGGCTTCTCATGGCTCCCTTGTGGATGATCCCCAACTATGTTGATGTTGGGTTTCACCTTGGCAACTATCCTGTAAAAGAAAGTAATGTAAGTGGGAGGGTTTCTAGAGCTAGAGTACCACAGGTTCAGACAACTGGTACTAGGCTCCCAGGTCAGTGTAGATGCATGTAGGGTATGACTCAGTTGTGAATAAAGCCCAACTAAAATGATGCCAAGTTTCACCTTACTAACCTATCCTGTTTAAGGAAAAAGTCAGGTCAGTTATGTAAGAAATTAGGTGGCTACTAGGTAAGTAGATGCATAAAGATGGTTAGTACCTAAGGAAGGGCTAATGAGATGTTAGTAGTAAAGCTAACCACTATGGTTATCTAGGGAACTGGAAGTCAATGGAAAATTGTTTCCTGTCTAAACCCCTATCCATTTCTCATCCATCTCTCAGTATGTGCTTGGTGCCTACTGGTTCACTCTGGGGCCTGAAATGGGGCACTCTATTGGACTTTGGAGAAATGGTGTTGTAAAGAGTTTGGATCTTGCTGTTGGTAGTTAGTTATCAATGAAAGGAAGAATCAATCTTTGAAAGCCAACCAGCCATTACTTACAAGCATTGCATGCTGTTTCAAACTGGGTCTTGTGTGGATGGATAAGCACAAGTTGGGGTAGCCGCATGTGTGAGGGATAGCAACTCCAGCATGACATACTCCACCACCAAAATTTGGATGTTTATGTGTGAAAATGGCTACATGTGGTACTTGTAAACTACCCATTTAAAAAGCAATCATCCAACTTAGCTCTTATCCCATCTGTTTGATCTCATACACTTGGGCTAATTGCGGACTTTGGGCTAATGGGGGAACTTCTCCAAGTTTCCCCAATTCCCAAGGAGTCAAGAAACATTGCCTATGGGTGGAATGATTCACAATCTTGTAAGAGCAACTTCTTGTCATGTTCACCTTGTGGAATTTGCTTACTTGTTAAGAGGTGAGTGGCAGTTAATACCGTGTTGTTGGAGTTTGGGAACTTCATGCCTTAGGCTGGTCATCACCAGGCTAAGTTTTGGTTAAATGGAAATACTTTTAATAAGCCAACCAAACATGACCCAAATGCATGGACCTTTCACATTTGGGGGTGATCTGAGGCTTAAGGGAAAAGAATTGAGCAAGGTTAGCACTAAGCACCTTATGAGACAAAGATCTTTGTTTGGAGGCCGTTTGTCATGTGTTACAAAATTGACAATCAGTATCAAAATTTTAAAAGTTGCACACATAAAACATTCACATAGAAAGATTAAAACCTTATTCACATAAAACTGCGTTCAAAGAACAAAAAACTAAATAAAATAAAATTCAAATGTTTAGGAATAAATACCTGACATGGCACCATACAAGTTGTAAGTTACATTCACTTATTTCTTGCCTTTCTTCAATTGATATTTTAATGTCTCCTCTTATTTGACATAGGGTAGAACCTCCCATCACCAAACATTTATTTATCATTGAACACTTTCCAATATTTTTCTTGTTCCTTAAGCAAATTGAGCTATTTTGGTGTCATTGGGTGTGCAAATTGGAGGGTTACAAAATGTTCTTTCAGCATAAAAAAAATAAAGGAGCAAGAGGATGAGTGATAGTTTGTTTCATTTTTTTGTTCATTTTGAGTGATCAAAAACCTGGTGGATGCACTGACTAAGGTTTTGCAAAACTTCTTTGTATTGCAAAGGCAAAGATGCAATGATCTAAGATTTTGAGCTTGAAATCTTAATCTGTTTTTAATTCACCCATCACCAAACACCCCATATCTTCTCCCTTCCCTTATTGATTTGAACAATTTTTGCAATGTTGGAAGCGCTAGGTAGAGGGTTACAATGATTTTTAAGTTTCAGAAGCAGAGGAACAATGTGTGAGAAGTCAACTTCCTTTGAGTTCTTACATGTTTGCTCACCAGCCTATCTACCCTATTTGATTTCCTTTTATTCTCACTATTTTCTTCTTCTGTTAGAAAATTTATCCTACCCATTAGGTTGGGAAAGGGCCTTGGGAGCGAGGGCATTCCTGGAATAAAGTTCTTTTGCAAAGCAAGGGAAGGGCTCAACCTCAATCTGGGGAATGTCACTCTAAGAATTCTTTACCCATGTGATACACATTGTTGGGTGGGTTTAGTTGGGTGTGCTTTTTCTTGGAAATTGCCAGTCAAACAATGAGAGAATAAAGATGAGTGAAACACAAATTTACAATGCGCTTGCCATGCAAGCCTTGCTCAACCTTTGGATCACACATAAGATCACACAAGTTATTGTAAACATACAAGTTGTTATAAACTTATGGTTTACATTTGAGTTTTAGCTTACTTTAAAATAAAAAAGGAGGTGGACATCCCACATGCAGAAGTTATCTTTGACATAAGTGGGATAAACATAAAATGTAATGAGATACCTAATCTTAATGAAACCCAAACGTCAACATTTTCATAGTACACCAGAAGGGTCTGGTGTAGAAATGAGTGCCATCATTTGAATGCATTATACACTAAAATCCCATTGGGGCAGTAATAGAACCATTCCTATTCAAAACTAGTGTGAAACCCAAGATCCACCCCACTAGAACACCATGCAAGTGTGAACTTCAAATGCACCTGATGCTTGAATGAGAAGAAAGTAGCTAAGAATAGCCCCCAGAGGAGCACTCTAACCTAAAACATTGATTTTTCATAAAATATAAATGGACAATGATAGGGAGACCCTATCCTCTCTAGTTAAAGCAACTGAATTGTTTTGGTTGCATGCATTTGCAACAATAACCCCAAGTCGAAACTTCCACGCTCTTCTAGCTTGAAAGCTTGTTGAAACAATTGCCATGTCAAAGAGAGAAAATGAGTTGGAAATTAATTCAACATATGCAATTGTGAACAACTTGAGGCCTAGGTATAGGAACATGAACAATCCAAAGTCGTAATAGTTGTGAGTGTGGGGCCTTAGTCAAAATTATTCACAATCTCCATTTTAGAGTGCCATAGAGTATAGAGTGATTCATATCAATTCGTTGGGGAGTGCCATCCAAGTTCAGAATTTCTTTATTTTTTGCCATGACCTTCCTTGATTGTCCCATTACCAAAAAACAATTCTGAATCTTTGGAGCCTCCCCCATATAGAAGTATTCACTCCAAACATAGAAAAATTAAAGTACCAATATTGGCTCATGTTATATAGGTTCCAAGAGGACAACTTTGGGCAAAGCATATGGGACAAAGTGAGGTGCTATTGGGAAAATGTTGGGGAAAGCATTGAGAACTTTGGGGAACATGATGGAAACCCATTTGGAACTTGACGGAACATATTGAGAACAAAAAAATTCCAAAAATATCCAACAGACCGCCACCCTCCCCAAAAGAAAAAAGACTAGGCTCTTGGGGTGCATGCTATCTCACTTCATTGGCTCCCAAAAATTTCTATGTTTGCCTATGTTCTTTTATCATTTTTGGCCTAGGCTAATGGCAAGGGTAGAATTGCCAGGACTGTGGCTGGCACAAATACTTTCAAATTGTGAGATCACATATACTAGTGGGTGCCCGTGACCTTCGGCCTGTGAAGTCCCCCTCATCCTCCACAACATTTGCCAAAGCATATGGGCCGAAATTCTACTGTCTGTCCGGCTTCGACGGACCTGCAGGGACTCTCCCGTGCCCAGCCCGCCCGCGCTGGCCACCGTCACAGCCAGTCAGCCCCTCTCCCGTTCCCAGCACGCACAGGACCTGCAGGGACTCTCCCATGCCCAGCCCACCCCTACTGGCCACCGTCACAGCCAGTCAGCCCCTCTCCTGTTTTTGTCGGGCCGGGCTCGGTCGGTCGTCTGTGACAAACGCGAACTCCGTCATAGACGTAGTGAATTTATACATAAGATTACTAGTCCAAACCTAAGAATGCCATTTCCATACCACCATAATATAACCACCAAATGTACGTGAAATTCATCCATTTAGGCAAATTATACATCCACCAAAATGTTCATAGCACAATCTTCTGACAGAACAACATGGATGATGGAAAATATAGACAGCTGAAAGAAAGGCACTTGTTGTTTGGGGTGGAAAGAAAGTCATGCATCCCATACCTCCTGTTCTTTTGCCTTTTGCTACAAGAAAGATTGCAGAAAAACAAAGGAATGAATGATGTAAGAAAGAAAATAAATAAATAAATAAATAAATAAAAGAAATACACTCTTTGTACAGAACAACCTCAGTTATTGGAGTATCTGGAATCTACCAGAGGTCAGAAGAGGCATCAGTCAACCAAAACAAAAGTCAACAACAAATTTGTAAACAAATATGGTAGTGTATACACAGGCAGCTTCAACACATGTTTGTTGAATAATTTAGTAAATTTGAATATTCCATGTTGGAAAAAAATTCTAGAATTTTTATAGATTATTTTATTTTCCTTCACAAATATTTCTTTCAAAACAAAAATTTTGGAAAATTTTCAACATTCTTACAAATAATTTAATTAGTTTTGAAGCTGTCAAGGCACTACCTACAGTATGTATGTCCCAAATCCAAAAACCCTAAAAAAACATGTTATATTGTTCAACTCTTGTGGGGACTAATGGAAGGAGATATTTAAGTAGTTTTCATTTGGTTCCACTTCCACGAATGTTCACAAGGTGTGACTCTGAGTTGTGGGTTCATGTCTTTGGAATTTCATTGAATATTTTTTATTTATTTGTTGCCACTGGTGGTCTGAACTTTGAACCAATGTTGGGTAAGTATTTGATTTTACTAATAATCAACATTATTATTAATAATATTATTATTCTGTTTTGTAATTGGGGAATCACCTTTTGTTCCGGCTTTTGCAAAGAATTAGAATAAAAGAATCATCAATTTCCATTATTTCAAAACACCTAAAGAAAACCATGAAAGAACAGGTTGTTACAAAGGTGAACATTCATTTACTTCTTTTTTTCATCAAAAGCGCGGTTCATACATCAAACCATTGATATCTTCAATTTGCTTTGATAACCAGAGTAGTTATGAACCCTAAGAACACATAATAACCATGCCGTTTATTCCTTTCATTTAATAACTAGAATAGTGAACATCATGTTGTCACCAAAATTTGAACCTTAGGCCTTGATACCTCAAAACTTAACCGGGACTTGCTCAATACCCTTGACCTACCAATAGTGGTTTGAAATAGTGTTGTTTGGTTCTTCTTTTTGATCAATTTTGATTTTGGTTCTCAAGCCAGTTATCAGCGTATCTAGACTATGGATTTTAATTTTTAAAAAATAGAATCAGAAGCAGAATCAAAACAATCTGGCCTTAAAGCAGCTCAAGTGATGGTCATCATTTTATCACCATTGAAGAAATTGCATTACTTGTTTTTCCCTCCCCACCCACCATCGTGAAAATTGTGGTGATATAAGGTCAGACAATGGTTAAATGTAACAACTATGGCCCATCATTACAAGTGATGAATGAACAACAATTATTTGATGTTTCCTGACTCTTTTAACTTGAAAAATGTGACAATTCTACAAGCCAAACCCAAATACTGGCACAAAAAGCACCAGATTTTGGCAGAGCTTCTTCATCCAGATTTTAACCTACAATGTCATTCTTGGAGCTACTCAAAGAACCAATATCAACTTTGCAAGTGTTTTAGGCATGTGGTTGATATAGGTGGTCACTTTTTATTCGTTGCACAATGCTAGTCACTATTAAAATTTCAGTTTTCAGCTATGTGTAGGTAGAAAAAACTGGATCCAATTTGGAATCGAACCCACCTGGAACTTGTTTTCAAAGAACCAAAAGTCAGAAGTCCTGAAATGTGAAGAACTGGAACCGCAACTGGACTAGAGGTTCTATCAAATGAAAACAAATTCCTTGAACTGGAACCAAGGGTTTTTTCAAATTTAAAAAAAAAAAAATTGGAACTGGGACCTGAGGTTCTCTTGAAAAGTAGGAACCCAACAACACTTGTTTGAACTAACTTAGTGTTCGGTGGTTCTTTCATGAAGAACCTCTAGTTCTACAATAAACCCCTTTTATAATCACAACTCTGGTGACCACTTTTTTTTGTGATATTAACAAATTAAATTGTGATTCAAACATGTATATTCACATTCCATACAAACCTTACAAGATTAGGACTTAGGAATGTTTTTTTCCGTAAAATAGTCTTTTTACACTAGAATAAAGGTGTCAATTTTTTAATTTTTTTACATGGGTTATTCTAAGCTTGAAGAAGGTTATGATTTTGCCTTGTATTAATATATCACATTGAATTTGAACTTTTTGTGTATTTTGTCAATTGGATTATATATATAATTTTTTTTAAAAATTGCTTATATATCTTTTGTTCATCTGCAATAGACAGTTGTTATTTCTTTCCTTTGTCTTCAATTGGATTTATTGTTGTTAGTTTCCATAATTTGAACATAAAGTAACACTAACATTATCAAAGGAAACTACAATTTACAAAACTTTTATATGTGTTTTAGATTTTTCTCATTATAATTAGTTTATTAAAAAAACTTTGCAAATGTTTTGTATTACTAACAAGTGTGATAGTGACTCAAAAAAATGATGTTTCTTATCAAAATGGATGATTATCACCCAAAAAAAAAAGCAGTGTGACACAAACAAGAATATGACTAAATTGGTGTGATTATAAAAGGGTTTTATTATAATTCTAAAAAAGAAACTAGAGTGGTTTCAGCTCTCATCATGAAAAACTGTGAAATAGAACTCTGTAATAACTGGGTTCCAAAAAACAATCTTGATTTTGTTTGGTTTTTCCTAACTGGAAGCGATGGTTCTAAGTTTTAACCTAGACAACTGGGTACCCTATGAAGACTAGTTTGGGCTTGTGGTAAAGGCCAGAGAGCCATTGGGTGATGATGATGATGACGATGAAGTAGCTAGTTGTCGTAAACTTGTCAATCGATCAACTTATATTCCATAAGTGAGTGGAGGGGCCCATGAATCCAGGGGTCCATGAATCCACCCACGACATTTCACGTGAACCCAAGATCTCTTCATTTAGTATAAAAGAAAAGAGGAGGGGAAAACCACCCAAAAAACCAACATTGTCCATTTTGTTGGGGATTCTGAGTTTTTTAAAACTTTCTTTTCCCAGCTGTGCCCATGGGACACAGCATGTGTGCGCAGTTGTCGCAAAGGCTGCCACGAGGAGTACTAGTAGTCGTCAAGTTGCTGCGTACATTGAATCAATTCAACAAATTATACGTCTGTCTACCTTGGCCAGCTTCCACACTAAATATGTTATTTTCAGAATTTTTTTCAAATAATCAAAAAGATTCTGAAATGGAAAACATTGAATGTACACAAATTTTCAATGTTATTTTGAAATTTTTAATTATTCAAGATTCAATAGTTTCAGCGTAGATAAATAATAAATAATTATTCAACCGACATGTGTCAAAGTTGCCAAGGGACTACGGTATGAATAGAAAGTTTCTCCACTCAGCTCTCCTCCCCCCCCCCCACACGTTTTGTTATGGGCTAGCGTGAACCTGCACCCACCAGCTCACCTTCCACTGGATGGATGTCCATTATGACTCGGTTGTGGATGAACAAAAAACTGAGTTAATATTCTGGTTTCACCTTGGTAACCCATTTGTATGAAGTAGGTCCTATATATAGGGTAAATAGGTAAGAAAATAGGTGACTAGTGTATTTTGAGGGATCTCCCCCAGCAGAAGAATCCGAAGGGGTGATGCCAAGGGAGCTCCCACAATTTTATATGTTGCCATATTTCCATGGAAATATTTCTTTTCTACTAAAACAAGAAAGAAGCCAGGAAATAAAAAGAGAGTTGTTTAGGTCAAAACCGTGGCCCTTATTTCCAACCATTATTCATCAAATTGGTGCCATGTTCATTTTCAGCTAAATTTTTCCAAAATGTGAAAGAAAAAAAAGGGAATCTTTCATCAAAATTTCTTATTTATCTGGGGAAAAAAAAGAGAAAAGTTTCAGGAATTTTTTTTTAAAAAAATTCACCACATTTGGATTCTGATTTTAGTTTGGTAGATTTGTTTTTGGCTAGCCAATGATGCAACATCAGAAGATTGCCAAAAAAATCACTGCGAGGGCCCTTATTCCTTGTGTGTGTGGGCCTTTATTCCAGCCCTTATTCGTTGCGCGGGCCCTTATTCCGGTAAAGCCCACAGCCCGGCTGCTTGACCTACCACGTAAATAGTCTCCCTGTTGCTGTTGCTTCTTCCCACGCTGTTTGTGTGTGTAGGTGGTAACTTGGCACGACCCCGGGTGCCACGGCAGTCGTCAAACACGTGACACGCCAACGCCAGTGTCAACTGCAACCGTGAGGTGATCCAACGACGACAACAAACGCCCGAAAAAAACAAACACGGTCTGCCCGAGTTCCAGCCGCCTCCTGCTGCCCTGCCCAGCAGGTGTCGTATGTGTTGATTCGGTGGTACCAGTGTTTTTCTGGGCAATTTTGTCTAATAGCCAAAGTGGCAATGACCCACAGAAGATTTAGCCGGATTTGGCTACTACAAGCCAAATATGAAAGAAGAATTCCTTAAACATCCTTCTATATTTTTGGCTACAGACTTAAATAGAATGTGTTAAAAAATATGGCGATTTTTTTTGATTGGTTAAAATTTGGCTATTGAAATGTAAAAAGAGAACTTGATTTTAGCATTAAAAAAGTCTTCAATATGGCTTTTTGGCTATACATAGACAGCAAAGACAGGAAGGCTGTTGGGTACTTACTTAGAGGCGTGGAACTTGCAAGGCAAGGCAAGGCAGCGACGCAAGGAAGACAAGTGCGAAACAAGCAACGTAGCCTACCTCCACTCCCCCCGGCCCCCAAACTACGTAACAAAACGAAAAAACGATCTTACTTGAAAGGGAACTCCGAAGGAAAACGAAAGGAAGAAAGGAAAAACGCGCAATCGTATTCACTTTGCAATCGTCGGCTCCACTGCACCACCTCTGGATTTCATGCACAGCTTCCATTCTGTGGATTTCTTTTTTAACTAGGTTGGGTTTTGTTTTTTTGTTTGAGGAGAGCGGCGGAGTTGGGTATGTAAAGATGAGTGTGGAGCCGACTTGCAGACTTTGCAGGTGGATGTGATCGGGGAAGAGAAAGTGCAGCAAAGAGTGAGAGCGACATCTAGTGATTATTAGGTCATAGTTATTACTCGCAAGTTTAGTTTTTGAGAAATTTGGTTCCTTTTTTTTTTTCCGTTTTTGCAAGACTTGGGTGGGTGGCTAGGTGGGTTGATCTCTCTGTGAAATAAGGTAGAGGTTAGGGAAAGCTGTTTTGTTTGTTTTGTTAAGGCGTAGGGGTGCCGGTGCGCACTTGCAAAACAACTGGGGATTTGTGAGTACCTATCTTGCGAATTGGGTTTGTGTTCGTTTTTCTTTATGTTGGGAGCAGGATCCATGGCTATGTACTCGAGCTCTCCACCTGCGACATGGTGCAGCAATCCAAATGCTACAAGCACTAGTACTACGAAGACAGTAGCTACGGCTACGGACGTTGATTTGCATACACGACATCCGCACTCATCAAAATCAGTTCAAGGAGGGCTTTCCAGTCTGTTTTCAAACAACGCTAATTCCAGACCTGTTGCTACTGCTGTACACCATTCTTCTTCTTCTTCTTGGTCACATAGCGATGCACTCGAATGCTCCGGCCACTCTTGTAGTACTTCTGGAACCATGCGGGCTGATGTAGCCAGCCACCAGAGTGTGTTACGGGAGACTGGAGAGACTCGCACTGGAGCGGTGAGTATTCCTGTGTCCTCTTCGCTGAGATCTGGAGAGCGTGTTAGCCCCGTTTCTGTGTTGCAAAGCCCTACAGTTTCTCGCCATGGCTCCTCTCCCGCGCACTCTCTTGGTGGTGGTGGTGCTAGTAGGGAAAGTGTAGGCATTAGTGGTTTGCCGCCGTTGGATCCGCACCACCACATGGAGCGCGCCTCGCGCAGGAAATCCTCTCTACCCTTCGCAAGAAGTGTTGGCTTCGAGGTTAGGAACGGGGGAGGTGGTGGTGGTTTTCCTTCTCATGAGCATCAGTCTCGGATACGTGGTGGTTCTCTTATTGCTGCTGCTTCTTCTGACACAGCAGATCATAGTACTACCTCTTCTTCTTCTTCTTCTTCAGATTTGCTTCTTCATGTGCAAGCGTTTGCTCCTAGCATTTCTTCCTCCCTTGGAGACTCTCCTCTCGACACTCTTGCTCTTCCTGTGAATCCATTTCCTGCAGGAAGAGGGGGTGCAAACAACACAAGCAATTTTCAAAGAGAGACGCCAGCTGTCCTTGAAGCCAGAGAGAAGCTTTTGCAATTAGTTGAGGAATCTAATGGATTAGCATCCCTAGCTCCTCCCTCTCCCCCTCATGCCCTAGAGGAAATTGATACCCCAGTGCCTTCATCTGCAATCAAGCTGTTGGAAAGTGCACAGGCACAGCACAAGGTCTTCTGTAATCCAACTGTTGTGAAGGCCTTCAGGCTAGCCGACGATGCACATAAGGGACAAGTAAGTATGCACCCACTCTCTCACAACATGCCTGCATTTATCTGCTTTGGGCACTGATCTATCAGAGGAATCTCTGTCTGCATTTCTTGGCTTGATTGTTGGCTTCTCTCAGTCATCTTATTGTCTCTTTTGCAACCTGCTTCACTCCACTCCTTAGTCTGCATGGTGTGTGTTTCTTTGAGGGATATCCTTCACTGAATCTGAACTGTGTTTTTTTTTCCCTGGTTATCTTTAGCTCATCTGGAAGTTCAGTTCTGTGACATATGATGATCCTTGTGTCATAGTGCCTGAAATTGTCCTCTTCCTCTTTCTAGAGGTATCAGGAGCATTGTTATCTAAGGATTTTGTCATTTTGCAGTTGTCTACAATCTGTCTGTCTTGCAATGTCTTATTAGGGTTTGTGCAAATTGGATGTGCAGTTTCGCCGGAATGGAGATCTATATCTTACACATTGTGTGGAAACTGCCTTGATTTTGGCGGCAACCGGGGCAGCTAGTACAGTGGTCGCTGCAGGGTTATTACATGATGCCATTGATGATTCCAATTTGAGTCAACAGCTATTGCGGGGTGCAATGGGAGATGAAATAGCAGACATTGTCCTTGGGGTATGTTGTTGCAACCTTGCAGGCTTTTGTGTTGATTTGTAAAGCCTGTAGACCATCTGGGTACTGCCTCAGTGCTCAACCAATACAGTGTGATTCCTTTGTTAGGTGTAGAGAGGTTGATGTAAGGGTACTGTTTGACTGGATTGAAGAATTCGCATAAGAATCTCCTGAGTCCTTTGGCACCTTCTTCATGGACTAATGATGGCATGGATACTCTATCTCCAGGTTTCAAGATTAAGTGAATTCAGTCAACTTGCCCGAGACAATCAAACAGTTCGTGACCCAATGGAAGCAGACCGATTACGAAATATGATTCTGTCGATGGTTGATGTTCGCGTAGTGCTTATCAAGCTTGCTGATCGCCTGCACAACATGAGGACTCTGGGGGCTCTGTCATTTCGTAAACAACTCCAGATTGCTAACGAGACCCTTGAAATCTTTGCACCTTTGGCTAACCGGTTAGGTATTTGGAGCTGGAAAGCAGAACTGGAAGATCTCTGCTTTAAGCATCTGAAGCCTGAAGAGTATAAGGAGTTAGCAACAAGACTGTCTGGTTGCTGCCGGGAGGGAATAGTTATGTCTTCAATTCATCAACTATACGAAGCTCTGCAATCGCAAAGTGTTCAATTTACAGACCTCAGTGGACGACCCAAGAATCTGTACAGCATCTACAAGAAAATGATGAGGTATGTATGCTGCTGTCCTTTGTCTAGTCAGAGAACAGAAGCTTCATAGATCCTCACTTTTGTTCTTGAGGTGAAAATTCTCTGTGAGGGCGTCTTCCTGCAGGAGAAGAATTGAGTCTCATAATCTGCCCCATGCTTTGTGCTTGCAGGAAGGGACGGACTGTTGAGGAAATTTTTGATGTCCGAGGGCTGCGCCTTATTGTTGTCGATGAGAAAAGTTGTTATGATGCTTTACGCATTGTACATGAACTTTGGCGGCATATTCCAGGACAATCCAAGGATTACATAGTTATGCCAAAGCCTAATGGGTAAGTCATCCTAAACTCCATGGAATTGGTGGGCTTGCTCCAGTTGTGCAATTTTTGGCCCAAAGTTTTGCGATAGACTAGTTTCTTGTAGTATCATTGATCCATGCGACAATCCATGCAGGTATCAGTCACTACACACAGTTGTGTGGGGAGATGATGGATATCCCTTGGAGGTCCAAATAAGAACAGTGGCAATGCATCACCAGGCAGAGTTTGGATTGGCTGCTCATTGGAGATATAAAGAGGATGATAGCATTCACTCATCATTCATCCTTGCACGGGTTGAGTGGGCTAGATGGGTGTTGACCTGGCATAGTGAGACTCTTGACACCAAGTTGCGGTTATCTCCCTTAAGAGCAGATTTGAAACCACCATGTCCCTTTCCTGTGCACACAAGTGATTGCCCTTATGCTTCAATGTGCTGTGGACCTCAACTCAGTGGGACTGAACCACTCCTACTCATCAAGGTTGAAAATGAAAATGTAAGTCAAACACACCCTGACCTTTATTGACAATTGTTTTATGTTCCCGTGTTTTGTGCTAGTTGAAATTGATGGATTCTGAACCTTACTTGCAATGTCTTTACAAGGCACAGTCTCTTAACACATCTCCACCAACACTTGGAACTGGTTTGTCTACAGATGGTCATTCAGGAACTGCCTCCAGGTTCAACTGTTGCTGACCTCATGTCAACCAGGAAGTCAGATATTGAGTCTCTAGCAGTTTCATCAAGACGACCAAGTCGAAAAGAAGCAAGGGTTAAAGTGAACCATCAATTTGTCGATACTTTTCAACAGAAGCTGAGGATGGGTGACTTGGTGGAGGTCACAATGGTGGTTGTAACCTCCCAACCAAGTCCAGTACAAACCACTAGTGGTGAAGAACAGCGCTGTGGAAAAATTGCCCTGGAATTCCAAAGGGAGCAACTGAAGCGTTTGTATCTCGATGGAGGAGACTGTAGTGGGGAAACAAGAAGAAGCACACCATTGGAGAGGAGTCCTAGTGTTGCTGGCCTCACATAAGCTGGACTGATAGAGAATAGAAAGGACAAGTTTAGTTGCATAATCTAATCCGTCTCACACTTCTGTACATAATTTTTCAGGGACTTAGGTAGCTTGATTCTTTGCATTTGAATAGGTTGTAAAGCATTGTGTGTCAAAACAAACAAACATGTGTACTTATCAATTGAAAAAAGCGGCTTGCCATGCAGTGTAAAGCCATTTGTATATACAAAAACTTGTATGCTTCCGAAGCAAGAAGTATCATCTCATGTATCAAGTTACTTTTATCAGATGGTACTTCTATTCAATCTGATGGCAGTTCTATTCAATCTGATGTATCAGTCATAAGTAGCAGCTGAGTTACCAAGTTACCAAATTGAGACTGTCAAATGTATCCTGTCAATGATACAGAACATGAATACCAATGGCCAAAGATTGACAGCCGTGAATTACATAAGTCAGGTTGCAAGTGGTTGCTTTTTCTTTTTCCAGGCTGCATGGTTATGACTTATGACTCACACTTGGTATGCAAACCATTGACAAGTGAGCAAATTGAAGACAGGTGCATGGTGATAGTGTCCTACAGGTAGAAGGATAGGAAAAACAATAAAATTGGTCTGTAGGAAAAGCAATGAAGTAGTTTGAACTTATAGGATGCTTAAATGTTTACTTTGTATCCTGTTTAAAATTACGTTTCAACAAATCTTCTTTGGACAATCATCACTTTGGCTACATCACAAAATGGAGGGGGCAGAAAAAAAAACTGCATAAATATTCTCATACAGCCAAATTACTAGTCCAATTGGAAGCTTGTCCCATGATCCAAGCACAACATTCAGCTAACTAAATTGAAGCAATTCCTCACATCATACAGAAGGCACCTTTCCATGCACCCCAAGACCTTTGAAATTTTGCTTCAAAATGATCCTAACAATTGGGAGTTTCACAGTCATGTTCCTGAGACCATCATGTGAAAAATACATGTTGAAGTTTCCGAGAGCATCACAAAAACCCAGAGATTGTACACAGTGAACAACTAGCATAACTAGTCTAAGAACTGAATCCAATAACAACCTTACAATACTTATCCCCAATTGACTTGTGTCAAAAGAAGTTCAAAATTATACTCTACACTTGTAGGAGGATTTACTCCTTGCAGATTGTGCTTGTGGCCAGCCAGTCCGGTACCAATAATATCTCCTCACTGGTACAATATCCAAATACATTTATTAATGCTGGTCAAAACCACCTCCTTGGCTTTTGATTGGAACGAACATGATGGCTAACAGTTGACAGCCTTGCTCAGAGCAGTTGGAAAATTGGCAAATCTTAGATGTACCCATATGGTCTGAATTGTTTTGCCAATCTGCCCATGTATATCTTAATAGAAATAGAAACACACTTAAGCTCACACATAAAGTGTTTGCTCGAGAGAGCTTGAGGGAATTGCAGTATAGAGCCAGTCATAAAAACTTGGTGGACTTGGAATCCCCATTGCTCGTGTTCTCTCAGATATTATCTGTGCCCGGGTTATCCGCCGTTTCTCATAAGCTTCTAGGGCACTCCTGATGAAGGAAAAAAAAATCAGCACCAGCAATTCACAACCTAAACCAACAGATGTGCCACAGATTCTTGCGCAAAGCAACACAGCATGATAAACACAAATGTACAAACACAATGTGATGGTATCCCAAAAGAATTCCAATTCCTGTTCTCTATGGTCAGCTGGATCTCTTAATATCAAATGGAGACAATATTATCGCTTCCCTGCCTTTCTCTACATCACTCCTGTCCTTTTTTTGATGGCTATGAGATCTCTGAATCAGAAGTAGTTACAGAATAATACCACATTCTGACATCATAAGGCTAGTTGCCTTCACCATAGAAAAAACGAGCAAATGGGTATGAAAGAGAACCTTAAATTAGAAGCTGATGACAGTTGCAGGGCAAGTTCTAAGCCATCCTCAAAGGCCAGATTGGCACCCTGTCCCAATGCTGGCGTCACAGCATGAGCCGCATCTGCACATATAGTCAACTTCAACAGAGATTTCAAAATCCTGGCAATCCCAACATCGACAGATCAGGTATTGCTTCTACTAGCTGCCTTCAGATATGTGGAATATTCGGAAACATCCATACTCATGCCAGATTAGCTGCTGATGGAATAACATTCTGATGTGTTTCATAATTTTCTATCTTGCCCTCTCCTGACCTCAATTGCTACCACAAGACATTTCTGGCAAACAGAAACAAAGAAGCATTCATGACAATTATGTCCAGGATTATGAATCATTGAAAACTTGACGCATTTTAACAGATCAAAGGGACCCTCATGAACAACATTGATGTCTAATGAACACTGATGTTAGGAAGAACTGAGGTCGTTCTTAGTGAATTGTACCTCCAAGGAGGACCACCCGTCCACAAGCCCATTCTTCCAGTACAGGGAGATCAAGCACCCTTCTCTCCAATATCAACTCTCCATCTGTAACCTGCAATCATAATCCACAGCTCAGGTGCATAATGGCTTTAGAGCTTAGAACCTGGTTGCCAAAAGATGGCCAGCAGAAAGGGAGAGTTATGAGGAAGGGATAAATTCATTTAAGGTGATGGAAGCTTAGGAATGACACAGCAAGCAAGCTTGAGGCTTGACCTCAAGAATTTTAAGAACAAGATCCCAGCCTTCATACTCCTGCCTCAACCTTGCTTTGACCTCTGCAGGGTCCTTAGACCGCACTTTAGTGCGACCATCTGTGGATTCATCAGTCAAGCTGCCGGCCCAGTAAACCTTCCCACCAGAACCATTGACGATGAACATGGTTCGCCCATTTCCTACCGCAGTCATAGAACCTACATTTAAGCCCTGCACAAACAAATCTCTTTCATCTCACCTTTCTGTGGATATTCTGACAAGTATGTTTACATTGAATTTGAGATGGTGTTTCCCTGAGTGATCCCTAACCATCAGAACCCTATCCCGCTGGGAAATCAAAGAATGAGAGAGATACAAAACAGACAGGCAATTGTAGATTCAACCTCCCATAAGACTGGAATCCTGAACTGTAGGAACATAGACAAGAACATGGGAATAGTCCACTTGGTATCCACCCAGAAAATTCTACATTTTGATTCAAACTCAGGAGAATACTTGTGACAGCAAATATTCTGAAGTGGGAAATAGGGGGAACCAGGTCACTGCAGAGATCTTCATCAATCAAAGCACGCCAAATTGTGCGCCCATTGTCACGTGGTGGTATTGACCCAAAAAGCTTGGAGCGAACTACAGAATGGATGCCGTCAGCTCCAATGACCAAAGGGGCCTGCTCCCACAGAGTAACATCAACTGTGATTCCAATCATTCTAATCACACAAGGAGAAAAACCCAAATGATAAACACAGTGAAATTGTTTTGCCAAGAATGACATCTGTGAACTTCATCCACAGTCAGAGTCCTTCTAAATCTGGACAACATAGAATAGTGTATCTTAGATTTAAAAGAAAATTGTCTGTAGAAGAACTACAATTGAAAGGGGACCCTTCTTCTTCAACATGACCACATTTTTACCTTGACACTAATTAATTCATCACCCTTTTGAAACTGTACAATTGCCCCTTCCTCATCCTGTGCACTTACAAAACCACCAAACCTTCAGTTAGGAGTGAGTGCACACTTTCAACTCACAACTTGATAGTTCAAACAAGGTCAGACTTGTAATGGGATCAAAGCAGTCAAACATGTTCAGGGGGGACAAAAGGAAAAATACACTTGCAGACAGCAGGAGTATGTGCCAAACAAGAAACAAAAGATGGGAATTGTAAAATGGACAGAATACAAATGTTGGGCATCTGATGTGTCCTGGAAAAGGAAAAGGAAAAACAAAAGATAGGAAAGATCTGTTTACCTGCGAAACATCCAAACACTTGTAACCCATGTGCTTGCAATCATCAGGCAAAGCATCAGACAAAATTTTATGTAAATCCTCCCAAAGAACAGCAACTGCTGGTTGCCCATATGTCTTCTCCATGCGTTCCATTAGCTCCCATGAGCTTACTTGCTCTCCAGTCTTGGGGTTCACAACCCATGCATGCGCGTCAACAATTCCTGCTTCCCGTAACTGCATGGTTTTTCGGGAGGCCAAATCATCACTGACCCACACTTGAGATTTGCAATTGTCGGTGGTCAAAACAATAATTCAACACTGAATGAAGGGTGTTTAGGGTTTAAGGTTTAGCCAACACCAAAAAGTCCCTTTGTTTAATCTTAGAGAAAAACTCTACCTTGGTCACTATCTCTGGGTCAGCCTTGTATAGTACTTGACAACCATTCGGGAACACAGTTATCAATGTGCCTTGACCCCCTGATAGTTTCAAATTCTGCTCATACACCTGCCACACCACCATGCCCACCACTTCAAAACTCCCAGATCATGGCTTACTTACCCACCCGTCCATCCACCCATCCTACAAGCTAATATGAGACTTCGAAAATCAGGTCTCCACAAAATAAACTTTCTCACATCTTCTCCGCAAGTGTTATGTATTCCAAAACTCCACTATGTTTTCCTTTAGAGCAGCATCAGCAGCAGCATCATCATCATCTGCATGGAACCTCCTAGATATGACCACCATCCTCCCACCAATGGATTGTGCAAAGCTTAACAGAGAGTCCTACAGATTGCTCAAAAATATCAAGAGAATTCGAACTTTGTATTCCAATTGACTGCAATCCAAGCAAGACACGCTAAAAAAAGAGCTCTCTGTCTGTCTGTCTGACCTGTGCATCGATTCCAAAATTTCGCAGCTGAATGGCTGCAGCGAGGCCTCCTAAACCTCCTCCCACTATCACTGCTCTGTCCACCAAGGGTGGTTTTTTCATTGTCTCTGATTCAACCGTTGCTGTGTCCAAAGCGGCATGCTGCTCCGCCATGACTGTACACACCCGAATCCACGAGAGAAAGAGAGAGAGGATTCTTCTGATCCCAATTTGAGATTTGCAAGCGACGAAGAGGAGGGAGTGCAGTAATGCGCACGCAAAGCAAAGAGCAATCAAGCGCAACCGCAAGAAAAGATATTCTGATCCCAATTTGAGATTTGCAAGCGACGAAGAGGAGGGAGTGCAGTAATGCGCACGCAAAGCAAAGAGCAATCAAGCGCAACCACAAGAAAAGATATTCTGATCCCAATTTGAGATTTGCAAGCGACGAAGAGGAGGGAGTGCAGTAATGCGCACGCAAAGCAAAGAGCAATCAAGCGCAACCACAAGAGACGATAACAAGCTCGTTCCCGAGACGGACCGTTGTGAACTTCACCAGAGAACGTGTGGGGTTCTTTCTTCCTCTCGTTCTCCTGCTTTCTATATTCCTCGAGCAAATTCTGTGCACCATTCCATGTGTAATCTGCATAAATTTACTGCACTATTACACTCGTAATTTGGATTACATTCTCTTTAGCATTTTCACTTGTACTCTGCATATACTCTCTGCACTATTATACTCGTAAATTTGGATTAAAATTCACTGCACCATTTACACTTGTAATCTGCATAAATTCTCTGCACCAGTTTACACTTGTAATCTGCATAAATTCTTTGAGCCGTTTACAATTGTAAAGCTGCAGACATTCTCTGCACTATTATACTCGTAATTTGGATTAAATTCTCTGCACCATTACAGTTGTAATCTGCATAAACCCTCTGCCCCATTACACTTTGTAATCTGCATACTCCGACTGCTTCCGGGCAAGCACACCAGAGATGAGAAAAGATTGGATAATAACCTGCCAACTCAGACCATTCTGGTTTTTATCTGACTAGGGAAGGGAAGAATGATATTATCCTTGATGGCAAGCAAGTCCATAATCTGAACCAGGAAATTCCATTGCTTCATGATTACATAGCAGAAAATCCATGCACAAAGAAACGTACTTCTCTCTCTCTCTCTCTCTCTTTTATTTACGCTTAATTTGTGTAGTAAGTGGTAGCCTTAGGTGGGCTTTGGGTGAACTAGCACTCATGTTAGTACCATGGTTAAAATCCCAAAATCCATTTAAATTATTTCTAAATATTACAAATATCCCATGCTTAGACTAAATCAGGCTCTCTCAGTATTGAATGAATCAAAAAATAAATAAATCTTACATTTCAAAATAAAAGAGGATTAAAACTCAACCCAAGTTGAAAATGATTTTTTTTTAAAAAACAAATTAGTTATGAATACATAAGGAATTGTGATATAGGGGTATCATATGCTGTTAGTAGGTTCCAACTCCAAATGGTGGATGTAGCATCTCGGATCCTCAAAAGATGGCCTTTCATATGATCCAACATTGTCAAAGAGAAGATCTTAAAACCAAGGCCACATGTGCCTAAAATAGGCCATCGAATGGGCTAGACTTGAAAATATTCAAAATGGGTTGGACTATAATCTTAAACTAACCATGTGCTACAATCACACCAATTTTTTTAATAAATTTTTATTTAAATTTTGTGATGTAGCTCAAGTGGCGATAGTCCATAATTATGTTTAGCCAAATTTGGTGATATTTGAAATCTGAAATTATAAAATCTTAAGCACCCTTTCATATTGTAGGCAATTGTGATGATTTTTTTAATTTTTGGGTCATTTTTTGGCAATTGTTTTCCACAAATAGAGAATTTTTGACACAATATTCTTTTCGAAATTCTTTTCACAAAATCGGGAAAATTCTCCACCAAAAAAAAATCACTTAATCACACATAAATAAGATTATTTGAAGTGTTATGGGAGGTTGTAGTAGGGCATCGTTCAAGGTCCATGACAGTTTTGGATGCACCTACTTGGTTAGCAAAGGCAACCGCCAATAAACTCATGTACACATGTCTCCACATGGAACTTTTAAAACCAATTACCCACTTTCAATGGCCAGTTTACCCAATATGTTGGATTCTTGGCAATGAACATGGTTTTAATACCAAGTTTGAACTAATGTTTCATGCTTGGATGAAAAGTGGACAGAGCCAAGGGTGCCAATGCATTGAGGGTGCCAAGGGCTTCTTGTCACATGGTGTTTTTGCTGTTATGCTTCAAAAGAAGAAAAATGGCAACTCCGGAAGATTCACATGAGTGGTAATGGGGATTCAATGGTGGTGCACTGTTTTAATTAACCATTCACATGTTTGGTGATGGATGGTTTTACCCTAGCCCTTTTTTTTTTCCTTTAGGAAATTTAGAGATTCGAACAAGTGGCTATGACTAAAGGTGGTTTTGTTACAAGTGCAAAAGCATAAGGTCTTTGGCTATGCACAATTTAAATACGCACCACTGCATTGGGATTGAGCTACAAGCAACAAATAAATCCCATTAAGAATTGGGATAGGTCATTGCTTTAATGCTCTAGATGTTTGTAGCATAACGATGGACACAAAATAAATGAAGAGACAAATGGACAGGTAATGATGTGAAATGGATGAAATAATAACAACTGTTTCGTCTATTCACAGGCTATAAATGTGCGACAGATGGATGCAATGTGACAACATTTGTCATTTCACACCCTAATTTTTAAAAGGCAATTTCACAGGGTTTTTTTTTTCCTCCCGCTTTTTGGCTACATTTTGCCGGTTTTTAAAAAAAGGCTGTTCTACCCCAGTCTGCGTTTAGTTCCACATTTCAAGCAATGTTCACCAGGTGTTAGCGTGAAATATTTTGTATTTTTGGCTACGTTTGGTATGCCTCTTTCTTGACATGCTATGGTGCTCTAAGGGAGTTCGTTTCATAGAGTGAGTCGAGTCTTTGCTATTTGAACTTGCCACATGTTCACCAGGTGTTGCTACCTAAGTGTTTTTTTTGTCCCAGCAATCCAAGGAGCAATGCCTTCCAATGCATGTCTTCCAAATGTCTTCTCAATTTTCTTTTGGCAGTAGCTTCTTCATACACTCTAAGGTTTTTTTTTTTGGTCCTTTTTGTGTCTGTGAAAGAGGTTTGTGTGGCAACATGAAAAAAACGGGAAAGGGATAGAAAGAAGGAGAGTGTGTCTGTGAAGATAAGTAGGGCAGAAAGACATAGAAAGGGAAGGTGCTTGTGGTACCAAGATAGAAAAAAAAGGGTAGAACAAAGGAGAGGGAGATTATGGGAGAATAATCAAGGTAGAGAGATGGAAGAGGGGAGTGTGTGGTAGCATGATAGAAAAGAGGAGAGAAGGAGAGTATGTGTGTGATAGGACAAGAGGGGTAGAAAGAGTGAGACAAGTGGCTCTACCATGAGAGGCTATGTTTTGAAAATAATGTATTACATTTAATGTTCTACTGTGAACTCAAGTTATATTGGATGAAAGTTTGTTGGCTTTATGAAAGACCATAAAAAAAACTCACAGTTTCAACCATGTTAGAATTCATTGTGGATATTTACAAATTGAAATCATAATTCCATTGGTATTTTTTTTACCTTGCAAATGATTATAAACTTGTAAATAATTATATTGCTTAAAAAAATCCAAGTTTGAAAATGTACACAATTTTTAGCAATGTGCATGAAGTATTTTGATGTTTGAAACAAACATCAATTTTGAATGGATATAATTTACATGGAAGGATTTTTATTTTTTGTCTTTTTCATTTTGAAGTTTGAGAATTTGGCAATTCTTACATTTGTTTTTGTCGCATTTGGGTTTTAGGTTTTCATGAAGGGTGTTTTCATAATGTTTTATGGATGTACATGTGGATGAAAAAATTGTTCAATTTTTTTTTTGGTTTTTTTATTGATATTTATGATTTTTTTTGCACATGGTTGATGAAAAATTGTAAAACTGCAAATTAAAACCACAAGGTGCCAACATTTTGGGAGCAATTAATTAGGTGGAAAATACAACATTTACATGCATATTTTTGCAAATACTACACTTTAAATCAATGGAAACATTAATAGTTTTTTCTTATACATTGGAAGTTTGTTTGGTAATTTGAATGCAATATAAATCAGTTCGTGAAAATCCGATTAATATATATTTTTTACACCATATTTGCATTCATTTCCAAGGACATTTGCCCATATATGGTTTTATTGAAATCCAACTTTTGTGGTGTTTTCAATAAATTGTGATTTTAATTGGAATTTATCAATGATTTTTTTTAAAAAAATTGGTTGGTTATTGTCTTTCAGAATGTCAACATTAAATTCTCCCATAATGATGATCGACAATTTTCAAGAGATTATTGAATTATAGTTTGAAGATTGTTTAAGAATGTAAAAATTGAATATGAATGAACTTTATACACACATACAATATGTATTGTCTTTTGTGTGTTAATATTGAAAGTTGATGTTATATATTACGAACCATCATTAATTACTGTATTGAAGGAATCTAAATGCATGTCATACATCATCATTAACTTATGATCAGCATGAATTGAAATATATGAATATTTTGATGAATTTATAAATTTGTGCACATCTATTGATGCATGGTGTATTCTTGTTTCTATCAAACATAAAATATGAAACATTTGAATGTTATGATCATGATTGATGTCTTCATAATGTTGGCATTAAAAATTTGTATTCAAAGCTTGTATAATTACATGATAATTGTGTAAGTTTTTAATTAAGGAACAAATAATATCCAAGTTGCAATTTTTTTCAATATATTCATTTCTACATGTATTTTTGGATCCACATAAAAATCTCCATGTTGGAGAGAGTTAATAAAAATAATTTTTCTTTTATTCAAATATGAAAAATTATTGTATATGTTAACTCATGTTTTTTTAATGTCAGTGGGATCAAAAACCAATTCATCTAACGATAATCCTTGAGAATGATGAATGGTTATTAATGTTGCAAGTTGAATTGAAAATTGAATATTTGTTAAGATAAATGATTGGAATTTACCAATTTTTATATTTTTGATAATAGGTTCAATTGGTGTCCATTTTGATTCAATGTCATTGTCGTAATAATGACTATATTTTCTTCTTGTCAATGTTCTAATTTTAAAATTCTGAAACATTATCCATATAATGACTTTTTCACAATATGTTATTGATGTTTGTAAAATGCCATCAGCTCCATTCACAAGACCAATATTTGTTGCAGAGTTACCAACACATAATTCAACCAACATATATATTTTTGTATTAATTATAGAATCCAAACCTATAGTTTTATTCGAATTATTTGAATTTTTTATGATCATAATATCTCGTACATGTGACGAGGTCAATTCATATCAATTTTACTATATGAATAAATTTTCTATTTTCTATTTTACTTAGGAAATTTAATCTTAAAACATCTATTGTGTGTAAAACTTTAACGAAAGGATCCCATAATCTTTTAACAAATGTAAATGTGACAAAAAAACATTTGAGGACCAAATTGCCAAATCATTGCAAATAAAAATTTTCACAACCTTTCAAAATAATTAGGTGAATTACACAAACCTTTCAAATCACAATAACTTAAATATGATTTGACCATATTATCTAAATTTGGTTTATCTCATACTTGATAAGTTTTAAAGTTTTACCACATAGTTTTCCTTTTCATATTCACACCCAACTAAAACATATGACTTTTTGGATGGAAACTTTAACAAACTTTTTTTTTAATCAGAAACATTTGTTGAAAAATCTCTAGGTGTATGAAGTAATTCCCATTGAGCTATTTGTTGATATGAAAAACCTTTGTAAATTTGTTGTAGTTGCCTATAAAACAATGTTGGAAAATTTTGTTAATATGAATGTTTATCTTTAAATAACCTCAATGGTGAAAGTTTTGACTTAGGGCAATAGAATATAAAATGCTTTCATAATCCATTATTTTTGGAACATTTTATAAATTTATGCATCATTGAATTTGTTGGTGTACAACTTGTTTCTTCATTGTTAAAATCAAAGTTATCAAATGATGCATTATTATAAATAGGAATTTGAGATTTTGAATTCATATACAAAACAAAAAAACTTGCCCATTGATGATGAATGATAACATTCAAAACTTTGCATAATGGTGTTTCAATTAAATTTCGTAAAATGACCATCACCATATTTAAACAAACATTTCCTAACATATAAGATGATTTGTATTCAAAACATCGCTAAAAAAACACGTCTATTGTTACACCATCATGTGATAAACGTGGTAGTATTGAATTTGATCCACATTTGCAAGGACATTAATAACATAACCATGCATTTTAGATTGTCCATACCCTTGGAGTTTATATTTGAACAAAAACAAAATGTGGTGAAATAAGAAGTTTTTCTAATTGTGTTGATTTTGGAATTGATAAAATGATTTTGTTTCTAAAAACATATTTAATACTTGATATGGTGGTTTATTTTCCCACCGATATTATGTAAACAACTTATACATATGTATGATGTTGAATTAAGTTTTATTTGAATTAGAAAATATATAAAATGTTGTCTTGACAATTGATTTGAAAAACATTTAAGTTATTTTTTAAAAATTCACAACTAAAAGATGGAATTATGGGAACATATTGGATTTGTTTATTATAAATGTCAATGTATATTGAATTATGTGTGTTTTCTTTTATGTTAACACTATGTTCTATTTTATTTGATTGAACATCATTGTATGAGAATTTGTCATAATTTTTTCTAGAGTGCAATGAACATATGACAATTGAACTTTGTCATTTACAAAATATTATTGTGAGTTTATTGTGTATATATATTGCATTTTATTCATAATTTGTGATCTTGTTCCTTCAATATTTGGAAACATGTTGATAAATTTAGATGTTTTTATTTAACAAATTAAATTTGGACAAACCTTTAATAATTTAAAAATATTGTTGTCATAAAATGTCCTATTTTATTTTATTTTAAATTGTGTTACAGTAGGCTCAAAAATTAAATGGGAATGTTCCATTTGAATTTTGGGAGTTTAAAAACTTTGGTAAGGGAAAGTGAAGTGACCAAATTAAACAAAATCTCATTGATAGGAACATTCGTGTTGTTTTCAAATGTTTTTATAAATATTGAATACAGTCTTTAATTTGTTGTTTAATAATATTTATATTACAAAAAATGTTTAATAATGAAACAACATATTTCAATGGTGAATACCAATTTAATTATCCATTATTGCATAATCAAAAAAATTGTTCCAAAAAAAAGATGTAGTTACTTGCAATAATTGAATATGAAGTTGTTGCACCATTACTTCCAAAAAAGATGCAAAATCATTTAAATTTATGGTAACTTTTGAATCATTAATTTGAAAAGTAAGCAAAGACATAGATATACCATTAACATATTGAATTGGTTCAAAATGTTAAAAATTATGCACTATATGTAAAGGATAGATTGAAAATCCATGCCACATTGAAACATAATGCATTTTGATATTTTATTCCAAATGTAAATTGGACTTTGTATATATTCAACCATCAAAAACATTGCAATGAAATCTCCTCACAATCCTCTCATGCTAGCATTTAATGTCATTTTTGTCACATATTGATGTTCATTTGTGACCATGTGCCTTGATGCAAATATAACAAAAAACTTGAATTTAGTTTTCGAATACGACATTGTTGGGTTTTTTTTACATTCAATAATAAACATTGATTTTAATGTGCCATGCTATTTTGCCTCAATTCAAGACATGATATATGAGTATCCAATAAATAAAATATAGAATCAAAAAGAAAATTGCCCATTTCGTATTTGTATGTTGAAACCAAATGAAGGCCATATGAATGTAATACATGTTCAAATAATGAATCAATAAGATTTAATAAATGTGTTTCCATTATTATGAACTTCAATTTAATGGTTATCTATATAAACAAAAACATGGTTCCCACATAAACACATTAAAAAAAATATCAAATCAAATATTCATTTAAAACTATTTACCTTCAATTTTTTTTGAAAAATTCATTGCATTGAAAAACTTTTTTATATTGGAAAATTGCTAGCATTGAAAAAAAAAAATCAGAAAAAATATTTTTAAAAAACTTTCATGCCTTCAAAAATTATTTTCATTAAAACTTGTTTTCACTAAAAACCTACTTACATTAAAAAATTATTTGCATTGAAAAACTACTTTCGTTGAAAAACCTACTTACATTTTTAAAAGTAATTTCTTAAAAAAATCATTGAAAAAACTACTTGCGTTGAAAAATAATAATTGAAGAAATTGTTTGCAATGAAAAACTACTTTCATAAAAAAATTCCTTAGATTGAAAAATAGCTTTCATTGAAAAAACTACTTGCATTGAAAAACTGTCTTTTATTGAAAACATTGCTTAGATTGAAAAACTCCTTTCATTGAAAAAATTTATTACATTGAAAAATTAATTTCATTGAAAATTTTGCTTAGATTGAAAAACTCCTTTCATTAAAAAAATGCTCCATGTATAAAACTACATTTAAAATTGTTTTCGGCCCTTGATGTAAATTGATGTATGAAAACTTTCCTTTTCCTCTGAAAACAATTATGAAAATGATAATGTATTATGGGCTATTTAAACCAAAATTCAATATAAGGAGTTTCCACATATCTAAACTATTCATATACTAAAAGTAACTATGAAAAGGTCACATAAAAACTATTAACAACTTTAATGTCTAAGAAGGTTTTTGTTTATAAATTAGTTTTGATTCATCAAAATCAAGCTTGCATTTCACATGACATTAAACAATATCACTAGGAATGATTGTCAAAAGAACAACCAAACTTTTGCTTTTCAAACTGGTTTTCACTTGTGGGATAAATTGTTAAATGTATTCTTGAAAGCAAACAAAAGAAAATTTGGTTGACAATTAAAATTTACCATGAATGCAAACTGAAATGAGGAGTTGAACTTGTTTTTATTGAAACAAATTTAAGAACTCAATTTCTATAATATGCACAATTCTTTCAAGTCATGTGCCCTCGATAGTTAATAACACAAGTTCATCATTGGTTATAATGGAACCACAAAGAAAGCCTAATTTTTGAATCGTTGATTTTGAACAATAAATGTTACAATGAACAATTATAGTAAAAAAAAATCATTTCAATGTAGTTTTGTTTTGTATAGGTTGTTCTAGTAAAGATAATTATGTGGTCGCCTAGTTTTCCCCTCCTCAATGAGGGAAGAATCAAATGGTTGCTTTTGTTTTTCTTTTTTACATTAGATTTAGGTGGCCACCTAATTTTCCTCTTCTAAAAGAAAGGAATCTCTCTCAGGGAAAAGAAAATTGGGGCAACCACCTGAATCTTCTTACTACCCAAGTGGAAAGAAGGTTTGACCTTGGATTGCAAAAAATCATTTGGTGGCCACCAACTGGGGTTTTTGTTTTCCCCAACCTGAAGACCATTTGGTGGCCACAAGGTCATTTCAACATTAAATTGCGAAGGACGACCTAGTGGCCCCCCAATTGTTGTTTTTTTTTTTTTTTTGCTTAAAAACCACGATGGACATTTAGGTGGCCACCAAGTCGATTTTAATTTTTTTTCGTTTAAAGATTTGGTGGCCATTAGGTAGTTTTGAAATTAGACTGCGAAGGACGACATAGTGGTCACCATGTTGGTTTTTATTCTTTCGTTTGGAGACCTAGTGGCCACTAAAACGCTAAGCTGCGAGGGACAACCTAATCGCCACTAGGTCTTTTTTTCTTTCACTTGAAGACCACCTAGTGGCCATGGAGTCATTTTTTTTCGCTTAAAAACCTTGTGCCCAACAAGTTGTTTCAACATTGGATTGCAAAGAACCACCTAGTGGCCACCAAGTTTTTTTTCTTTCACTTGAAAACCTAGTGGCCACCGATTTTTTTTAACACTAGACTGCGAGGGACAACCTAATGGCCACTAGGTCTTTTTTTTCACTTGAAGACCACCTAGTAGCCATGAAATCATTTTTTTTTCACTTAAAAACCTTGTGCCCACCAAGTTGTTTCAACATTGGACTGCAAAGGACCACTTGGTGGCCATCATGTCTTTTTTTTCCACCTAAAGACCATCTAGTGGTCACCATGTGATTTCAACCCTAAATTGCAAGGGATCACTTAGTGGCCACTAGGTGTTTATTGGTTTTTTCCTAGAAACCACATGGTGGCCACTAGGTGGTTTCGACCCTAAACTACGAGGGACCACTTAGTGGCCACCAAATGGTTTTTTTTGTTTTTTTTTCCCCCCCTAGAGAGCACTTAATGGCCATTAAGTGTTCCCTTGCAATCTAGGGTTGAAATCACATGGTTTCAATTACAGATTGCCAAGGACCACATGGTGGCCACCAAGTGGTCTCAATCTTGGACTCCTAAAAGGACTATTAGGAATCAGTTGGTGGCCACTAAGTGGTTTACATCTTAGACTACTAGGGACCGCCTGATGGACCACCTTAGAAAATAAGGTGAACACCCGATTATAGTTTACGTTAAAAAACACATTTCGAAAATTTATTTTCATTACATTAATTTTTTTTTTTCACTATTTTTTCTAATATAATTGGTCATGAGATGAACATTAGATTTTTTTAATGTTTTATTTGTAAATTTGAAAAAAAACATTGAATGATGCAAAAGAAAGGAAAGTAATTTACCTCTTTGAATGTAGATTGAACACTTCATAATTTGATGTGTAACTATAGAAAGTAGTTCGACTAACTTCATCAACAACTTTTGTTAAAATTGTGTAAGGTTATGCCTTCAAATATCGATCTCCTTTGATGTTATTGTCACAATTTTGATTAAAACCATAACACATTGGCCTCCATTGTACACCTCAAGAGGTTATTAATATTTTGTTTTGAAATTGTTACAAAGAGTAAAAACATTTTGGTCAAATTCACTTTCTCCATCTACAATCAATAATTGTCTTTCACCTTTGTTATCCCCTATTCCCCTTACACCAATGACGATAACAACAATGGTGGCAGATTTCCAACTATAAATATAACTTTTGAATTCTCTAATGGAAACCATGTGGAAAAAATGAAATCTAATTTGGGTTGAAATGCAAGAATTGATAACATAATGGTTGTCGACTAAATTGTAATGACAACATGCATGTCACCTTTCTCAAAACCCCTTTTGGATTTTGACTTAATGCCGAAATTTTCTACCCGCATGAACATGCTTGTTAACCCAAATTTTTAGTATATTTAATAATTAGTTGTACCAACTAATAACCGGTGAAGCAATACCACTTTGAAATTAGTTTAGTTGTTATTGGGAAATAAGTCCTTAAATTAATTGGTTATGTGAATTGGTAACCAATTTGTTATAATAACCAATTGTTCACAAAATAAGTTAATTAAAACCTATGACCAATAATTCTTATTTTTATTCTAAGTTTGTACTAACTAGCAGTTGTTTACGTTGAAACAACACTATAGCCTAGTATAAATAGGAGGAGTTTTGATAATGATAGGAGATTTTTTTTAAATTTTCTTTGTAATTATAAGAGTTTTTCACTTTGAACCAACACATTTCTGATTTTGAAGTTTTTATGTTTTTTTATTTCAAGTGTGGAAATTCATATAAGTTTTGTTTTTTTGTAAATAAAAAAATAAAACTTTATTTTTTTTCCCCATATTTTTTAAGGATCTAGAATAAAACTCACATGTTGTTGATTTATGTATTATATATATATAATGGAATAGAAAACACCCTTAACATTTGGTGACCACGCAATGGAACAAAATTATAAACAATCGTGTTTACAATCTCTAATTTTAGCGATTTGTTTTTTTTAAAATTATAGTTTGGATTTGTATTAATTTTAGTAGTTTTTAAAGATTGTTTTATGTCTTGATAAGTTTTGAATTTGTAGAGATTAATTTAAATAATTTTTTAAATTTGCATGTTTATTTTATATTTATAAAACAACATGTTGATCATTTTTTTTGGAATTAACATTTGTTTGAAAATAGTAAAAGATGTCAAGAGAAGTCATAAGGGGCTTTAGAAGGCGATTATAATTAAAAGTACCACAACATCCTATTCATGAGGTGGTTTAGCCATTAAAACAACCAAAAACAATTATTTATGAGTTCTATATGCGAATATTGCAATGGATGTGAAAAACTAACAATTATTTATGAAATCTATATGTGGGTATTGCATATTTGAAATGGCCTTATGCAAAAGATGTAGGTATTGCAGAATGTTCATTTTGATATTTGTAAACCCTAAACAAATTAATGTTACCTATTCATATGCACCTATTTAAGTTTTGATTCTTATATGTAAAGTACTATGAAGATTATGAAAAAAAAGACATATATAATTAACCATATACCCATCAAATTAGTGCGATTAAAGGAAAATATTATATTGATAAAAGATGTACAAATATGGGTGGATCAAAAAATGTTAAAAAACATAATGAAAAAAAAAGCTCTTTGTAGTATATTAAAATATTAAAATTCAAAAATTGGGTAGTCCAAAAAGAAAAAAGGTTGAAAAAACGTAGTTATTTATATAAAGTGGAAACCCTAAACCATATCATTATATACAATCTTGTGTTTGGCTATGCAAAAAGCTGTTGCATTTGTAGCCCTTGTTGCATGACGAGCAATGTATAGATGGTAGTGTTGCATCTCAGCTTGAACTGCATTTGCAACAAACTCTTCTTTTGTTGTGCTTTGAACCTTAAAAACATCCAAAAACCACCAAATATAAATTTAACACCACCAAAGAAGAAGGCAATTGCAACAAGCTACCATCGCCTTCTTCGCTAAAACATCGCCATAGAAGAAGATGATGGCACATTGTCACGTCATCATCTTCTTCTTCTTCTTTTCAAACATAGAAAAGAAAGTGATGACAATTTGTTGCCATTGCCTTTTTGTTCCACAGATAAGATGACAATGCATTGCTATTGTATTCTTCTATTCTAACACAAAAAAAGGCAACAACAATAAGTTGTTGTTGCTTTCTTCGCTTGAACACCACCAAAGAAAAAAATGACGGCAATAAACAACCATCTCCTTTTTCGTTGTAACAACACTACATAAGAAAATAACAACACATTGCCATCATCTTTTTCTTCTTTACAACACCACCACAAAAGAAGACGATGACACATTGTCGTCGTCTTCTTCTTTTCATACACAAAGAAGACAAAACACACAAGAAAACAACAACAAAAAAAAACCAAGAGAATGGAGGGAACTTACCTTCAAGCTCCCACTTCTACCTTTCTATTTTAAACGCTTTCTCTTGACATCTTTTTCTTTTCAAGCAAAAGAAAAACAAAGAAAAAATAAAAAAAACCATAGAGAAGAAAAGAAATGTAGAGAAGGGAAGGAGTTTTCCTTCAAGCTCTTGCTATGCGTTCTCACTTTTGGCTTTCGCTTCTGCCCTTCTATTTCAAACGCTTTTTCTTGGCATATTCTTCTTCTCAAGCAGAAGAAAAAAAAAGAAAACATATAGAAAAAAAATGTAGAAAAGGGAAGGGACTTCCTTCAAGCTCCTTCTATGCCTTCTCACTTTTGGCTCTTGCTTTTGCCCTCTCGCTTTTGCCCTTCTATTTCAAACACTTTCTCCTAACATCTTCTTATTCTCAAATAGAAAAAAAAAACCCATAGAGAAAAAAAAAGTGCAAAGAAAAAAGGGAGCTTACCTTCAAATTTTCGTTCTGCCCACTCACTTTTGGCTCCTGCTTTTGGCCTCCTGTTTTTGCCTTTTCGTTTCAAGCGCTTTCTCCTTGGCATCTTCTTTATCTTAAACATAACAAAAAAAAGAAAAACACAGAGAAAAAAAAACCATAGAAAAGAAAAAAAATGGAGAGAAAGGAAAGAACTTACCTTTTTTCTCTTGCTTCTGCACTTGGGATGAAACGCTCCTCCTGCTTTCTCCTCTCCACATTCCTTCAACGTTGAGCTCTCCACCTTCTTCAAACCTTGTGTCTCACATTTCTTTGAAGCTTTGTGCTACTCAAGCTCCAGAGCTCTCTTGAGCTCTAAAGATGGAATGAGTAGGAAATGAGGTGAAGGAGGTAGAAGGGAGGGTGGAGGAAGTAGTCCAGAGGGGAAAGTTTTGGGGTAGAGAAAGGGGCTGAAAAATCCCTTTGGCATGGGAAGAGGATGTGTTTTTGGTTCATCCCCAAAATGGCTTGAATGGCCTCATCCTGAACTGGTGCACTGGTGGCTGCTGGTTCACTCTAGCCCATAAAATGTACAAACAAAATAAAATAGACCTCTTTTTCCCCAGGATAGGATGCTAAACACCCCTCCAAACCTTAGGGGTGTTCCAAGTGTCATTGTGGTACCCTGTGTGATATTGGCATGGTTTTATCTAAGGGTTTGGATAATGTGGGCACCCTAAATACCTTACCATCAGGTCAGTTTCCTCATTAAATAATCCTCAAAATATGGAAATAAAATCTTGTGAAAATATGAAGTTGATATGTTGAAAATTATCATAACTATACTCTGAATAATTTCATTACTCATATCACAATATTATAGTAAATGATGGAAATAATAATAATTAAAAAAATAGTTCAGTTTTTGGAAAAAAAAAATTCATTTTGTCAATGTGGAAACTGACCCTAGGCTATGGTATGTCAAATAATTTAGAAACTGCTAAAATTAGGTTGCAGATAGGTACTTGGCTTGTCTCTTGAATGCTTGTGGGTTGAAACTTGGAACTAGTGAACAATTTGCAAGAGCTGTAAGATTTCTATTTATTTCTGGTTTTGTTTGGCTGGGGGGCACAAATGGAAGAGAAAATCCATTTCAGAAACAAGAGAATGCATTCTTTTGCATGATATGAATACACGAATTTGCAGAGAATACATTTTTTTTTTGCAGACCATGAACTGTGCAATTGTGGAAGACATTGCCCACTACCACCCGCAAAGTTCATAAGGGGTGTTTAACATGCCCCTTTCTCCTCTCAAATACAAAGTATTCCCCCAAGTATCTTATATATAAAGTCACTTAGTCCGTCTGTCTGTGACCACTGGACGCAGAGAAAAGTGACAGAAAAAGAAAAGTGACGGGGTGGACGCAGAGAAAAGTGACGGGAAAAAATAAGACGACCTTAGGATGGAGAGCTTTCGAGGTCTTGAAACCCAGGTCTTGAGATCCAGGTCCTGAAACCTCGCGTTGAGGGCTTGAAACCCAGATCCTGAGATCCAAGTCCTGAAACCTAGCGTTGAGGGCCTGAAACCCAGGTCCTGAGATCCAGGTCTTGTAACCTCGCGTTGAGGGCCTGAAACCCAGGTCTTGAGAGCCAGGTCCTGAAACCTCGCGTTGAGGGCCTGAAACCCAGGTCCTGAGAGCCAGGTTCTGAGACCTCGCGTTGAGGTCCTGAAACCCAGGTCCTGAAAGCCAAATATCGAGGTCCTAAAACCCAGGTCCTGAGAGCGTGCGTGCGTTATTAATTGGTTGAAGCAATTAACGGTACCCACTAGTGTAACTTAAAACACTAAGATTAAATGCATCTGGTGAAAGCAGTCTGACCATGATTCCAGAATTCCTTGTTGACATCTCTGAAGCAATAATAATGTTCACACAATCCCCCAAAAGAATCTGAACACCAGTAGCCAAGTGAAAGTGAAGCTTTCTTCAGTCAGAAGGGTAGAGAACTACAGAGGCACTGTGCCAGGCCCAGCTTCCCATTGTCCTTTGAAGGGATTATGTGGCCGAGAACCCACCAATGCACCATCCATCAGAAACCATGTTCTTTGAATGGGAACCATGTCTACTTAGATCATTTCATGTTCTACAAAGATTTGACACTCTTATTTTCTTAGAACCATGATTAATATACCAAAACCAGATGTTTGAAAATTTTGAGAACCAGTGAGTAAGTGAGTAATACACAGGTTGATAACCAAAAGGTATCTGTCCCTCATTCTAAGGACCACCCAATATCAGTATAAATTGTCAATCAGCATATAAGTTGCATTTAAGGCTTTCATATGCTGCAGCTGACGTAGTCGTATACACAAATGTATACACATTTGCATTCATAGTAGTAAGTACCATCTTGTGTACCTGCCATAGTTACTCTATTTTGTAGCAAGGATAGCTGGTCTAGGTGCTAAGTGCTACCTTACTTTCAGAACCAAGGGTTTTTCAGGAATTTTTGTTTGTAGCCAAAGTCTCAGGAGGATTTAGCCAAATCTGGTTATGAACCAGATATGGAGTACAAAACTTCAACCATCCTTCTATAATTTTTGGCTACAAACTGAAAACCAAGGTATAAAAATCTGACATTTATAACTGTTTTTTCCTCACTTCTGGCAATTGAAAACCTTCCAAATCATTTCATTTCCAAGTTTTTTTATTTTTCGTTATGCCAACATTTCACCAATTCAGAAAGGTCTGGTCAGGACTCAGCACAAGGGCTACACTAGCCAGCCATCTTCTGAGATGTAAATTCAAGTTCAGAGTCCTTGATCGTGCGAAAGGTCCCATCAAGTCCGCTGTATAATAGTTAACTCCATCATATCCAATCAAATGAGCTTCTTAGTACATGCAACTGGTAGGAGGTACAAATACAGCACCCTTTTAGCAAGTGAAGAAGAAGATTGTTCAACAGCTCATTGCATGAAACTCAATTGTGGAGTACCTTCTCTCCACATAATTAGCTTTAAATGAGGGGTTTGGTGGTCAGTTGGAGTATTGCAACAATGGTGGATTGATGAGACTTGAGATGTCCCACCTTCTTTCTACAGTAGTATTCCATACTTGTGGATTTTAGAGCATGGGCCACCTCCATTGGGTTCATCACCTTTCAACTTCCTTCTCCCCTCACCCACCTTAAGTGCACCACCCCCATTGCGACCATTGACTTCTTACCAGAAGGATCTCCACTATGGGTTTCTAGTCTTCCACATGTGACTTGTTGCAATTCAACTTGCACTTAGGGCATGCGTCCATTAGGCTGCTGTATCAAAAACTTTGTGATCATAGCAACTTTCCATCATGTTTTTGCAAGTAGCTAGCTGTGATCGCAGTCATCTCATAGCTTTACTGGTCAAGCACTGACCAATTGCAGAAGCTAATAGTCAAGTTGTAATTCACCATAGAATTACATCTGTTCTTTAAAAAAAAACGAGAACATATATTCCCAGAAATTTTAATGTGATTAATCACATATTTTCATTATAGTTGCAACAGCTCTCTAATGAAAAGTGACTTTCTTATGGCAAGAATTAAGGCCCTATGTCAATGGGTTTCCATTAGGTTGATGTGATCACAACACATTGTGAGTAACTCTGATCACAACCTATTGAAAAGAGAAGTGTAGGTCCTCTCCTTTTGTATTTTCACTTCCTCTCCGTATTGGCACCTTGACTAATAATGTTTGGCCAAGTTATTTTTAAAATGAAGATGACAAATTCCTTGAATTCCTCTATTCTATTATCAGGGCTTTCCCAAAAAAATTTACAATACCGTTAGTTACAAAGTCAGCCAAACCAGGGATCAAAATGCCCAGTTCGGCTGAAATTGAGAATGAATTGTAAAAAAAGAACACTATATTAAGGGGCGTGTTAAACTGATTTCAGCACCCCTGCTGGTGGTAAAAGAAGTTTCATCCAGAGTTCTCAATCTATTGAGGGGGCCTTCATTGCAGCATTCATTGTTGTTGCAGGTCAGATTAGAATTTTTCAAGACCGGTTCTTTGGATTTTTTAAGCTTTTGGTTTCAATTATTTTCACAAATAATTTAAAGTCTGTCTAGGTAGTGGAAGACAAGATCTGATTCTATCTTCATTACACATGATTTTAAAATAAAAAAGTGTGTAATTAATTTGTTCAACTAATACACACACTCCAAGATAATTATTATGCAATAATATTAATTATGTACAATCAATCAAATGTAATACTTGTTTAAAATGTAAGATCAGTTTACATTAATTTTAATAAAATTATATTTATGTACTTACAAAATCTAAACCTAAAAATGGGACAGCATCCCAATTTAAGTTATAATTCAATTTTGAAATAAGCTGGTTCTCCAGCTAGGGTTTACGGTTTATGGGTTTATGCTCAACTATGGCCTCATGTAAGCCCCTTATAATCCTTGAATTGCTGAACTAATTTCCTCTCCATGAAAAAACAGAAAACAAAAATCGTACTTTATTTTGCAGTCTCGTTTTTTGCCGTTGCCAAACAAAAAGAAGATCATTGAGGTTCTTCTTGGATTTGAGGGCCTGGCTGAGGCCAATAGTCCAATGCTGCTGGGCTCAAAAATTCAGGATAGGAATTCCTTCCCAATGGAATGAACTTACAATTCAGAGATCTTACAAACGCATAAGGTACCCCTTCACGGATCTTACAAAAGCATAAGTAAAGGGTACCTTAGGGTTGTGTAAGATCCTCAAGTTTTGAACCATGAAGTTTTGTGTGGGGGCAGGTTCTTTGATTTACAAAGATGAAATTTTAAAAGTTCATTGATTTACAAAGATGAAATTTTAAAAGTTCATTACGTAGAAAAGTAAGAGCACTCCTCTTCTACATATGTGTAGTGTTTGCTTTACATAACACGATAGCAGAACCTGGCTGCCAAGCCGTAGGCATCCCCAAAGTCAAGCTGAGCGGGTGCACATGGATGTCACCTGCACTCCAGTGGGTTTGAACCCATAACCTTCTTTTGAAAAGGCCTCACTGGATCCCAGAAAGGGGTTATACCTTTGATCCATCACCCTTGGGTTTGCAGTTTCCTTTAGTTTATGGAGTAAACATCATGGGCGCAGTGTTTTCTTTTTCTTTTTTCCCAAGTTTTTAAGTCCAAATCTTGACGAGATTAAAGCCCAAAAATTAGCAAAATCAGTTGAATTTACATTTTAAAAACAGAAAAATGAAAGATATCCCTATTTCTTTTTTGAAAAATAACGAAATTTCGCCAGGAAAGAAAAACACTGCATTTCTGCGTGGTGGACATTCCCAAAATGGAAAGCCAGGACTCTGCTCTAATTTATCCATGGGCTCCTCTTAGGCCCCTTATTTTGGGGGAATCATACAGTAGGGCTTTTTACCGAACACAAATCAATGAATAATAGTAATGATAATAAATTAGAAGTTCGAAAGGTATTTTATCATTTCAAGCCAGTGTTTTTGTTTTTTTTTCCCCACAAATTTTTCATGTTGCTTCACAAGTGACGATCAGCCACAAGAGGATTTAGGCAAAATCTGGCTACCAGACAAATAGAGACCTAAAAAATCTAGGTATCCTATTACATGTTGGTGAACCACTAGAACCTACTAGATAAATATGGCGATTTTAAAAAATGAAAGCTAAAACTCTGCTCAAAAAGTTCCTTTGAGCATGTTGCTAGGGACTTTTTTTTAATAGCAAAATGGCGATAATTCGCCACCCAAAAAAAAATCACTCTTTCTCGCCAGATTTAAGTTACTAATTTTGTTGCCAATTCCATGCCCCTCTTTTCCCGCCAGCCGCTGGCTGCCGCCGCTGCCGCCGCCGTCGCTGTGAAGTGCGTCAGCGACTCATCTCTTCCTCCGCTTCTCCATTTCCTCACCAACTTCCACAACAGACTGCGGCAGCGTCTCGCTTTTTCCATTTCTCTCTGTCTGCTCCTACTCCTTCCGCAGCTCCGTTTTTTTTTTCAAATTTTTCCGAAAAACAAAAAAATCTTCAGGGATTGGAATTTGTTTTCTTTCTTGGCGTTTTTTTGGTGTTGTTGTGTGCGTGTTCTCTTTTCGCTTGTGACGATTTTCTTGACGTCTGCTGTCTTTGCGTCTGCTATAATGCCGATCCTTTCTACCTGCGACGGATGTACATGACTCGTCAGTAAACTGTGGTGCTGTCGTGCTCTTTTCTTGTTGTATAATATTAAAAAGGAAGCTCCACCTCGGCTTCTCTCGTCTCTCTCTCTCTCTCTCTCTCTCTCTCTCTCTCCTGTTATTCTCTTGCATGTTTGCTTGAATTTTAAGTGGTCTCGGAGGAGAACAGTCGTTCACTGTGTGGTATTCACGTTATTCTTTCGTTATGGCGACGTTGTCTTACGTTGAGGAAGGTGAACCGAAACGGGTGAGGGATGATGATGCGCTGGTGGTCTTTGGCGATGATGATGCTGTTGGCGAAGTGGATGAGGTTGAAGCTCCATTCAGTAAGCGGCAGCGTTCCAGTGATCGCTCCGAGTCGCATTTTTCTCCTGTTCATGGCGTTTCCGAGCAGCCGAGAGATGGGAGCACCTGCAGCGACGAGTGTTTGTCTGCTGTCATTGGCAGCGAAGAAGACGGATCTAACGTCGAGAGCATTTCTGCTGTGAGAGACGTGGAAAAGTCTTTGATCGGAGAGAAACCGGGGGGTTCTTCAGATAGCGCTGTGAGCGAAAAGAACGCGGCTCGAATTCTAAGAGCCCTGGAAGAGGAATTAAGCTTATCTGAATCCGAGGATCGTGCCGTTGTTTCCAGCATACGTTGTACTGGTGAAGAGGAGGCGACGCCTCGTACAACAACGTTTGCGAGCTGGGGCGACGATTTCTGGAATATGCCCGGATTCTCCAGCGCTGCTGCTGCTGCTGCTGCTGTATCTGTTGGGTGCTCCAGCAGCAGTAACTTAACGGATGGCGATTTCGCTGTGTGCGAGAGATTTGACATTCTTCCGATGCTGAACCAAGGAGACAATGCTCTTCCGCTCAGCAACATGTGCTTTCATGTGGAGGACTGCAATGAGAGAGTGGAGTGCGCTGCTTCAAGCGCCGGTGCTGAGAAAGCCAGAAGATCAGAACACGTCGGAAGGGAAAAAGCAGTCCCGAATGATGAGAATCGTTCTATGACTCCTGTGGCTCATGGAGAAGTTCCTGCGTTTGTCGACACGCTGGAAAATGCCCGCAACGCCGCAGCAGCAGCAGTAACGTGGTCCTTGGAAGAAGGATTTGATGTTTACTCCGGATTCAGCGACATTGCCTTGGGAGACGAATGGATGACGCCTGCAGTAGACAGTCTCGAATTCCTCTTAGATTCCTCTTATGCCTATGGTGTCACATCTTTTGTTGAGGAGCTTGTGCCTTTCTGAAGTCAGTACATGCCGCATGGATCGCTGAAGACTAAACATCACAGGTCGGTTTATATCTGTGGTGGCACTGTAGGCAAACGGTGCCGCTACACAGAGCGCCGAGCACAAAAACTCCAGCCTGGGTATTTAGATAAGCCAGGTCTTTTCCTGTTCCCCCAGCGAAGAATGAGAGCTGCTGCTGTAGCTCATTCTTAGCTCTGCTGGACTTCTTCTTCTCCTCGGCATCTGTACAAGGCGATCTGTAGATTGCCGCCCGGGTTTGTTTCAATCTCAGCTTTCAACTTTGTGCTGGGTTGACAGATAGATGATTGTCCTGTTGTTCAGCCGTAGTTTGTTGCTCCATAGCTACATACATAGTTTGTGAGGATTACCTTGGGTGCTATGCAGAGTTGCATAGTTGTTAATACTGTAAAATACTCCACATCTACATTTTGATTCTGGTCACATTGGCCATCCCATCAAATGTATGTCTTTGATGTTGCCCCATAGCAAACAGGTTTTTGAGATTCTGATCAAATGGCTTCAGATGTGTGCTAATGGTTTTTTGCTGTTGTGAGTTGTGACAGCCTTTTTCCTGGGTCTCCAGGAAAAGCCTTTGCTACAATCTTTTCTGCAAGCAAAGTCTTCTGACCTCAAATCTCCTCTGCAAGGTGTGTAAGTCCTGTCCCCTTTGAATGCAAAGATATGAACATTGGAGGATCTGAATTCTTTTTCCTTTTGGGTTGCCTAATGCGATCTACAGCAAATCAAAGTGTGCCTGAATCTGTATATTCTCCACATCTGCATTTTGATTCTGGTCACATTGGCCATCTCATCAAAAGTATGTTTTGAGGTTACCGATTGCAAACAGATTTTTGAGCTTCTGATCAAATGTCTTAGTGAACATGTGCTAATGAATTTGATGTTGTGACAGGGTTTTTCCTTAGTTATCCAGGAACTATCTTTGATACAATATTCCATTTGACAGCAAAGTCTTGACCTCAAGTCTTGTCTGCAAGGTGTGTAAATCCTGCCCCCTCGACATGCTAAGATTGGAACAGAGGATCTGGAAGATGATGAGTTTTCCTTTGGGTTGCCCAATGTCTTGTACCACAAATCAGAACGCGCATAAATCTTTGATTGTGCATTTCTCTTTTCTCCTCTCACACATGTCAGGGATCATATTTTCTGCTCCTTTCACTCTCTGCTCTTTCAACCTCATCTCTGTAAATCAACAGCTGGTTTGCACTTGCATTTTAGGATGATGGGATGGGTACTAAGTTGGGCACAAGTTGTAACAGGCATGCCCAACGTTGTGTGCCTTTTGCATCAAGGATCCAGTAATGTTCACTCCATTGCATGTGTTTAGCTGTCGCCCATGTTCAAGAAGGAACATGTAGGAAGACTCACACTTCAACATCTGATATTCTTATTATCAATCATCATTGTTGATATATGTATTTCACTGTGATTTTAAATCAAAGTTCACATAAATTACCATTTATATTGCTGAATTTAATTTTGAAAACGAAATAATTTATTACCAGATACTGTATGTCTACTTTGAAAAAGCTCTGATATCATTTGCTTCCATCCATTTAGCAAGTTAAATTTCTTGGCATTGAAAGTTTATACACCCTCATCAAATGCTCTGTAAACCCATATTTCCTTCTACTGTGAAACTGGTGTGGCTGTTAATCAAAGGAACATGTAGTCTCTGTTTATGAGAGTTCATTTCATCACGTTCAATACTATTCAATTTTATTCAAGGGTGTGATCAACTATGATTCAGTCAATTCCTTTACTGAGAGATGAGAAATACAAGCAATAGACAACAGTGAGTATCTGAGGTTCAGAACTTAGATGTATAAATAACTCTGGTTTTTATGTTTACAATCTAGTACCAAGGAACTGAAACACAGAATGCTCATCAGGCTTCTGCAATACGCTCACACCAGATTATAATTGAGATAACCTAGTGGCCAGGCATTCCATTTTGTGAAACATCTCCCCCTTGTGGAAGGCAGGTGTGTCCAGCAGTGCATTTGATACTTCCTGCTTCCCAATAGAGCTCCAGAGTGCTGAATCAGCTGCCACTTCTACTTGCCTAAACTGTAGATATGATTATGTCAACTTTGCATATTCAGGAAGACCCTGTAAAACTTTATTTATGAGTCACATCACATGTTTAAATAATGTACAAAGGTATTAAAAATCAGGCAGAATTCAAAGGATATCAAGTTAACACAAATTAGGTGTTAAAAAACTCTCCATATTAACAACCAACCATGTGTAATTGGCCAGTTGTGGTGATGGGGTGTGTCCTGAAGGGGTTGAAGTTGGGAGGTAGTTAGGTCTACTACCATTGTCCAACTTAAGATGGAGGATGCTTGCATCCTTTGCAATGTATTTGAAATTCTTTGACAAAGAAAAGTAACCAACACAAAAAGGGGAGGGCCCTTTGGCTCTTTTAGGCTCCAAATGACATTGGCACAATCATGTAAGAACGCATTTGCATGTTTGTGTAAACACCCAAATACTTCAATTGTTAGATGAATTGATAGGTGGGGTGTTAATCACAATAATTCTTTTCTTTGGTTTGAATCGCATCGAAGGCAACAAATCCTTCAGCTGTGCAACATCAAAAAAGTAAAATTGCATGTGTTGAGTCAGCCATAACAAAATTGGTTAAGGTACGAACTTTATTTTGGTAAGCACATTGTCAATTTGTCAATGAGAGGAATTGTGTGTGGTTGAAGGAAGCACATGTAATTGTGCTCATCCCACATGGAAACCAACATCTTGTGCAATGGCAGCAAAAGTGTTATGAATTACATCATGGGTCCACATGTGTTCATTGCCATGGGCGCCATGTAAGAGGTGGATACCCATAGGGTTGACAAGACGTGTGCACACACATCGGGGAGGCTTGCAATTGAAGGATGTGGTAATTCGAATCATGTCTGAAATGCCGTGGAAAAAATTGGGGAAAATAATTGAAAGGTGAGAAAGATTGGTTGAACTATAAACCAAGTGCCCACCCCAAGGCTGGAACATGATAAAATTCAGGCACAATGGGTTTCAAGTATCATGTTGAAGAGCACGTTAAAGAAGGCATGATAATGTAAACGTTCCAAAATGGAATCTCGAAAATGAACCATTTGTTGTCTCATGACATGTTAAAAAAGAAGGAGACAAGTTCTTATTAGAGGTGGTAGAAGATCACATGTTGGCTTGAAGTATTGTTAAAAAGGGCATGTGTTGTCCTCAACTTGCACTAAGGCTTTAAAAAGGAAAGGATGTTGACTAACCATGAACCTAGTAATTATGATTGAGGCTAAAAGGGTCTAATTCCCTAAATAGGCTATTGGGTTGATGATGAATGTTGGTATGAACCTAATGCCACTAAGAGTTATTGGAAAAGAAGTTTGTTTACATGTTAAAAGTCCTTTAAGGCTATCAAAAGAACCTAGACTTAAGATGCGTCCAAACACTTGAAGGAGGGAAGAATTTTTTAAAAAAGGAATCTATGAAGGTGGGAGAGTGAGGTGTGTAATGAAATAGATATAATGGCCATTACGTGTAACAATAAATAATATTTTGAAAATTAGTTAAACATCGTTCAACCTAAAGAAAAGGTTAACATGTCGAACATCTTTTAGCAAGGTATATTCAATGAAGGATGATTTGAATGATGAATTGTCCAATGGAATCCCCAAGATTCTAATTCCTTCTAAGGGTGTGCTAAATTAGGATGGGGTGTTGAAGTTTGGCAATAGGCCCAAGGGGGAATATGATACACATTTTTGAAATTGGATAGAAAGACCTATCACATGAAGTTCAATTTGAAAGTTTTCATATGCAAAGGATATAATGGAAGAAGGGTCGATGATGTGAATGTCATTTGCAATGGATGGAAATAGACAAGATGGGAAATGGTTAGCTGTAAAACGTAATGCCCTAAGGTGAATTAAAGAAAAGAATGCCCCTCCCAAAGGATACCTTATCAATAAATTTTTGTTTAAAATGGAAGTAAATGTTGATGTCATTTACTATCGCTCAATTTTTTGTGTGCATTGTAGTTTTTCAGGTATAAGGTTTGTTTGTTGTAATGTGAAAAAAAGTTTGTTGTTGATTTCAATAATTCTTGGAATCCAACACCCTATGTTGAGTTGCAATTATGAATTGTTGTTGTTCAATTTAATGCACAAGTTTTTTTTTTTTTTTTTTTCCTCTTGTGTTTATTCACTGGACAATGGATCGGAATACATCCATACCATCCAACGCTTATAGATTAGCCATTTTTTATTTTTTATTTTCAAATTGTGTGCTCTCTACTTTCTTTACGTTCTTTTTGAGAACTCGTGAGCTCTCTTAATCTCCTTGTTTTCTTATTTCAATTGTGTGTTCTCAATTTGGTTTACATTTGTTTTTTGTTATGTTTTCTTGAAACTTGTTAAAATTGTCATTTTGTTTATAATGTTGTTGTATCAAAAACATTACAAGCACCATTATCTAAAAAGTTAATCAATTGTAAAAATATTGGGTCCCCAAGGCCCCAAACTTCCCAACTTTGGTGCTTTAGTTGATTAACAAATAACAAAAAGGTTGTTGATGAATCTAGTAGTCCAGGTTTGCAAATCAACCAAAGAAAATAATGAACCTGCAAAATTCGATAAAGAATTGAAGGTGGACAAGGACTTTGGTGAGGAAGATGTGGCAAATGAAGTAGAGTCATATGAGAGCACAAAACAAGACCTTCAGGTTATGAAGGAAAAAGTCGATAAACAAGTGATATTTCAACCTTCTAAAAAGATTTTGTTTCTTTTTATATTTTGATGGTTTGGAGAATTTATTTCAATTTATCCTTGGAACTTGAGTTATTATCCAATAAAAATGGATCAACATGAAAAATGATCTTGAAGAAAATTGTTCAACTTTTTGTTTTTTGTTTTGTATAAAAATGGAAATTCTAGTTGGTTTCTTTCTATGTATTATAAGAGTAGTTTAATCAGCCCTCATTGAGCTACTACCATAAGTTGTAAATGTTTAAAGGAGTTCTTGGTGTTAGAGTATTAGTTAATTGTGAATGGTATTGGACCAATGAAAGAACGTTTTATTGTTTGTACATCTATTGTTAGCTTGCATCCCTTGTTGCATGTTATTATCATATAGAAATGATGTTATGGCAAACAACAACCAAAGCGGTGGAGTTTGTGAAAACAACCTGCAAAATCCTTGGTTAATGGGTTGGATAAGTTTTTAGTGGAAAATCCCACCCCCTTACAACTAGCAGAACCCAACATGGCTACATTAGATGCCACCAAATATGTTCCTGAAGCTATAGTTATTAAAGGTTTGTTTATATTTTTGAATTACCTTATTATCATTTTGGGTTTTGGGATCATGTATTAATGATATCAGGAGGGACTATTTAATTTTGCAATGATTTTTTTATAGAAATATGTCAAGGAACTCCTAATATAAGGGTTCAACCAATGCTTCCCCATGTTGTACCACAAACCTTGCAACCTATTACAACTTGGCTTGAAGGAATGGCCGTGCCTCTAGTTGGTTGGCCAATACTTCATTGGGCAGCCTCTTGGTTAACTTGTGCCTAGTCAATTTAATCCTATTGCCACTAATTCAATAAGTGCTACCATCCAACAAATAATAACACCTAAACTTGATTAGCAAAATTTGGTGGTACCACCAAATCCATACCTAGTAGATGTGGCAACAAATGATCCATTTCAACAAATAATAGTAGCTTTGACTGCACATGCAACAATTTCCTCTTGGGTTGCATGGATACCCACACTTACCATGGCCTACAACTCCATCAACACCTATGGCATGATCAATAGATGGGATTGCAACAAGTAATGTTGCAACCTTGAATTTTTTCCAACCACACCAAATATACCTAGCAGAGTTCAATCTCCTACTTGTGTTGCTTCAACAACAAATATTGTGTCTAGCCAACCAAATAACCAAGTGCTTGAAAAATCATTAGGGGAGCATTCCAAGCAAATTGAACAAAAGGCCTGTCGTTGAATAATGGATAAAGTTATGTAACAATTGTAGATTGAGGCTGCTAACTATAATGGGAAGAATGCCATACTTGTGGTGCATTACATTATAGACGAAAAGCCTTATTGTGGTGGAAGGAATAGTAAGATGAATGCACTTCAAGGCTACACCTTGAAACTTAATCCAACAATCAATGACATTTGCAAGTAACCAATTAAGGAGCAAGAAGTAATCGAATAAGCCCTCAAGATGGGCTTTGAATATTTAGACCATCCCTTAGCCTATAAGCATTTGAAAATTTAACTATCAATTACTTTGAAAAGTAAATGAAGGTCATTGAAGAGGATGATTTTGAAGGGGGAGCTGTGTCCACGAAATTGCCCATAAAACCATTGGAACCAATTGAAAGAAGTCTTGATGAAAGATGAAAATAAAAAAAGAGTAGTTCGAATGAAAGGAATTCGAATAGTTCAAAATGTTGTAACCCTAACCTTGGGGTCACGACTAAAACAAGGGCTTGCAAGGTTGCACGCCAAGAGTGAAACCTAGGAGTCACACCGCATGCTCCCGGGAGTGTAAGAAAGTGTGAAGGAATGAACCTTCACACTCCCAAGGGAGCTTCCACTTTGGGAGTTTGAGTCCCAATGGATTCCCGAATTTTCATAGGGTAATTTCTAGGGTCAAAACTCAATGGATTAAGGAATTCCGTATATCATTGGAAAGCCCTTGGAATGTAAATGTCTAAATTGGGCTCGCATGACCCATTTGGACATCTAAAACATAAGTTATGACCAAAAGAAGGACTAGGAATCAAATTGGCAATTTGATTCTCAAGCATTAAAAGTCAAAAATTGACCCAAATTCTTTGTATGTAGGTAGCGTGCGACCAACCATTGAAAATCTTTCAACAAGGGGTACAACATTGCTTTAGAACTCATTGCAATCGGAGGTTTGCACGCAAAGTTATGAGGCCCTAAAGTTGCAAAAGTCCCAACTTTGGCAATTTCGGGACTCCCTTTTGGGAGTCCCAGGACAAAATGCCATTTGGATGTGGGCCTCGTGGAAAGGTACAGAATATACTATAAGGGGGAATAATGGTGGCTTCCCCCAAGTCCGGGCTGTGGTGAATCTTGTGAATTCGAGTTTGCCCGTGACTTGTTTTAGCACCAAAAGTGCTCCAACCATGCACTACCCAACTTGTTGTTTGGTTTTGTGCAAGTCCATGTGAGTGATTAAGTGCTTATCAATCTTCCTAGTCTCATTTCGGAGCTCTAGCACGCCCCTTTACCCCCAAAATGCTAGGAGCTAAGGAACGTGCCCCCAACTCCTTGCTCTTTAGTTAGTTTCACTTCAGACTCATATTTGAATATATTAAGGAGCTTGGGAGCGCGTCACAAAAGAATGGTAGTCGGGTTGGATGAATTGGTGTGGAAGAATAGATGGTACATTTCACCTTTTTCCCTTTAATAATTTTTTTTGTTTTGTTTTTGTTACTAAAATTTTGAATGTGCATGAATATGTGTGTATTAAGTGACATATTTGGGAAGACCCCCTACATTGGAAGAGATCCAAAAAAAATGTGAAAGGGAGAAAACTTGCAAACAAAAATAGGTAGAAGAAAAGGTTGAAGAGCAAGAAGAGGAGGAGGCTGAAGTTAGCATGTACCATAATACCTTTACTACTATGTTGCAAGTTATTATTGAGTTTTTAAATTAATATCTTAAGTTCATTTTTTCACTCCTATAACATTTTTTAATTTCCTTGAAATTTATCATTATAGATGTAATAACTATTCACACTTGAAATATGTTGAATAACCATGCATAATAGTGTGAAGCATACGTATTTCCATCACAAACATGATTTGAACTTTATAGGAAGATTAAACTTCAGAGTTGGAGGTTCGCCTAGAAGCTATGAAAACCAACCATGAAGACATAGTTAAGGCCACTAAAGAGTTAAAGAAAAATCAAAAGGATATGACATTTATGATGTATGAGATGAAAGAAAATTTAGGTGGTCATGGCAATCAATTTGGATTGGAATGCCTTAAAGGAATAGATGTTACTAAATCCACTAATGGTGACACTAAAGTGGTAAGAGGGAACTAACTTAAAATTCATAACACAAAAATTTCTTGCATTTTGAAATTATTTAGGTATGGAGTTCACTAATTGATGTAGGGGATCGGTAATTAAACTTCTTGGGGTCTATGATTACATAATTTAGTCACCTAAACTTGTTGCACATTTGAATTGTTGCAATTGTTGCAGAGGTTGAAAGAACAAGAACATGGGATGCCACAAGATGTTGTAGTTGCAAATACTAAAACATTTGTCAAGCCTCACAACAACAAAAAAAATGTGATGAACTTACTCATGGTGGAACATAGGTCTAAAGAATCCAACCTTCATGCGGTGATTTAGATAAGCAAACACATTCAAGTCTCCATGAGAAGAAAGTTGTGATTGGTAGTAGTGACGAGAATATTCACGTGGCCCCAAAAGAGGTGAACCCTAATTCACTTGCATGTGCTTGCTTTGTTTTCTCTCCAAGCAAGTGGCTTAATAACAAAGTCTGTTATTTGTTGGTTTTAGATGTGAATGGCTTACTATGTGAAGCATCACATTTGAAATCACATGAAAACAAGTGGAAACTGATAGTTCATGTAGTGAGATGTGGAAACAAATTTGTGAGTTTTCAACCCAATTGTTGTAAGTTCCTAGAGTTATGTAGTTCAAGGTTTGATATATGTTGCCATTTGGTCCACAACCACCTAGAAATTTTTGCAACCCATGGTACAATTTCAATTAAGGGAAAAAAGTGGTGTCCACTTTGTTTTTGTGTGGGGTGCGGAGAAATGCTTGGAAACAAACATTCCACATTCTAGAAATCCACATAGCTTATGGTCTTGAAAAACATGTCAATGGTGTGGGAAGAAATCAATCCAACATTTAGGCAACTAGATCAATTTAACACTCTATTGATAGACGATTGCCCATACAAATGCATTGGGAATGTTCCCTTTTCATACAATTTACCCCACCCATTTGATAGTCAAGTAGAAGACATCTATTCATTGGAAAGTTTGTAACCTTGCTTGGTTGGGTTGTTTGAGTGTTCAAGTACCTTACAAGATGTTGGAATGAATCCACATGGGCAACATTGACTCACAAGTCAAAACCCCCACTAGCATTTCATAAGAGATTTTGTTTGGCTTACTGGTTGTTTAGGTTGATTCTAAACCCTTACTTAAAACCCATACTTCCATGTAGTGTGTTTAAAGTTTTTAATTTTTCTTGAATGTGTCAATGATGTTTTGTGGGTGTAAATAATTTTGAAATAATACGTATACGCCATTGTTTGGGTATTTGTAAATGAATAGGGTTATATTGCAAGGTAGTTCCAAGGCTATGGGCACTTCAATTTTGAGCAAAACCAGAAGTAGAAAACGAACTTTTAGTCATGCAAAGTCTAAATGTTTTGTTGATAATAGGACAATGGCATTTGAGGTAGTTGTTGCTAAACAAGCTAAAAAAAACCCACCCCAAGTGTAAGAGGGTCATAACTTTTTGTTTTGAATTTTTGAATTGAATGTTCATTTGAAAATGTTCTCCAAATGTCAAACCAATTTTCATTCCCCTAGTTATAGAAGTTGATCAACTAGAAAGTATGAACCTGATTCATTTGTTTGATTTGGTTTTGTTTTGTAGTATCAGAAAACCAGGAACTCATCCTCGTGAAACCTATTAGTAGCACCCAAATTGCTTTCAGATCCTTTGTCAAATTTGGTGGTGGTATGGTTAAACATCATGGTAATTCCATGATAAATGAATATTTATTTGAAATGACATTACACAAGTAACATTGAAGGGTGTTCATTTGCCAGTTCTTGAGTTAGATATTGACCTCCCATTCTATAAGGTAGATGATGCAATTGATTATATTGTGCAATGGCCTTGGAAAAAAACCATTGCATACGATTAATTGGTTGTCAGCTAATGATGTTTCAATTGATTTCATAGCAAATGTTGATATTTCCTATGTACGAACTTCAATTTGAGGCATGTATGAAAATTTTGGCTTTTAAGTTGTAAAATTATGTGTGAATAATGTATGTATTTTTTTAGGTTCGTCGTTTGTGCTTTCAATGAATCGTGTCAAGTTTGTGGATGTCGTTTTACTGCCCATGTAGATTTATATAAATTGTTGTTTAACATGAGAACATTTATATGGTAAACCCATTTATATTTTAAGTTTAAAATTCATTTTAATTCATCTATAAAAAAATGAATTAAACAAATCAAGCTCATCAAATATTTAACATGTTAATCATTTGTTAAAGAAATTGTCATATGGCAACCAATTATTGGATTGATTGTTGGTCAAAACAAACATCCACATGGCACTCAATTATTGGACCAACTATTAGTCAAATCAGTCATAACAAACATCCACATGGCAACCAATTGTTGGACCAACTATTAGTCAAATTAGTTAGAACCAAGATCCATGTGGCAACAAATTGTTGGACCATTTGTTAGTCAAAACAATTAGAACAGATATCCACATGGTAATGAACTATTTGACCACTTGTTAGTTAGGTTAGTAAAAAAGGACTGCCATGTGGCAACCATCTATTTGAACAATTTGTATATCAAGTTAGCCACATAAGACATGCCATGTGGCACCTTATTGTAAGGCAACATCTTAATCAAAATTTTCATAATAGACATATTAAGTTGGTAGCCATTTCAATTAACAACTTAGTCATCCTTGTCAAAATGGCCATGTACACATCATTAAGCATGTCAATCAAAACATACATTACTAGACATTTGATCATAATATATTTAATCAAGTTTTTGGCCTAAATGACTAGTACATTTTTATTGAGACATTTCTCTCCATTGTATATATTGACCAAAAAATTGACTATAACATGTCAAATCAACTAGTGGAAATCCCATGTTTTGTAGTAGTGTCCCCCCCCCCCCCCCCCCTTTTTTTTGTAGGTGGAAAAAATTGGAGCTTGGAGTAACAAGCTTAAACCAAAGAAAGGTAAGGGCTTTAGATTTTGTTTTTGAGGAATTAAAAAAAGAATCATTTTTCCCCCTTTTTTTGTTACCTTTCTTTCTTACAAGTAGATTTTAATTTTTTTTGTATTATGTTTGTTTTTTTTAAAAAATCTATTTTTTCCTTTTGTTTGTTTATGTGAAGGAGTTAAATTAATATTTTAAAAAAATTACCCTTATACCTTTTTTTTATCATGATGATAAAGAGAAATGAGTGATTTTTTAATTTTGTTTTACACCTTAAACCCCATTATTTGTAAATGTTTCTTTTCTACTTTAAACCTTTGAACCCATTGTTTGTAAATGTTTTTTTGATTTATGATTTCTTTCTTTTTTAAAATTTGTGAATAGAATTTAATTTTTTTATTATACATATATTGTTGTAGATTTGGTTTTTGCATTAACTTTGGACGTATTCTGGTGAAAATTATTAATGGAATAGTGTTTTGCAAATGATAATATAATAAGTGATAATAATGAAACAAGTGAAATATGTATGAATGATGTAATTTTGGCAAAAAATTTAGAAGAAAACCCAAGTGTGCACACATAAACAGGTAGGAATCCAAAAAATGAATTGAACAATTAATGAAGATAAACCTTAAAAAGTTACATGTTCAAAGAAATATTGGAAACCACATGGAGGAAATTCTTTGTGTTGGGGTTTTTTGGTGTTAATGACGATGCAAAAGTTGATCTTGAAAATACTCAAATAATGTGTTGCATATTTTGTTATCAAAATCATGTAATTGGAATAAATCCAAGAACTCAAGTGAGGAAAAGATTAATTTTTATTACAAGAAAAATGGAATAATTTTTTTTAAAGAACATGCGGATGCAAAATACACTTTTATTGCAAAGAGGTTTGAAGAAAAAATGAACAATATGTTGAAAGTAATTGAAAAGAAAAGAACAAATATGTTTGGAAGGATCTGTTTTTTTAAATCAACGAAAGATTTTTTCATAAAGGAGGATGTGTCACAAAAAAAGTTCCTAGAAGACTTTAGTCTTTTGATTATTAAGAACAACTTACTAATTCAAGTTACAAAACATATCTAGTTGAGGCGAGGTTTGACATTTATGTCCAAAATTAAATTTTCCTTTTAGAAGGTAGTTTTCACAAGAGATATTGCCAAGGTTAGTGAGAAGACAAGCCAAATGTATGTTCTTCCTACATTGGTAGAATGTCATTCTACAACAACTAAATTTGACTTGTGCATGTCCAAAAGTTTATGATGTGTTTGCATTAGTTATTAATTTTTTAGGCAATGATTGGCATCTAAAGCATGTGACAATTGGCTTATTTGAGGCGATAAAAACTACAATGTAAGCATTAACCAAAAGTTTGACAAAGTTGTTGGAGAAGAATGGTTTAAGGAAAAAGATAATTGTCTATGTCAAATATGAAGGTTCCAATATCAATGCAATGTTTGTTACATTGAAATCAGTTATAAGTTATGAATCTATGCTTTAGAAGAAAGCTTTTAGGGCACTTATTTTGGACATGTTTTTTCAAAGGCATTTCAATATGGCATGGGAGTGGAAAACATTTACAATAATTTGAAGTATGTTTCCATTAAAATTGCTCAAGTAGATTTGTAAAAGTGCATATCTTGGCCCAAGAAGTTTGGAAAGGGCATACAATAATGGAATAAGGCATGTGTTGAAACTAGAAATTAAACTATAAATTTGAACATTCTAGTGAAAACCACATAATCTTCTAATTTGCAATATTGATCAAAGTGTTTACATTTTTGAACTTTTGAATTAGATAAGATAACTAAACATTTTATTGTTGGTTATTTTGTAGGTTTGATAGTAAGATCATTATGTTTCAAGAAGCTTTATAATTTCATTCCGCCATTATGTTCTGTTACAACAAATAGACTGTTGTGAAAGTCATTGGTTGAGTGCTTCCACCTCTGACTTGGCAAGTTTATCATATTATTGTGGATTGTCTTTTCCAATTATTTCTACTCATGTTTTTAACCAATCTCGTGGACACTAGCTTCTTAGTGATGCTTTACACCTTGCCATTTCCATGAATTTGAAACTAAAGGAAAAAAAAATCATTATTTCATTTGAAAATTTAATGGATGATGATTTGTTGGCATGTAACATTAAAAGGGATGTAATAATGTGTTGGATTCTTTCCTTTCATTCTTAAGGAAATATGACGATAGGAATGCCCATAATATGGTCTATTTTTTTATGTTAGACCCCTAATTTAAGAGCCTTTGTATAGTATCATCATTTGTTAAAAGGGGGCAAGGTGTTGTCCTTGTTGAAGAATATGATAGAAAATCTTTATATCCTATGTTGATAAAATGTTATGAGCATGTGCATCCTTTGGTAAAATCAGATAGAAAGGCTGACCAATATTTTTTTTTATCAAGACTGCGATTTGGATATTTCTGAACAAACTACAAGCACAAGTGAACCAATAGAATAGTTTGTAAAAAAGGAGTTGCTAATTTAAAAAAATATATTAATTGGATGTTGGGTTATGGTTTGCTTGAATGTTTCAAAAATGATAAAGGTATTGTAGTCTTTTAAAACATTTCCACCTACCTTCCCACCTATTCATACAAATTGAATAATATTGATGTGTCAAGCTCTTCAAACATTGAAACCACATTACTTGTAACAATTTTTTACTGACTTTACGATCAAATCTATAGAAATTTTTAGTATTTGGTGAAAATAAGTCATATTTTCTAGGTATTTTGAAATTCTAGGATCCACTTGTAAACCATATGACTACAACTTTAAGATGACTAATTTTAAATATAAAAATAGACATGGCATTAAAATAGATCATGCTAAATACACTAAGAGATGATTTTTGTCCATTCACACAAAAATCAAAATATTTTGTTACATGGACAACAAATTGTTGATTTTTAACACATTTTTAATATTACAAGGGTTCATCAATATATGTAATTAGGCAATAAGGTATTCAAAAGGTGCATCTTATATATACATATGAACTTACTACAATTTTTTTAATATACAAATGGTTATACTATAATATTTTACATGTGCAAGAGATATTTGCTCTATAGAACAAGTATTTTGGTGTTTATACAATACCACAAAAATACCATTTATATTCGTATCCATGGGAAAATTTTCACATTTTTGTGATGTGTTTATTCAATACTACAAGATTGTAATTGTACATTTTTATTATCACACATTTAACATTGCTTTAGGTGGTATTTTGTATCAAACATTGCCCAAACTATGAAGGACAATATTTTTGAAACACTCAAGCAAATCGACACCTTGTCAAGGACATCAAATGTCCTTTTCAATGGTGGCAAAAACACGAAGCAATGTTTCCTATTGTTGGATTTTTAACCCAACATATTTATGGCATTGTTGGATCTCAAACTGAAATAGAAAGATTTTTTCTTTGGTTAGAATATTTATTACCTTTAGAAAATGTCATTTGTAGATTGAAAATTTAGAAAAGTGGATATTTGTTAATAAAAATTGACTTAATGATCTTAGAATAAGATGTAAATCTCCATCTAACTTAATACAATTCTTTGAAAGGATATAGATTTAGAAAAGGAGTTTGAAAAGTTTGAAGGTGGGTTTGCAAGGGATGAGTTGTTGAAGGGTAAAAGTTCAATTTTCATTTTTTTTTGGGTTACTTTTAATAACTTTTTTGTAACATTGCTTGTATTTTTCATTATTAAAAGAGGAATAAAATCTATAAAATTTTATTTTTAATTTTATTTTTGGAGAAAAAAAAGTAATGCTCAATTTGTGAAAACCACCAAGGGATAACCCAATTGCTTTCAAAATTTCAAGAAGCAACATTGTGAGACCCAACTTAATTTTTTAAATAAAATTATTGATACCCTTGCCTCACATATAATTTTTAAAAAAAAGAGAAAAAGAAACTTGAACCCCTAGTAAATTATTTTATGAAACCTAGATTTGATAGGTATCATAAAATTGCAATACATGCCCAACAAAATAACTACCCATTCTTTCTGTGCTATGGGATAGCAACGAATGTCAAACTCCTACATTCTTTTTCCCGATATAGAAGGACTACTAAATCAATACCAAGCACTTATCTTTTTAATAAAGTTAAGATTTTCTCAATCCATGATCCAAACAAACTACAAAATTATTTCTCCCTGGAATGATTGAGGGTCCCATAATCCATTTAACCTTGCTCAACATACACAAAAGGTATCAAGTATCAACCCATATCCACATATAAGGTGCATTGGAATTAGTTATATATATATATGGGATGTAGCCACATTGGCAATCATCCACAAGAGGAATCAACCAAATTGGCTACAGGTAAGAGAGGAAAGTAGAAAATTTTGAGAATCCTGCTTCTGGAATTTCAATTGTATAAATATGAGAATTTCAGACTTTTTTTTTCCCATGCAACTTTGGCACAAATTTTGGAGAAAAATTCTTTGTACTAAGCCATGAACTAAGTGACAAAATTTTGTGAAAGCAAAGTTGCTGCTTGGGCTAAACCATCAAAGATGCTAAGCACAGCCCCAGGGGTGGTGACTTAGTGATATAACCCACATCTCAGACCCTGGACCTCAAAAGAGGTTTCTGGGTTCAAATCCACTAGTGTGCAAGTGAAAGCCCTGCCAGCCCTTTGCCACTGAGCTTTACTTGGGGGTGCGAATGGCTTGTTGGTTGGGTCTGCCCTTGTGCTCCAACCAAAAACAAAGAAAATAAAAAATGCTAAGCACAAATAATTCACATTACCCCCAAAGTCATTGCTTTGAATTTGGGAGATATAACTATATTGTGTTAAAGATCAACTCTTAGAATGAGGGAATACCCATGGCTTGTAGAAGTTTTATAGAAAAAGTTAGTTGGCAATCAGAGTAGCGGAAGCTAATATACACAAGTGCTATGAGTTGGCTAGAAAGGGTTCCCATGTTTTAGCTTAATCATACAATAAGTGACTAGTACAAGACAAAGGTAATCTACTCTAATCCTACTTAACTAACTACTACCTAGGGCCTAGAAGCATATTTGTGTTAGCTAGATCGAAGGAAGCCAGAACATATTTTGTTTGTAGCTTCAACAACTCTATCATCCAAGAAGTGCCATGAAGAGCTGTTACAACCATATGGAGGGCAATACAAAACATTCTGCCCTCTCTACAGCATACAAGCTTAGCATATGGACCCCACTCTACCTAGGGAAACTCAAATTTCTTCCTCAACTTAGAATGATTTGAGTTTTGTCATGTTTCCTATGTTTTGCCTATGTCTACTTATGAGCCTAGCCAAGTTTTGGGATGCCTAAGGAGGACATAAAGAATTGCACAAAGCCTACCTAAGCACTGGGTTAGGAAAGACCTAGGGGTCTACCCAAGTTATGAAATATTTAAGAACTACTTAGGAGGCTCCATAAAATCTACCTAGGGACTATTTAAGGTCATATTTAGGGGCCTACCTAGGTTATGGGATACTTTACATGGTTACTTAAGGAGCTTACGTAGAGCCCACCTATGGGGTTAGTTAAGGACTATCTATGGCAACAACACCTAGAGGTTTTACCTAGGCTATGGGATACTTAAAGATTATTTAGGAGGCTATGTAAAACCTACCTAAGGGGCTCCTAGGGGCTATCAAAAGGTTGCATAATTCCTATCAAGAAGGTTATTTAAGGACTCTACCTTGGGAAGCCACATGGGGGCCCATTGAGGCTATGTGATACCTAAGGGCTACTTACAAGGTTACATAGGGCCTACCTAGGCACTATTTAGGGAGACCCCTAGGGACCTGCCTAGGGTTATGTGACTTAGAGTCTATCTGTGGGGATAGCTAGGGATTTCTTAGGTTAGGGGATATTTCAAAGTTAGTTAGAATGCTACCTATGATTATTTAGGGCTGATTAATAGCCTTTAAAGTAGACCTTATGTAATTTTTAAAGTAGCCCTTAGGAATCTTTTAATTTAAATAGGTCCCTAGGTAACACCTATATAATGTCCCAAGTAGTCCCTTTGTAAGCCTCTATGTAAACTTTTGATAACCTTTATTTTAGGTACCTCTTAAGTAGGCCCTAGGTAGGCCTAGGTAGTTTCTAAGTGTGCCCTAGGTAGCCTTATAAATAGGTCCTAAATAGCCTCCAACAGAGGTAGTCCCCTTAATAGTTTCATAGGTAGATCATAGGTAGCCTTTTGGTAGGTTCTAATCTAGTTAGCCCCCTACATTAAATGATGCCCAATTTATGTGGTGGTAACCTAAGTACACTATAATGTGGTTATAGTGAAAATTATGGTGACCACTTAGAAGTGTTTATCTTTAATTTTGGAGAGTGATATCACTTTGATTGACATTATGAATAGCTCAAAGAAGGAAGATGAGTGAGTACATTGAGGCCCAAAGTGAGGATTAATTTAACAATAACTTTTATAACTTTAAATTATATCCCATGTTGAAGATATCTGAAAATGGGGTACGCTGATGCAAATGGATTATCTGATACAAAGTGAGGTTGACATTTTTCATGTTGTGATAGTCAAATAACTTTTAAGCTGATCCTTAATCAAAGGATGTTCAATCAACAAAGAGTCTTTATTGCAAAGAATACAAAAATATTATATGCTTCTTTTTCTTCTTGTTTGCCCTTGGCCCAATCCGTCCTTTTGAAAAAAAGATGGATGATGCCCATACCAAAAGTTTGGGTCCTATTATGCACACTTTGAGTTTGTAATAAACATTAAAAGGCATAAATGTCCATTAGATGGCCAAAACATGTATAATAAAGGACAAACTTGTGTTTGAGAAACACTAAGATGTGTCTAGTCATCACTAGACACATCTTAATTGGGCAATTAGGTTATCAAAGAATATATATATATGTGTGTGTGTGTGTGTTATTGTCTATTATAAGGACCCATTGTTGATTTAATGTCCTCCATCCCTAATCCTTATTCTGTCCTTAATCTCTAGTAGTTTTTAGTCATTTGGATCCACTAATTATCAAGAAATATACTCATTAGTTCCTGATTTTGTAATTATAATGTTAAAAGGTATGTCAACATTAGTTTTGTTCTATTGTTGTTCCATGGTTGGTTTTGATTATTAAAACTTGAACTAATAGTTCTTCGGAGTTCAAGAACTTGGTCAATTCTTAGTTTTTGTGTGTAGTTAATAGATAGGCTACTTTGAGATTCTAAGTTAATAAGGCTTATGCCCTAAGTTGTAAGGGTTAGGGTTGAGGTCCATCCACTTCTTTTTTCTTGTTTTGCTATTTGATTTTTTTCTCTTCATTCTACAATCTTCATCTCTTTGATTTCTTAAAGACATTTTTATTTTTTTGTTATTTGTGCATCTTTTTCTTGATGCAAAAGCTTGCTATTAGTCAAATTTGGAAAACTCAAGAGTTGAGAGGCATAGATGTGCAATTTGCAAAGGTTTGATGTAAGACTAAGGTCAAAAGTCATGAAAACTCCAAAGTTGGTAGGTTACAAAACAAGGGTGGCAAGCTTGCAATGAGTTTTTTTGGTATCAAGTGTAATAGATTTCACAATCCCATAGGTTTTTTGTTTGGATGTTTTGAATACCTACCCATGTTACATTTATTTTCTTGAGCATCCATGGGTTTACAAAGCTAAGCAAAAGGATGGCACTAAGAAGAGGAGCCATAATAGGAGTAGCAAGAGCATTTTTCTGTGCAGTTTTCTAGCACCCAAGGTGTTCAATAGTAGTTTTTTACAATGTATTCCTTGTGGAAGAACATGTTGGGTAATGGTTTGCTGTCAAAAACGAGCATGCACATTCTTATTTTGGGTAGATCATCTTCTTGGTTGGGTCTTAAAAGGATTTTTGCTTGAAAACAAAAATTTGGGGGCAAATGTTTTAAGTTTAGCACAATTTTTACTTCAACAAATCTTTATGCATTTTGACAACCTTAGAACATTACATGTTCTAATTGCAAATCCATTAATTTCAGTGACCAAACCATCCTTACACTGTAAAACCCAAAATTGGATCAAAACCTAAATTGATGTGTCTTATTCAAAAATCAGAATTTTTGGAACCAAGAATTGGTGATTAAAAAAAACTTGGACTTCAAATCAATGGCTTTTGATTTTTTGAGAATTTAAGAAAATTAAAATCAAAATTTTTTATTTTTACAAAAATTTTAGGAATAAAAATTAATGATTCTTAAAAAAAAAACCTAAGAATTGGGCAACTTTGGTCAAAACATATCCAACTTCAGTTCTTTTGACTTTTCATTAAGTATTATGCACATAGCGCACTTGGGATCGTTTAATTAAAGATTGTGTTCATTTTTTTCACAATTAGAAGGTCATTAATTTTTGTTTTTTTGCATTTAATTTTTTAGGCACTGTGTTAATATTGCTTTTCAACATGCTTTAGCATAGCAAAGGGGAAGATTGCTTTGGTGGGAGATGTTTGTTTTAAATCTCTTATTATTTTTGCATGTAAGTGACATTAGAAGGGATATGGGTGAAATAGCTTCTTACCATGAGACAGACTAACTTTCTCCTTTCTTTGGTTCCTGCAGGTTGCGTGATTGTTCACCTTTCTTTGGCCTTCCCTTTTGTTTTTCATGTGATGGTTTTGACCATAAAATTATATTGGATTTTTTGTCTAGTTTAGTTTTAAACATTATAAATTGTTTGGTGTGTATCATGGACTAACAAGGCAAGTGCAAGGCAAAGCTTGTAGAGATGAGTGAATGCAACTCATGGCCCAACAATTAAACCTTATTCATAAGCTTGTAAGTTGTGCTGCCTCTTTTCTACTTTTTTAACAAGGGAAAAAAGGCAAAAAAATGTGTTTTATTTATAAAAATTGATCATGTGGTTCTTTTGTTGTTGGGTTGCCTACCACATATGATTAACTTTTATCTTAGGTATGAGTGTGCCATGGTAGGGTCCTGGTGGGCATGATAGTAATGATAATAGGGTTCTTCTGTGCAATGAGATGCTCAATCATGGGGTAAATGAAAAATGGCGAACCCAAATCATATGATATGGTTGTAGGCCACAGATATTCACATTTATATATATATATATATATATATATCTCATTTGCACATTTTGAAAATTGAGTTTTGTAAGCAACTTAAGAGAGGTGAACCAAATTTCTGCAAGAAATTTTTTTTTTGGTATTCAAGGAGAATATTTTCAATTGTTTTCAAATGTGCAATAATGGGGTCAGCTGTCCTTGGTTCAATTTATTTGCCCTGTATTATGCAAAATGATTGCTGGAGGTTGGGATCAATTCTCCATAATGGATGGTCATACTTCTACTCCATGGTTTCAGTAGGTTTGTTCAAAATCATTCTATGTTTGGGTATTGCTTGTTCATTTCCCTCGGTTTGCAGGTATTGTGTGTACTTGAAGGGCAATTTAAAACTTTGGGGAACCTTCTCGCTTGCTTGACAATTGTTTTCAAGTTCTCCTATTTTCAAGTTCAACAATATCACATCACCACAAGAATATGAACTCCTTTCTGACAGAAGCTTGTGGGGGTGGTCAACTCCTGTCTTTGATTGAGGTGTGGTTGCATGTTGTTAGTGAGGTGATCGAATATAGTTTGTTGTGTTGTACTTGGATTTGTCTTGACGTTCCTCATGTTGTCACTTTCATTCACACATTTCACTAAACATCTAAACTATATGCACATGGCAAACTACACATCAGTGAAATTTGGCGTTCAGACTCATCTTGTAACTTAAGGCTAACCTTGACATCTAGATGAGTGGGACTAAACCCACCACAAACTTCCCAAATGGTGTAAGGCCTTATTGTCTGAAATTACCATCTCCGAGTTTGACAACACTCACGAAACACAAAAATGTCGACAAGTGAGGGCTCAAAGAAGGGGGCTGAGGAAATGTCCTTGGCACATGAAGTCCTTGAGCGAGACAAGCATTTGCAGCACTGATACCCATGTTAAAAGATGCAATAGTGAATTTTCTTTTTGGCAAAAAATTGCCAAATTTGCAAAATGAACAAAATGGTTTTGACTTATAAAAAAAATCGTTTTTCATGTAAGAAATGGCACAAATTCATCACAAACTCAAGGAAATGAAATTCCGAATTGGGTAGCCAAGCATACAAAAGGATCCTCCCATGTCTTGCTTTCATATCTGATTTGTAGCCAAATTTGACTAAATTTTCTTCTGGACAATTGCCACTTTAGTTACATCACAAAATAGAATTTTAGAAAAAAAACACTGCCCAAACCAGCGAGACCTACAATTATTTTGGTGTGGTGGAAGAGGGAGGGGCATTGCAGCCATATCAAAAGTTTTGGAGTTGGCCATGTAACTTTTTCATCCAAGAGACTGAGACTTGGCAGCTTGGTTTCAGTTTCTTACTTACCTACCTTCTAAGGGCCATAGTGAACCAGCACCCACCAGTGCACCATGAAGGATGGATCCATCTACATCCATCTACTTACCTAGTAACCACCTGTTCTCCTACTTACCAACCTTCCAATAGGTTACCATTTGAAACCTGACATCAACTCAGTTGGGGTTCATCCACAACTAAGTCAAAATGGGCTGGCAAATCGATGGTGTGCTGGTGAGGAATCATGGTTGTAAGCACTGTTTGGCAGTTACCCAGTTACCCGGTTTGGTTTAGCCAGTTAAAACCACCAATTCTGGTTTCGATCACTAAATATTGAACTGGAATCAAGTCTGACATCTGGAACCGGAACTGGAATGGGTCTAAAACCAGATCGGGCTTTGGAACTGGTATTGGACCTGGAACTGGATTGGAAATCATAATTTTTTAAATAAAAATATTTTTGAGAAAAAAAAGTCTAGCACTGAGGGTTAACTGACCGTTAACCACCTGCAGTTTCAGACCAAGTTACTTGGAATCGTAACTGGAATGGAAACCAAAACCTGAAAATTTACCTGCATTTTTTTTCCAAGAACTGTACCAAAAACGGAGTCGAAGGTTCTTTATAAAAGTCAAGAACCGGCCAACACCAGTTGTAAGTTCCTGACACCTTGGCCCCCCACACACCCAAGGTGTAGGGAGGTTACAAGCCTAATGCCCTCAATGGAGTCCCTGAGTCCCTTACCCTTCTGTAAAGCACCGCCTGGATTTTTCTTTTGTATTTTCAGCTCCCTTACGTGCCTGAAGAAACCTGTATTCAGCAAGCAGGATCTTCCGCGGTGGAAGGTACCAGCCAGGATATACTGGGATCTTCTGACCAGCAGAAGGTACCAGCCAGCCTGTCACTATTTCTAAAAAGTGAAAAAATCCCTGCTCTGCTTTACATCGGAAAAGGACCCAGTACAGGCCCTTCTGTGATTTTTGACCTATTCCCTTGGCCTACTGGCCTTGGGCACAGATCTCAAATCACAAAAGGGCCTATATTCAGGCCCTTACCCTATACTCAAAACTTTGGCGGTGAAGGGTTTGTCACGAGCATAATATACCCCTTTCCGGCAGTGATCAAGAAGGGAGCACAATTCTACCCCAAAATTGCACTAAATAATAAAAGGCCAAACAGTGACAGGTTTCATTTATGTGTGGGGGGGTACGGCACCCACTTGAGGGGCTCAAAGTTTAACCCATCAACACGAGCAAGGGACTGTGAGGCCCTACACTTGGGTCCCTTAACCTTCATAATTAATTTTGAAAAAAAGGAATGATGTTCACAAAGTGTAACCCGCTCTATAAAAGCTGAGAAGATACATCAGTCTTTAGCAAAGTCCTAGATGGAAGTTTCACCTGAGGTACGACCGTAGGGCCCAGGAGCTGACCAAACAGTGACCCTAGGTCTTGAAAGCAGACCAAGAAATCGTGCCAAACAAGCAAACAGGAAGCTCCAGTTCCTCCTTCTGAGGCCAGGGCCCATGGGAGATGAACCGGCCACAAAGACTTCAAATTCAAGGGCCCCAAAAAACCTGGCCAGTATACATTTAGACATGGGGAATACACTGTAGGCACTCCTGCTAGAATGGCCGGCATAATGGAAAACATAGTGCCCACCATACTAGCATAATGCCCAACGTAGTAGCATGAAAGCCCTAAACCCTAAACCCTTAAACTCTATACCCAGTGGTAGAGGGGCACTAGACTCGCTAAACTTGATATCACAAAGGTCTTCGGTTCAAATTTGTTGATGAGTAAGTATGTGAACGCTTTCATGTTTTCTTTGCCACTGGGCTGAAGTTGGCGGTAATGCCCATAGCTTGTCAGCTGGGTCTGCACTTGTGTCCTTCCCCACACCCCCACCTGCCTGTAAAGAAAACTTCTGTATAGGGGGGGAAGCACTGGTAATAAGCATTACACCCTTCACTCAAGGGTGAAGCCCAAAGTAAAGCAGGTGTAAAGCAGGTATCAATCAATGCTTTTTGCTATATAAAAATCATTTGACAAGCATCCTGTTGGTATGGTCAGCTTTAAAAAAAATTGTAAAGCCTATCATACTTATGAAAATGTCCCAATGTTTTTTCTTTTTCTTTTTTCAATTTGGTGATGTACCTAAGGTGATGATCATCCATGAGCCAAATTAGGCTATTAACAAAATATGAAAGTTGAAATTGATAAAATTTTCCCCAAAAATCACTTAGTTTGTGACCCAATTTTTTTTTTTTGCAACTAAACCAATTACAATTCTTGTTTTTTCTAGTGCAAATTCGAATAATTTTCTTTGGGGGAAGGGGTGGGGGGGGGGGTGTTGGGGAATTCATCAAATTATTGATGTAAAAAACTTATAATTTTAGATTTTTTTTGATTAGTTGATAACCATATTTATAGACACCGACCCAAGCCTGGATTTTCCGGCCTGATATTTTCCTCCTTTTTCAGACAAATACACTCTCTCCATTGTCCGGGACCGCGGGCCCTTACAAGTAACGAACAGTCACCGCAGATAAACTAACGGTCACACCGTGGTTAAAGTTCGTCCCTCGTGGGTGTGCAGGGTCAAGGGCGATGACTCAAGTGCCGCCAGACAAACAAAAAAAAAAACGACCTGACGATACGGCCCAATCAAAAAGGCTCACAAATGCCCGGACGGCGGAGGCAATCCAAGCGGACACGTCAGCAAAATAGCCAGCCCGTTTCTGAATCTTCTCCTCCGCTTTCCCACAGCGGAGGTCGGAAACGCGTGAACAAAAAAATGCCGTCTCATCCAAACAAGCAAACCATTCAGAAACCTAAACCCTAATTAATAACAATTCTCGCAACCTAATAGGAAAAAATTAAATGATAATAATTCTACCACTAACTTGAATACTAATACGAAGTTGAAGTTCTAACCTTAATCAAGTTTTTTTTTCCTTTTTTTTCCCTCCCCAATTTCTCATTAAGAAAATTGGCGAATTTTTTTCCCACAAATTTAGTAAAATTAGACAAATTTACACTAGGAAAAAGAAAAGTTCCCCAATATTTTGTTGATAAATCGACAAGATTCGGTCTCCCCCCCCCCCCCCCCCCCCCCCAGCCCCCCCCCCAAAACACTGATCATAATAGGGTGCTCGTACATGAATGGTTCTTGTATTAAATAAACTATTTCAAATTTATTTTCCGATTGAAAAAATTCAGCCCATATTACATAGAATGAAAAATTAGTAAAATCTTTCTTTCTTTCTTTCTTTCTTTTTATTTAACGTCGATACCCGGACCAGAGAGATCCATATATCAAACGCTTCAATGCAAGTCCAAAGCCAGTTGAACCTAAGCCTAATAGTGACACGTGCTAGACAAAATAGACAACTTTCACACACATATAACACAAAGTTCTCTCTTAGTAATAGTATTATATTATTCCTCACATTTTTCAAAATCTCCAAAATAAAAAAAAACCATGTGTTGAAATTAAATCCTCAAAAAAAATTATTATTGGGCGGTCAGTTATCGAACCCCCACTTAAATTGAATTAATAGTGTTAATAAAACAATTTAATCCATTTTAAGTATAACAAGCAATTGCCAAATCTGGCAAGAAATCCAGTAGGAAGCTCCCCATTGGCTAATGTATGACGACAGTGTATGTTTTTTTGCCCTTTCCTCTTGTGGGCCAATCCTATCCGTGTAAAGGCGGCAGTGTCTAAAGTCGACGTGGACGAATTCGATTCGTGGTTATTGACTGGTGGCATCATCTAGTGAACACTTTTTGTGGGAGTGTGGATGTGGCCCAATTTGATATCCTTTTCCCGACCATCGCATTGGCCTTTTGGGTGCATGGCACGCCCAATTAAGAAGCAGCACGTGTACACAGAATTTATCTCTTATCTTTCTTCAGGTGTTTCCAAGAGACAAAAGTGTGTTTCCTTTTTTTTAAAAGAAAAAAGAGTAGCGTAACACCCCAAGAGTTGGGGCGTATCTGAGGTAAACCACCGGCCAAATTTTTCCTTTTTCCTTTCATTTTTTCCCCCATTGACACTTCAAGGGGAGAGTAGGTTTCACAAGAAAAAAAACGAGGGCGAGGTGTATTTAAAAAATAGAAATGGCTGACCCTTTTTCGCATTTTTGCAAAGGAAAAAAATCCTCCTGCTAATGTGCCTTCTAGATACGTTAGAAATTTTATGCCATGCTTGTATTCTTTCAATTTGAAAAGTTTTCCATTTATTATTATGAAAATCATCCTCTTCCACCTACCACCACCGCACCTTTCCCTTTCTCCCATGAGAAAGAAAACATGCAAAGCAAGTGCGATGGATGCGCCAGCGCGGTTCACCTTTCCTTACTTTTTTTTTGGTTCTTTTTTCCCTTTCTTTTTGGTTTGAATTCTCCCTCCTTCCCCACCCCTTCCCCGCTGCTAAACCCTAGTCCACTAACTTATGGACCTCCTTGGCAAAGTGAGTCTTGTCTTCAGACTTTGGACCCCTGAAAACTGGGGGAAAAAAAAAAGCCCCCTAGAGTTGAGACCAAAACTGAAGACCTGCCCCCAAAGTAACGTACTGGTGACTGCCATGGTGAATGATTGACTCAAGTGCGTCTATAATGATTGACTTAAGTGATTGTATTTGAATAGTCTCTCACATTATATGTCATCTCATTTTTCATATTTATTAGGGAGAATTGGGAAATAATTCTCAATTCTCCCTAATAAACATTTCTATGTTAGACAATATAAATAGTGAAATAAACATCTCAATATTAAATGAGATAAATATTAGTGGAGGCCCAAATAAGAGGTATGAATGGAGCTACTCTAAGACTAAACCAAGGCCTCCAAGTTTAGATTTGACATTTATCCAATCGATAACAAAACTAAAACTTGACTCCAAATTTGACATCTATGAGGGTAAAACAACAAAAGCTGCCTCTGAGCAGCATGTTTTTTTTTCCCTTCAATTTTGTGATGTTGCTCAAGTGACAATCATCCATAAGTATATAGGCAATTGTGGCAATTTTTTTAACGGTTTTTTTTGGGTCAATGTTTTTCCAGGTCAAGGGAATTTGTGACAGAATATTTAATTTTAGAAAATTTCATAATGTTGAGAATTTCCCACCAATAAAATCACTTCCTCAGACTCCAAATTTTGACATTTAACTGGTGGCATAACAAGAAATAACAAGGACTGTAAATTAACCCTTTGAATTTAAGATGGAGGTCAAGTGTACAATACAGCTTGTAAGTAAGTGATGTAGCACAAATTGCTACCTAGTTGAATGTCTGCAATATATGACTTGTTTGTGGCCATGCTTGCAATTGACCACACAGTATTTGAGTTCAGAGCATAATACCTTTGTTGAAGCACTTCCTAGTATATTTGGATGGCACCTTATATTTATGAATATCCCTAGTAGATAATGAGTTGAGTGTAAGAGGCGGCCACTTCAGAAAACCAAATGCCCACCATCATTTTCCTCTTTTTTTTTTTGTACGACCTACTGGGCAACACAAAAAACAATAATGATAATAAATAATTTGTCGTTTCTACACTCCATAACATCCTTGAAATGAGGTAAAATGAGGGAGATGTCAAAGTAAAGCACCCTTTGACTCCAACTCAGGTGACGGCTCTTCTCAAGGGTTAATCTACACTAATATGTTTGAGTAAACATAACGTACCTCCCAATCTTAAGGACATCTGGGAACTGTTCGCTCTCTTATGCCTTGGGGTTATGCCTTAGGGGTTTACATCTCTTTAAAGTTCATGATAATTTTTTCCTTGTGCTTTCCCTTGTGTAAAGCCAAAGGATGAGGAATATTCTCAAAGTCCTCTGCCCAATCCTTTGGGAATGGCCCACTCCTCAAACTTTATGATACACTTGCAGGGATTTGAAAAACGAGGCACTTCTAGCTATCTTATATTTTGAGCCCAACATACAATTGTACCCTACATTGATGAGTATAAAATATTTTCAAAAAGCAAAAGAAAGAAATCACCGTTTGAATTTTCTCTCGCCCATGTGAGTGCAGACCACTTTTTTTGTTCCAAGTGTTGGTTACCTTTGCTGAGATTGTCTATTTGACCGTGTAAAGATTTGGGGAGAATTGAGATATCTGTAAACTGATCCTCCCCCTTTTGGGCCCTTCCTTCATCTCTCAACCTTTCTTTCAACCTTTAAACGCAGTCATTTGCAAAGTAATGAAATTTTATTGGATATGGATATGAAATATGCTGGGACTCGTCATTAAATGCACGAGGTTCGAAAGTATTGATTTCGAGGTGCAGCACACACAACAATGATTGATTGAAGGCAATGGTGAAAAAAACAATTCAAATTTCACATACTTTGGTGCTAATCTGAATTTTATTCCCTGTTGAAGCCTAATATACTTTTTCATTATTTTTCAGAAATCTGACTCCCTTTATGGACTTACTGGTACTTTGTTTTCATTACTTATGGATATCTCCAATGTCTGTATGTCACACGGAGAAAAACATAATGGGGGTTTATGTGCGGGGGCAAGTCCACAAGAGTTACCAGACTCGAACCCATTCTTGAGTGAAACCAAAATAAAGGCTTAAGTCAAGAATGGGTTCGAATTTGGTAACTATTGTGGCCAACGGCTTTATTGAGCAAAAAAAGGCCTTCTCCAAAAATACTGAACGTACACATGTGTCCACTATTTGCAATAAACAGCAGACTCTCACCAATTACCGGGCATAACCATTCGCCATCAGAATTGAGATCTCAATTTCATAATTGCTCTTTATGTAGATGAAAAAAGGTTGAACAAAGAGCAATTATGCAAAATGTTATCAGTCTTCAGTTACGGAATCGTTGAGCCAATAAGAGCATCTCACGATTCAGTCAGGGTTCATCCCACAACCCAATCATAGCAGGCTTTGCAAGGATGGTGTGCTGGCGACTCTGGGTTCCCTTTGGCCATGGTTAAAGTATAAGGTAATGGCCTCAGAGCGGGGAGTTTTGGAAGTAAGTGCCTCTCAACTCCACTTCTAGTACTCCCCCCCTCCCACCACCACTCTGAGGAGGGTGTTACCAAACGTAAAAAATGCATTGATTTTTACACTTTATAAATACCCTCTGAATGGGGGAGTTCTTGAAGTGAAGTACCCATTAGGTATTTTGGAAAACTAAATGTTCACATGCATTTTTTTTTATAGAAGAAGGGTAGAGCCAACAGCCCTACCCTTCTCCAGTGTAAAAACCCACCCTTATTTTCAGAAGATGTGTTCTTCCACCATGGAAGATTTCTTTCATTTCACAAGATCCTGAAAGATAGTTGTTGAGTTCTTGCCCCTCCTTTGTAGAATTCCTGTGAACATTTCCGTTTTTAGAAACATACACTTAGGAAAATCTCAGAAGTTTTTCATACACTTAGGAAAATCTCAGAGGTTTTTAATGGCCCCCTCCCCAGAGACCCCGACCGCCGCCCAAAACTTAAGTTGTTTGGCAAGTGCCCCCCAAAAAACCGGAATGGAAACCCACAATGACCTAATCATGAATGACTTGTAATCATGTCTACAGGACTGGAGAAGTGATTGGAGCATTGCTTGTTCTGTAGGGAACGTGTCTGGGATGATTGCCAAAAAGCTCACAAGCCTACCCCCAGTCAAAATATACTAAGCAGTACCAGCCTTCTTTTTATTGACAGAAAATACATTCACCAAAAAGAGAAATTAAAAATTAAAAATTTGAAATGAAGTGGTTTTAGAGGTTTTCAGTCGCCAGAAGTTAGTAGGGTTTTTTTTAATTACAAAAATCACCATATTTGTATCGCTGGTTTTCACTGCGTAGCCAAAAATATAGAAAGATGATTAAAGATTTGTACCTTAGTTCTGATTTATTGCCAGATTTTGGCTAAATCTTCTTATGGATGGTTGCCATTTTATTTTTCCCCATCTTCCTCTCAGTGCTTTTTTTTTCCCAGTTTTGTGATGTTGCTCAAATAGCCACCATCCATAAGCATATTTAACCAAATTTGACGATATTGCAGATGTGGCAAAAAAACTTCCCAAATGTTATTTTCCTGACATTTGGCCCAAAAAATTCCATATTTTTTCTTAAAACAGAAGTTTTATTTATTTGTATTTTTCACTTTTTGACAAAAAATCGCACCCAGAAACACACACTAGAAGTTCTATGGATGATGGCCACTTTAGCTACAAATTTAAAAAACCCTAAAAGAAAGCACCTCTCAACAAGGTTGATGCTTTTGAAATTCCTCAAGTAGGTCCACCGGTGAGGATCCAGCATTGTTAGCATTGTTAGCATTTTCTTTAAAAAAAATTTTGGTGATGTTGCTCAAGTGGTGATAGTCCATAATTATAGTTAGCCAAATGTGTTGATATTCGAAATTTAAAAAGTATAAAATCTTAAGCACCCTTTCATGATAAGCAATTTTGGCGATTTTTCACCATAGCAGCGAATTTGTAAGAGATTTTTGAAAATATTTTTGGCAAAATGGCAAAAGCATTCCACCCAATAAATCATTTCCTCTATGTACGTGAGAGCTCCCCCACTTGCAGGTTCCAGCTTCATTACTGCGTTATGTTGGTACCGTAGTAACTTTTCAGGTTCAGCACTCAGGTGCCAAATAATTATTTTATTTTTAAAATCTACTTCAGAAGTTAATAATAATTTACGGAATTTCAGCAATTTATGGCAAAAAACCCAGGTTTCCACCAAATTTTGTATTTTTCCGTCCGTAGAAATTTCTCTTAAAACGAAAATTTAAAAATAATTTAATTACTGTCCAACCTGGGCGAATTTTTGAAAGGCCAATGCGAATTCCACAATGGGTTTAAAAATATATATATACAAAAAGTCTGCATATTTTGACATATTTTGAGGAAATTTTAGAAGTCGCCAGATTTAGACAGTGAGTTCCTAGAGTCGCCAGTTAATGCTAATTAATGCTGGGGATTCTCGCCAGTGCACTTACTTGAGGAATTTGGGAAAAAAAAAGAAAAAAGAAAACCCTACCTAGGGTATTACCGTTCGTCCTAAGTAGTTGTCGGTTATGCTCTTGTTTGTGTTCTTAATTTCCTGTCTTTTCCGCGTGCCGTTCAAACTTGAAAATAATCCCATACCCAAACAGCCTTTCTTTTCTTTCCGCTGCTGCTGCTGCACCATCGTCTGTCTTTCTTTCTTGCTTGCTTGCTTGCTTGCCGTGTCTGCACAATTCTCCCCCCACCTTCTCTTCCCGCCGGCACACCTGTGGCCTTCAGGCGTTGTTTCTTCTCTCAACCGGGATTTGTTCGTCGTTGCTGCTAGCCTGTCGAGACACGCCAAGAAACGAAGTCGTTGCGGTCGCTCGGGAGTCATTAAGTATCGTTTGAATCTGGATTTCTCTTCTCTGCAGTTTTTGTTTTGTTTTTGTTTTTCCTTCTCTTCTTGCATGCGGGGTTTGTTCATTGTTGCTGCTATCAGGAAGCGCCAAGAAACGAAGTGTTTGCGTTCACTGGGGAGTAATTAAGTATCGTTCGAATCTGGATTTCTCTTCTGTGCAGTTTTCTTTTTTCTTTTTTTTTCGTTTTGTCCTACAGCGTGGTTTGTATTTATTTTTCCCCTATTTGTGCACTATCTAGAGATGAACGGCGATACCTTTGTTAGGAATTGGAGATTACTATCATGTTTGTAGCGATAGATCGTTTGAGAATTAATGAATTGTAGGCTATAGTTTGGAGTGCGAAAGTAGAGTTCATTTCTCTGTGTTTTCCAGAGAAGATCTCACTCACTCACAGAATTTCTACAGTCAGTTTGGAATTGCAAAAGCATAGTGGCAGAGAGATCACTGTATTTCTGTTTTTGTTTTGGGGGCCAGTCACGCTTCTGTCTTTCATCTACAAGCCATGGCGTCAGGAGAACAACAACCTCAGCAGACGGTCACGCAAGGCGACGGGGGATCCGGAGTCCCGAGTTTTCTTCTTCTTCATACGACGTCTTCAGCCTCTGGAGCAGCTCGTCCTAACAGCAGCAGCCGAGTAGCGTCAAGGAAGATCAACAAGGGAGTCTCCGTACTAAAAATTCCGGAAAGCGAATCCCCTGTCCTCCACAGCTGCGTGCTACGGCTGCGCGTTGAAGATCGGTTTCTTGCGGAGGATGTGAGAGAGTCGCTGGATCCTCCAACGGATAGGTTTGTGACAAGCCATCTCGCTGCTGCTGCTTCTTCTCAAGCGGAGGATCTAATCACAAGTGCGACATCGACGCCCAGGCCTGTCTCTCCCTCTCCTCTCGGCACCAGCACACGCAGTGCCAGTCACTCCCCTCCTCCTCCTCCGCTGGTGTGGGAGACACGACGGATACTCAATCCGGCATTGAATCTGCCATCTAGTCCTCCCTTTCATCTGCCGAAAAACTCCGCAACGTCAATCTTGCAACATTAGGAGAGAGAATTGCAGCAGCAGGAACGACAGAGAAAAGCGATTCGAGCGAGGAGAGTACGACTTTCTTCAAGCTTTGATGCCATCCATCTTCTCCATGTAAATTCCCGTTTACACAGCCAAGTTCTTCACAGTACGGAGTAGTAGTTGTTGTTTTGTTTCAGGGAGATTGCTTTCCTCAGTAATTCGTGCCTGTTCGAAGAGAAGCAAGCCACCCAGGTAGTAATCACGCAAAGCGCGTTTCTGGACATGAATCAGCCGAGAAGTTGATGCTGTTTTGGTGAAAAGAACTTCGCGCGGGGGAGGAGGGAAGAGGATCACAAGTTACGACCAAAGTAGAAGTCGCGAGGCTGATTTGTGCGGTGTGGCAAGAGCGTCGTTAGAGTACTCCAAAAGAAACGAAAGAAGGAACGCTCTTCTTTCGTCGCAGATCGATCGTTTTCGCTGCTGTACAAATACAGAATAGAGGTAGTTATTATTAGTGGAATCAAAGAAGACAGTCTTCTTGGTGGGGAGAGAAGCAACCAAGAGCCGCAGCAAAGCTCTCTGAGTCGCTTTCACAAGCAAGAAGGGCTTGCGAAGTTCTTCAAAACTAAGCAAGTTAGTTTTCTTCCCCTGGCTTACATTTAAAAAATCTGCTGCCGCAGTGATATCAAAATTACTCTAGAGTCTTAAGTACTACTACTCCTCTGAAGCAAAATTTTCTTTGCAGGCTGTTGTAAAATATGGTGTACATTAAACTAGTGTTTGGGTTCTTGTGTCAATCTTTCTCTCCTTTTTGTTTGGGAAAGTCAAGAAGGCTTGGGCAAGGGCAAGGCAAGGCTTGAAAAGCTCATTCTCTCTGGAGTGGTTTGAATCTCAATTCTGTGGAGTGGTTTTTCAGTTATTTGGTTGTGTGGGGGAGAAAGGGTGCTTATGGGTTTTTTGGATTTGTCCTTCGAGACAAATCATTAGTGTTTACAATTTCTTGAGAAATGGGTGTTTTGGGTTATTTCTTTCTTTCTTTCTTGACATAGCAGGTGGCCTTGTAATCTTCCTCTGACCTTATGATGCAGTTGTGTTTATGGCTAAGTACTTAGGCGCACCGCCACTAAATAAGTAGGTATAGGGACAGATCCACAGAGTACCGTTTTATTTGTTTTGGCTGACCTAGTACATGACTTAGAGAAATTCTATGTACATATCAAGATAGGTGTTTGTTTTGTTTCCTCTGGATGTGGCCACATTGTAAATCATCACTCTCTCCAACAGTGGGGCCTGTGTCATGATTGTCATTTCACAATTTTCAAACCAAGGGAGCAAAAGTTATTGAGTTTAGAGTTGTTGATTTTAGAGTGATTTTTCATCTCTGGAAACTAGCTTTTGTGTCTTTGGAAATCAGTTTTACATTTAATTTGGCAAGGTGTTCCATAAGAATTTTGAAATTAAGCCCACTTTGTACTTGCATATATTATTGGGATTGACCACCTTACAGGGAGGTTTACTGTACTTGGGTCAATTGCACAGGGCCCCAAGAGTAACCAGTTAGAATCTATTGCCTAAGCAGTGTTTGGAAAATTTTGAGGAGTTAAATTTGAGTGACTGGAGTCTGGAACCTACCTGCTTAGGACTCTACCCAAGGACCTTAGCTTCTTTGCTTAGGTCTTTACCAAAGGACATGATCCTCCAAGGAGAGTCATTCAGGCTCTATGCCTAAGCAATGCTCAAGACTCCCTGGTAACTGAGGTTCCCTGGTCTGGGTCTTTAACTGGTTTGAAGCCTAGCCATGGGGCGTGGCTGGCACCTTCTCTGGTACCTTCACTTTCTTGAGTAGGATTCTTTAGAGCCTACGTACAACCCGAAGGAAATTTTAAAACTTGGACTCAGAAGCCCATGGATTTAACCTCCTGTAAGGTCACTCATCCCAATACTGATCCAGTCAAAGCACGCTTAACTGTGAAAATATCATTTATAAAACGAATTAACTTCCAAATATGAATATCATTCAAAATTCAATAGCTTTTGCTCTATTATTTCAAAAATCATGAAATGACAAAGGGGGAGGAGGGGGGGCTTTAATATTCTCTAATAAACTAGAGTTACTTCAAAGCAAGAACAATGAATAAATAGTGCACATTGGCAACTTTAGTCTATGCATGAATTGTAAAACATAATAAGTTTTTTTAAAAATAACACCATCTAGGCACAACCCTTCAAACTTCAACAGAATAGCAGGAATGGATGCCATACTAAACTCCTCAGAATGCTGATGACAAAATTCAGTATATGTGCAAAACCCTAAAACTCGAAGTCCTGTAGGTTGATTCCACTTGCCACCAATTGATTATCTTAGTTCAAACACAAGTAAAATCCTAAATGCTTAATTTGACTGAAATTCCAAATACATTTGCCTAATATACTTTTCCACTATTTTATAAATATTAAGCAGCAATAAATTAAATGCCTTACTTGGTTTGTTAATACCATACCTACAATTGACATTTGGCAAATCTTGTTGAAATAATTAATTTTTTGAAAAGAAAGTGAATGGCAGCCTCAATCTCAATATTTCAGAATTTCAACAATAATTTTTAAGTATGATAACACAAGATAATTTAAGTAAGTTTCAAAATTATCTTGTGTTTTTGAATTGGTTTCAATTTTCTAGAATTTTGGCAAATTATTCTTCATTTTAAATTTTTTTTTTTAGCTGGCCCTCTTTAAAATCAATTAGTGTTGGCTGAGAGTCCTAGATAAGGTATATAAATTTTGCCTAAACTTATGGAAAGGAGCTGAAACATAAGAGGCCCAAAAAAATTGTTGTGGTGTTGTATACACGTTACACTCTTTTGGATTGGCACGGATTGGAATAGGGTAAAGGTAGAATGACAACATGGTTGTGGGGGCAACAAATGAGATGCCTATTTTGTGGGTAACTTTTTTAACTACTAAAAAGGTTTTGACCTTGTTTCCTTTCCTCAAAAGCAAAAGAGGGAAAGGGCACTCTCAAAAGAATGGAGATAATCATGAGAAGAAAAGTGCATCCTACAATGGTGTAAAGGAGAAAAGAAGAAAAATATGAATGCAAAACAAAATACAAAATAGAAGGAAAGTGAAAAATGAATAGTAAGATGGGATTTATACTTTGTGGCTGGGCATGTCTTGAATATCCCCATGAGTGTTTTGCTTGAGGCCATTCTCAAAAGAATGGAGATAAATCATGAAAAGAAAAGTGTATCCTAAAATGGTGTAAAGAATAAAGAAGAAAAGTGAATGCAAAACAAAATATGGGAAAAACGACATAAGGAAAGTGAAAATGAAATAGTAAGATGGGATATATACTTCATGGCCGAGCTTGTCTTGAGTATCCCATGTGTTTTTACTAGACGAAGTCTAGTAGTAGGTGTAATAATTAACTTGGCTTTAGTCAGCTTGTTTTGCACTTCATCCATCCCATCTTTGTACGTCATTCACCTGGAAATGTAAGCTTTGAAATTTTCTTACAAACATGAATGCAAGTGATAATGTGTACTAATTTGAAGAAATTTACAATTGAACATACAAGCAAGAAGAAGTTTTGAAATTTTCTTACAAACATGATTGAAAGCGATAATGGGTACTAATTTGGAGAAATTTACAATTGAATATACAAGCAAGAATGGGTACTAATTTGAAGAGATTTATAATTGAACATACAAGCAAGAACAAAGGATTTGAGAATATAGTGTTTGATAGTTATGTGAAGATTAACATTTTGGAAAGATGTGGGAATGTATAAATAGCTTTAGTAACACAACTAATTTGTTTTAATTTAGGAGGAAAGGATGAGGTGATATGAAAGCGAAAGAGAAAGTCAATATTATGCACCATGAAAAAAAGTTGGCTTAGGATGATAGATGGTCTAGTATGAACTTCTCTTTATGCACAACGTTTCAAATGCCACAAACCTAATCACATACACAAATAATTGAATGCCACATTGTCAATTAAAATCCCCAGTGTTCAATATTTACAATTTCTTGCTGATGTGACCAAGCTTTTGGACATTTCTATATCTATATATGCATTGGAAACACCGTTGGAAACAACTAAATGAAACTTCAAGTAAGGCCATTAACTCCATAAAACTCCCAAGACATCCAAAATATGATGATTTTAATTCAAACCATGCATTTGCCCTTCCATTGGACTATGAATGGAGTTATAACTTAAGTCATAGCCCCATGGTGGGTGCATTCCCATAATAAAAACTTATGTGTGTTGGCCCATATGTGTTTCCCATTACAACCAAATGCAAGATGGTCAAGGGAAGTGGCAATGTTAGTGATCAACACAAAGGTTAATAAAGTCCCAAGATTGTGAACTCCCTAAATTGAAAACATATGTGAACAATATTAGAATCTATGTACATCCCATATAAGTTCCTCGGTAGGCTTTAATAGTAGAGATGAAATCACATGCAAAAGTGTCTTGGAGTTGAAAATTTCTCATTAATGAACACATAGACTTCAACAAAGGTAATGCATATAACAAGCACAAAATAAATCCAAACAAAAGTTCAATGTCAAATAATATGTTAAAATTCAATGCTTTTCTTGGTTCAAACATATGTCCAATTCCATCTTTGATAGTTGGAGTCCTATAATGGCATGATTAAGCATATTAATCCATTTAATTTGCACAAATTTCAAAATTTTATTATGTTTGGTTTGTAACAATTTTACAAAATTTTGAAACTTGGAATGTAACTTTTAGTTCATACAAATATAAACATACATAATTAGAACTAAATATTCCAACTTGGTTATATTGCATGAATTGCTTAAAGCTTGTAAAACTAGATTGGTGCAATGGGCTATATAATTGACCTTAACTTGAAAACACAAGTTTTTATTATAGATGGAAATTCACACTAATGCACCTCTAGGTTTGTCAAATGGTATCATAGATTTTAAAAACCTTACCAATTTTTAATTTTACAACAAAATACAAACTCAAGGTGTGATCCTTAGCTCCAACCATGAAAGAATGTGTAAGAACTCCAGGATTGGATTAAGATGAACTTGTAAACATGATGAGGTGAAAGGTGAAATCAATATGCACAACCCAAAAAAAAGGTGATTAGTCAGAATATTGCACAAATAAGTTACATGTAATTCAACTCATATGACACACCATGCCCCAAACTTGGGAGGAATTCACACTTTCTTCCTTATACTATATTTTGTGATTGAAAATAGGAGTTACATCAAAGTGGAAAAGAATCCTATGATTCACGGCAGGGAGTCTTGAAAATTCTTGATTTTTCATAAATTATGAAACTCACATATTTGTAAATTCATAACTTTCACATATGAACTTTGATTAAGGAACTTTGGAAAGGCAAAGTCGTAATTCTTGAAAAGGCCTTTCTTAGCTATACCACATGCTCAATTTGTAATTCATTTGACCATATTTCTTGGGTTTTAGTGGACTTTTAGCTTTTCTTTTGTTTAGAACTTGAGCTTCAAATCTCCAAATGAAAAATGTAGGTTCCTTAAGACCATTTTGATTTTACCACCATTTTTTGGGCACTTTTTGTCCCAAAAATTGAAGACATTACAAGATTCAATTTTCAAAATGCAAAAACCATTTAAAGATGTTGGGATTCATTTTCCTAATTTTGTGGGAATGTGTTTTGAATTTCATACTATTTTTTAGCCCACTTTCTTTTTGATGCCTTAATTTTGCTTGCAAGCTGAAGATTAGGGTCGTGACACACACCCCTTCTTAAACCTTGGAAAACATTGACATTCTTAGCACCAAAAGACAAAAATATGTCTTTAGGCCTTTTTAGTTGCCCCCCACCTCCTCCCCCTCTTTTTTAATGGTCAACAAATCTTCATAAAATCCATTGTTAATGTGTTAACCCATGCCCCATTTGTAATCCAATCAATGATAAAAATATAAAGATTTTAGACAAATTTTCTACCACATACGAATGGACAAAGGCACCTTCTTTGATTTCAATATTCATAACTCATTAAACTTTATAAAAATTAACCTAGAAACAATGATAACCCTTTTTAAAACATGCAAGGTTTATTTTTGCATGTGTTTAATCATTTATAATGCAACTCATGTTTGTCAAGTGGTATCAATGGTAAAAGAAACCCCCCAATCCCATTTTAGTTGTAGGTTTTAAAATTTGAGATACATTTTTTAGTTCCAAGCAAGAAAAAAGGCATGAGAGATCCAAAATGGGACTACAATTATTTTTTCAAGTTGAGATCACAAACATGTTAAATTGTGTAAACCAAACAAAAGGGCAAATGCATTTGGAATTTATTTTGATCTATGGACTTATAATGGGCTCACACAAACTCACACAATTCACCATTGCCCAAATTTGGGAGGAGGCACCACCCTCATCCCTATAATATGTTCTGTAGCTCCCAATGATGACTACATCAAAGTGACAAAAAATATCGTAGTAATTTCGACAACCCTTTGTCAAAAATTTAATTAATTTTCAAATTTTCAAGTCAACAACTTTGTTTTAATTACTTTTATTGTTGACAAAAAAATTGAATAATTTTTTTGCATTTCAACAACATTATAAATTACCAAGTTCAATAATTTTTCTTGGTTGTTTTTTGTTTGATTTTTTTATTGGTACTTCAATTTTTTTGTTACAAATTTGTTGGTTTAGGGTTCATGATAGGGTAGCATCTTATATATAAAGGCAACATGCATGTGTGTCCGTCTGTCTATCTTACAGGGCAAGGTGTAACTTCCTCTTCCTGTCCCTGGCAGCAAAAGAAAAAACAAACACTGCCCATTCCTTGTGTAATTTCCTCCTCCTATCCCTGGCAGCAAAAGGAAAAAAAAACACTGCCCATTCCCTGTGTAACTCTTCCTCCTGTCCCTTGCAGCAAAAGAAAAATTCGAAACAAGGCAGGGCAGGGGCAGGGCAGGGCAGGGCGTCCAGGGCAATAAAAAATAAAGAGTAAAAAATTTTAAAAAAAAAAAAACAGTGGCCGAAGGTTACAGGCACCCATGGGGGACTTCACAGTGGCCTTCGGCCACGGGCACTCACTAGTATAACTAATGGCAGTTGCACCCATTTGAGTTGCCTTCTGTAACAGAGCTATTGCTGACATCTGAGCAGTTGTTGTGTGTTGTTGCTGAAAATTGAACATGACTCAACATAGTATACAACAAGGATATGACCAATATCTCAAGTTGGGGAGAAGGGAGTTGTCAGGAGCAGTGTCAAAAATCTGCATCAGTGTCATGGCTAAAGCAAGTGCAAGAATCAAACACACTGAACCCTCCAACATAATCTCAACAAACCATGAAAGCTTCAAATAATCATGCACCAAAGAGCGCTCATTTATCTCTTTCAATGCAGACATCCCCTTCTTTGGTACACTTGTTAGATTTGGAAACAGACCCCACTGCCAAGGGTTCATTCTCCTGGCTGCAACAGTAAAACTTCCTTGCTCTTCCCGATGCTTGCTCGAAACTGGAAGAGCAGGAGCCCAAGCTCAGCAGACAGCTGCAAAAGCTGCTCATGAAGCTCAAAATGGGTGTGGCTTAACTAAGAACAGTGCTTTGATCAACAAAGAAAGCAACCTTAATCAGAATGGTGGAAGTGGTTCTGAGACAGTAGACAAAGGTGGTGGTGGTGGTGGGGACAATCTTTCGTGATCTGCAGAAGATTGGTGGATAGTTGGGCAGCACCTCCTGCTCCTCCCTCTGCTGCTGCGGCTGAGTTTGGAACATTCAAGGCTACTGGAGGCAATGGCTATGGCAATTTTGACAAGCTTGACAACATCATGTTGATGTTGCCTGCTCCTGCACCTGATCAGATTCTCATGAGATGCCTGATGGGAGAGTCACAACAGTCACATCAACAAGGTTTGCAAGCTACTGTCCAGCAAGGTGGTGGAGGAATTCAGAGAATGAAGGACATGGATGCTATGATGATAAAGCAGGATTCTTGGAGTTCAAACCATGAGCAGCAACAACAGTCAGCACAAAGTGAGATCTCTCACCCACATGGAAGTGGTGGTGGGGATGTTTCTTTCTCTGGCATCTCACTTTTTCAGCTCCTTCTTCTGTGGTTGGTGTCATCCCCACATTTGCTGAACCCACTGGTGCCTTCTTAACCCCTTGTTTTTTTCCTTTTTTGCATCCCGTTCTCTTTCTTCCCTCTCACATGCGAAACATCACCCTCAATTCTGGTGGTGAACAACATCATCATAATCATCATCGCCCCAATTCTGAAGTCTCAGTTGCTGGGGTGAGCATTGACATGAGGAGCATGAATGGGTCGAGCAGTGGTTATCCTTTTCCAACAGCTCCAGGGCAGCAGCAGCATGACAGCAGTAGCATGACAGCAGCAGGAGCAGCTTGGCAATAGCTCCATGACAGCAGCAGCATGGCAGTAGTTCCACAGCAGTAGCAGCATCATACTCAGATTTTCCTAACTCTTCTTTTTCGGTGCCAGGTGATTTTTCCCGCCAAACCTTTTTTTCCAACTCCAATGGATTCCAGGCTTTGCAACCTCCCCAAGAAAACAACAACTTTGTAGCACTTCAAGCTAGCATGGGGATGAAAGAGATTCCTCCTCCTCATCTCATTCATGGGGCCAAACATCTCCATCATCAAATCAAACATTTCAGTTGAACCACCACCAGCACCACCTACCACCGTCTCTTGGTCAAGGAAGTAGTTGTTTTTACCAAGGCTCACGAGACATTACTATTACTACCGCCCCACCACATCGAAACTTGCAAAAAACATTCACTTCATTGCCTTCACTATCATCAATGGATCAGCAAATGAAGCAGCTCAAGGGGATGGGAGTGAACCGGGATTACCTGTTGCAGCGGCAGAATTTTGGGTAGCCAAGCCACTGCAATCTTTCACGTCACTTCATCTCCGACCACCAACACTACCACCACCACCAGCCTCACGCTCCTCATCAAAAACACTCCTGTGGACTGGAAATAGACATGTGAAGAATGCAGACAATTCAAACAACTTCTTTTTCTCCATCACCACGAGTCCAAGGGGGGGTTCACATTCAGCAGCCCAAAGCTTGAGTTTAGCTTCCAGACTGTATGCCAAGCTAAGCAGAGGCTCTTGCTACAGTTTGTATGGGTTGAAGAACGTGAAGAAGAACACAAATTCTTACAAGAACATGGGTTGCCGATTTGCTGTAGAAAATTGTATTTTCCTAAGCATTCGACGAGCATGGCTGGGTTTCGTGAAAGATTGATGGGTGGCGACTAGGGTTTTTAAAATTTTCGACATAAATATTGGAATTTGTTTTTCGAAAATCTTATAATTAATTGAATTAGTGTCAAATTGGCCAAGGTACTATGATATCACACTTTAACGTTTACAATTCATAACATCTTAATAACATATCCAAACTCAACAATTAAATAGCCTTTCATATACCTTAAAAAAGAAAAATTCAATGTTGTATTAAATTCTTCAATTATATTTTATTTGACCCATCAAATTTCATTTAAGTTTTTATAATCAATTTGATAATTTCATTACAAATTGACCTTTCAAATTATAATCATTTAACTTATGCAATGAATATTTGTTTTCGAAATGTGAGCCCAATATATTGGATTTTTTTTCAAGACCTTTTCAAAGGTCCAAAGAACACCCAATTGGGACAAGGTTTGGTTCTTTTGGTCCAAACAATGATCTAAATATTTGAAACACCTAACATCCACCTCCAAAAATAAACATGTATTTAGGAGTACCACGTTGGGAGTGTTAGGGCATTTCCAACCATGTTTGAATGTGACCTAGCAAAAATATTTCTCACATCCAAGTTTACTTTTTTACATTTTTTCAGCATCACCCTTAAAACTAAAACTACAACTACAAATTGGTGGGAGACTATTAATAGCAAACCCCTTTGACCAATCATTTTGATTGGCTAACCTAGAAACATGGAGCAATGGTTAGATCTTATTTATTATGTTTATCATAACAATCAAATCATATTTATTAAGCTTTCTTGTGACTCTTACCAAGCTTAACATTTTGTGAAAAAATGTTGGGTTAAAACCATTTTGTTGAATCAAAATATCATGTTTTCAATTTTTTCATTCAATTTTAATTTCCTAGGCCACACATTAAACATCATTGGAGGTGCTTTTAAAGGTACGTTTTTTTCATTCCCACACATTTTTACTTGAAAATGTGTTCCTGGTTTTTTTATGGCTCTAATTGTTTTTCATTTTGTTTCTCTTGTTTTCCCTAAGTCTTGGTCACGAGCTCAAAGTCAAGGTTGCACAACAATTTTCCATGTGAACTATCAAATTAATGTTTCTAGTTGTGGTTTTTTACATTCAATTACTCAAATATTATAATACTTGAACGACTTTGACATAATTTATATTATTCTCATAAATGCAATTTTCTTTGAAGACTATTGATTAGAAATGTCAAAATTTTCCCAAAAACAAAAAGGCAAAGGAAACTCATGTGGTGACCATAATTACACTTGAAATTGTGCTAAAATTATGTTTACCCAAATTTAAACATGGGCACATTAGCGTAAGATTTTAATTATGCCTCATTATAGAAGTATAAAATAAATACATGTTTGTGAAATAGATTGTGCTCTTATTAATTATATTCAAAATGTCAAAAATTGTATAATCCAAAATCTAGTTATTGTACCAAAAAAAAAACACCAACTATTTGGCAATTAAATGCCAAAGCTATTTGGGTAATATGGTAGATTATCAAGGGCATCATATTTTATTATAGACTTAAATTGACTAGTAGATTAAATAAATTTTGAATTACACAAGTTTTTTTTTGGGTTGGGTAACCTTAATTCCAAATTTTTGTTAAAATACAAAAAGCCCACAAAAAATTTGTAACTTCATTTTTTGGATGATGGTTCATGTTAAAGGTAAATTTTTTAAAACTATTTAGTACCATAGGCTTTTTAGTAATTTGATAATTATTAATGGTAGACTTATTGTCCTTTACTAAAGGGGTGAAGCTAGTGTGATTAAATAATTTATGTTATTGAGTGGTTGAGGGGTAATCTACCCAATCATAAGAGATTTATAATGGATTATAATAAGTACCCTATTTTCATAGGGTCAATGTGGGCCCTATACGTCTTTGTGGAGGATAAAAAGGATTACAATAGGTCTTGGAGGATTTCTAAGGCATTTGACACTTTGGGTAGTTGGGTTGTTGGAATGGAGGACTTTCTAGAAAAGTGTGTGTTGTAATGTTAGGGAGGAGAGAGTAGTGAAAAAATGTATTTGTATTTGTGTTTGGTTTTTATGAAAATGGTTGGAAACTTCTATGTGTTTAGTGTGCATGCATTTTACAAGGTGTGAAAGGTAAAATAATTTAAGATTCTACAAAGTATGATGCCCTTTTTCATAATAGTTTTGTAATTCTTCTAGAACAAAAAACAAGAGGACATACCAAGTGGTAGCCTATGGAGTAGTAAGTTATTGGTTGCCATAGGAAGGTAACATTTCATATGTAGTAGTAGGAAGAAAGGGAAACACTTAAAACTAATAGTTTGCAAATTATGAGTGATTATTGTAAGTGGGTAGGCCATGGCCATGAGTGGGTGCAATTTGCTGTAAATGGTAACCAAAGTGGGAGAAATGTTTCAAGGTGTTACAAAAAATAGACAAGGTTACCAAAATGTCGCAACCCTAGCCTTGGGTTTACGACCAAGGTAAAAAGGTCTCAAGGGTGCAAGCCAAGAAGAGTGTGAGAAGGAAGATTCACACTCCCAAGTGAACTCTCCTTTTGGGAGTTGGAGTCCCGGTGGAGTCCCGAACTTTCAGAGAGCAATTGTAGAAGGAAAAACACCTCGCATTGAAGAGTTCTCTATGACATTGGAAAACTATTAAAATGCAGATGTCTAAAATGGGCTCCCATGACCTGTTTGGACATTTACAACATATGGCAAAAAAAAAGGTCAAAAGTCAAATTGGCAATTTGACCCCTAACCACAAAAAGTTGAGAATTGACCTGACTTTTGTGTGTTCAAATGGAGTGCGATACACGGTTGGAAAGCTCTCGATGAAAGATACAACTTTGCTTCAGACCTCATTTCAATCAGAGGTCTAAGTAAGAAGTTATAGTCCCATAAAGTTGCGAGAGTTCAACCTAAACAATTTCGGGACTCCCTTTTAGGAGTTTTGAGACAAAAAGGCCATTTGGATGGGGGCCTCACGGAAAGGCGCAGAGAATACTATATGGGGGAAGGTGGTGGCTTCCCCCGAATCCTGGCCGTGGTGAGTTTTGTGAGTCCAAAGTCGCCCGTAGCTTGTCCTAACACTAAATGTGTTGCAACATAATACTAACCAACTTGTGGTTGGTTGGACGTAGAATTGAATAAATGAATAATTTACTTGTCACTCTTCCTAGTCCCATCCCGGAGCTCTAACACGTCCCTCAACCCTTTTAAAATGCTGAGAGCTAGGGAGCGTGCCCTGAGCCCGTCACCTTTTTGTTGTTTTCTACCTAAGAATCATTTTTGAATTTAACAAGGGGCTTAGGAGCGCGTCAAAAAGGTTTACAAGACATCATTAATGAAGGATATTAATTTTGGGAAACTTATAAACCCACCACGGTAATGTCCAAAGGCTTTGAAGGTTTATAGAACATTAGAGAGTAGTTACTTTTTAAATATGTTCATTTCCCATGTTACCTTTCTATATACATATTGTACTCTTATAAAATAACATATAGATTGGACGGTAAATTTGTTTTTGGACAACAAACCTTATATTTTTGTTTTGCTTTTTGTGCGATTTATTATTTATTATTTGAATATTTGTAGTAAAATAAGCTAGTGAAAGTAGTTTTTTTTTAGTAATAAAATGTTGATTTTGTTCCTTTGTTCTTATCCCACTATAAAAAATCATGGTTTTCTAAAAGTTTCAACTTGACCAAAAGTGTCCACATTGACCAGAAGGATGTTCACTTTGATTAAAGGCATGGGTCATGAAAAACACATGGTTCTTTTGGTTGCTGTTTTTGACTAAAATGACCATTTTGACCAAATGTTAAATTGTACATTTAGTCAAGAAGGAATTTGTAAAAATATGATCCATCAAGATGACCATGGCTTAGTTAAATCGACCATATTGAATGGCCATGCTTAGTCAAATTGGCCATATTAATGTGGTTAATTAACCTATTTGTTATGCCTACTAAGGTAACAACCTGCCTACTTACTTAACACATATCTATTTATTTACCTAAATATGTCTTAATTAACTAATTACTTATTTACCATTTACCTATTTATGTCTTATTTAGTTACTTACTTAGTTATCATTTACCTATTTATGTCCTACCTACATGCTTACCTATACTTTACAAAAATAGGTATGAACATTTAAAAACATAAGTAAATAAGCATGTGTAAACATGTATTTAGTAGATTTTGTACTAAACTATTACTTTTGGACTTTTCATATTTGGTGGTTAAAATTAGGTTTTTGGAACAAAAATTTGAAAATATGTATTTGTTGGATCATTTAGTGATGCAAAAAAAGTCTATTGTTGTATCATATGGTGATCCCCAGATCAAAATTTATTTCCAAATTTTTAATCTCCAAATGGTCATTTGTTAATTTCGGACTGTTCAAAAGTCCAGAATTAACTAAATACATGACCATACCTATTTATTTACCTAGTTAGGCACCTATTAACCTACTTATGAAAAAAATTGAAATTGAAATGTTGTTGTACACATTGACAAAAAAATTCATGTATACTTGTTAAATCCATTTGGTAACATATTATTTCATAAAATGGTGGGGTGGTTTGATGGCCAAGTCATTGGTGTGGAACCAATGAAACCAAGGTTCAATCCCTTTTACAACATATATTATTTGGAGAATGTATATTCATATATATATTTTGTACATGTGTAAATGTATGATACTTAGGTGGGTTGTGGATAGGTAAGTAGGAGGCCATGGTGGATATGTAGGTCATGGGTGGATGGGTAGGTAATATTTATTATTTATTTTCATATTTACATATTGAGTTATTTTTTGATTAAACTTTTTTGGTTGCCCAAATTTTTGTCCAATTAGACTACTCAAAAAGACCATTTTATGGTCAATAAAAAACCACCAGTCAAATTGGATGTGTTCAAATCAACTTATTCAATATGATTAAATGGTCAAATTGACCAAATGTCAAAATGATTAATTCTTGGTTTAATTTTCCAATCAAATAAATTGTGATTTCTTGTAGTGCCTCTTGAAGGATGATAATGACAAGGGGTTGTAATTTCACCCCTTTATAGTTTGTCACCTAGGGCATCACAAAAAAACTTCTTTGGTTTGTTTATTGAACGAAAGACAATGTCATTTTATGATTCCCATCGGTGGGGATGTACCTTGAGAAAGGTTGGGATCTATGAAGTGTGATATCCTATTAAAATCCTCCTAATAGATATAGGTAGGTTACTCAAACTAAATTTTCACACAATGTCCATACACAATACAAAACACCCAAAAATTAAGGTTTTTTGTTCTTTCTTTCAATGTTCCCATTTGAAAGTTTTGGGATTGTTTTCAAAATTTTAATGTTCAATCAAATAAATTGTGATTTCTTGTAGTGTTTCCTAAAGGACAATAATGACAAGGGGTTGCAATTCCCCCCCCTTTATAGTTTATCACTTAGGGTATCATAAAAAAAACCTCTTTGGTTTATTTATTGAATGAAAGACAATGCCATTTTATGATTCCCATTGGTGGGGATGTACCCTAAGAAGGGTTGGGACCTATGAAGTGTGATATCTTATTAAATTCCTATTAATAGATAGGTAGGTTACTCAAACTAAATTTTTACACAATGTCCATACACAATACAAAACACCCAAAATCAAGGTTTTTTGTGGTTTTTTTCATTGTTGCTGTTTGAAAGTTTTGGGATTGTTTTCAACATTTTAGTATGTTTTTCAATTTTACATTTTAAAAACAACATTTTTCAAAAGAATTGTCATTATAATGTGAAAATTTGTCAAAACATAACATTGTCACAACATAATAAATGAAGCTTACATGTTTTGGGCTATGATCACCTGCATGCCTTAAATTTGGTCTTTATATGGGCTATATCTATCGGGGAGCTCATCATTTGTACCTAAAGACTTTGCCATATTAGGATTGTTAAATAAAAACACATAAATGTGTCCTTGTGAATTCTTCCATAATCAAAATGACATATAAAGTTTATTACAACTTGGGTTCATTAGGCAAAAAGTTTAATCCGAGGCTTAATTAATAACAAATTCACAACATGAAATGATAAAACATAAAATAAATTCAAAATTCCAAGCACAACCCTTTAAGTAATTTTAAATAGATGAATTATCAACCTCATTCATCTACATCTTCCAAACATCATGATTCACGGACTTCAAGCCACTAACATTAGTAACATTGTGTCACACACTAACATTCCAAAACTATCATTCTTTCTACGAACGAGTCACTAAATAATTATCTTTTTTTTTAATGCCTAACCCAAATTAGTTAAACAAACACCCAAGTAAATCCCTAGTCAAAAGATTTTCAAATGTAAGCCCATAAGACTAATTATTTATTTCTCATATTTATCCATCTTTCTACTCGTAGGCCATAACTAATATAGTTTAGATGCATTCACACTTGATGTTAAGTCAATGTTAAATAAAGATCTAGGTGGCATCTTAGGTGGCACCCAATATTAGATGGTTGATAGCTTTAAAGTTGAGTGAATGTTAGCTTAACATAAAATGTTCATGGTAAGTAGGTGTAAGTCCTAAATGACTGGTACGGTGTTAGGGGACTCAACACTAGAGTCCCTAACAGCAAGTGTGAATGCACCTTTACAATGCCAATTGTTGACATTAGAAGGACATTCTCAAAATGCAAAGTTACACTCACCTCATGATAGGCCCTTTATTTTGGCAATGCTCCTACCCTAGGGCTTTATCCTACAGACAACAGTCAGAACTTGGTGATATGGTGAGAGAGGAGACAATCTCATGATGTTTGGGTCCTTCACAAAGGTAGTTTTATGGTTATAAGGACAGACTATGGCCCTTTGGACTTGTCCTTTCTTATTTCCCATGTCCCTAAGTTTGGAATCACGTGAGCTACTAATAAGGATGAATTTGATTTTATGAGTCATACCCTTGAATTCCCAAATCCAACCTTGTCTAAGTTAAAATCCAGTGACCTCGTTCATAAACATTGATATATTAAAGCTATCCGTAAAGTGAGGTGATTAGGGGTGGAGAACGGCCAGTTTCAGCATAAAAGGGCAATCGAATGTGCAACTGGGAATAAAATTTTACAAAACGAAATAACTAGGACCCAAACTAGTTTTCGCACCAATTTTGGTGGTAAACTGAGTTTCATCCCTACTTTCTTTTTTCCTTAGCGCATTCCACTGCTGGTACCTATACTCAACTCCTACCCTTACAACTACTATAATTACTCTCGAACTTTGTGCATTAAATGATTCAGCATTTCATGCTTAGTTTAAAAATTTTCATTTCTTTGGGGATATCACTGAAAGAGGGGACAGAGTGTGACTTTATGGATAACTTAATTACATTGTTTATCTAGTTATTCACAATCCATAAATTATTGTGACATGTGTAGGGTAAAGACCAAAGGTAGCCAGCTTTACACGAGTAAGGGGCCATGTGAGGTGCACTCAACTCTCATAAAGTCCATTGTTGAGTGCCAAAGTGAACCAGCACCCACCAGCTCACCATCCATTGGACGCCCGTTTTTACTCAGTTGTGGATGAACCTCAACTGAGTTAATATTTGATTTCACCTTGGTAACCAATTCTGTAAGAAATAGGTCTGTTTTATAGGTAGATAGGTAGGTAGGACAATAAGTAACTATTAGGTGAACAGATGGTTTATACATAGGTAAGGGCTGATCTTACTACCTACTAACAACTCACTTGTGGGTTGTTTGTAGGTAGATAATTAAAAAAAAAGCAACTGAGCTAATCACCATGGTTAGCTAGTGAACTGGAATCCAACAGAAAACTGTTCCATGATTACTTATCATTCATCCTTCATGGTGCACTGGTGGGTGCTGGTTCACCCTGGGGAGAAAAGTGGGGTGGCTGTTTGGATAAGCAAACTGCCTGCTCATCGAGCATTTTGCTTTTCAAAACACCCACCTCTTGGTAGAGGTAAAATTACACACTGTAATTTGACCTCTGAATATAATAAAAAAAACTGAACCAGGTTTCAACTAAAGCATTGAAACCCTACCACCAAACCCCAATCATGCATTACCTACTCCCAAGCTTCTAGTAATAATCATATCATCTTCACAATCTTGCATCTTCCAGTACACCTAGAAGAAATCATCTTGAAAATGCACATAGTAAAATTCATTTTGCACGTTATATTAATGAAATTCAGCCTCAATTGCACTTCACGATGTTGTGATTGAGTGAACCAGCAACCACTCTCTTAGAGCATCTCCACCAATGCTCAGTATGAGACCTTGCTAAAATATTTCTCACATCCAAGTTTTAGTTATTAACTTTTTTCCAAGTGGATTGATCGATGAACTTCATCTAGTATTTCCAGTGCAGGGTCACATACCGAGCGTTTGTGGAGATGCTCTTACCACAGTTGAAAACTACAAATTTTGTTTTATTGCTTTCTAAAACACTACTACAAATATCAACCCTAATAATTATGGTGCTCTCCTAGTTCAAATTTAACATTTTTAGGCTAAATACTAGATACAGCCGCTACTCTATTATAGCCATTTGGTGGTAACAAAGTGTGGGTGCTGACTCAGCCCCTTCAAATGGCATCTTCAAACTGTAACCATGGTTGGGTGAACCAGCAAATAAACTCGTACACATGGTTGAAAAAAGCCCCCAAAATTTGTTGGGGTTACTTTTTTTATACATTAAATACCCCATCCTAAAGTTGAATAAATCAAGGTCTCTCTGAGTCCAAATTTATCATCCTACATAGCCACAAAGATACCCTAGAAGGTGAAGGAGATGGAATCAGTACTGGTGTTGGCCTGTTCAATAAATTTTGGATGAAAGTATTAAGGGTAGGTGTTGGTTTACCATGGCCCAAATTGAAGAGAGCGGGGGGTATGTGGCAGCAGTTTAGGTGAGCCAGCACTAGACTGTTACCATGGTGAAAACTCCAAAGCTTTTTCCTTTTTTTGGGGGTTGTTCACAAACATTATCAATATGCTATCAATTAGACTAAATAAGGGTCTACAAGTCCAAATTTGGCATTTCCCATATTTGAAATAGCCATTACAATAGCCACCCCACACCAAGGCTCACTCAAGAAGGTGAAGTGGTTAGTCCCCACCAACCATGTAGCATCTTTGAATAAATGTAAGAAAGGTAAAAATTGGTGTATTTGTGTACATTCAGATATGTATAAAATGTGTGAAAATAAGTACATACTATGGCATTATGGTCAAGCGCGTGTCCATTATGTCATGTAAAGCGCCGATAATGGGCTCCCCTGGTGCATTACCCAACATAATGGGCAAGTGCAAGACCATTCCATGACATTAGGGTTTGTCACGGTGGGAGATTCGACAAGTTTTTTATTAAAATAAATTTCATGTTTAACAGAGATTTTGCTCATTATTATGAGTGTATATCATCACTGGGAGGTTATGTCATATAATGTAGGCAACAAAATGACACAATATGCATGGTTGGGGTTTTTATCTATTTATTATTATTTTTAAATTTTAAATTCTTGTGTGTGTGTATTTGGAAGTTGCCACACACACAGCACAATTTTACCAGTGTTGTGTGGGTATTAGAATCAGCTACAGATACCTGCTGGTTGTCAGCCCGGGTATATACCGACTTACCTGATGGGGGTGGGAGTTTTTTAATTAAAAAAACCACCAAATACGTGCAAGTATGTATAAGTGAATATACTAGGGTAGGTATAGCGTTGCGTACAAGTACGTATTAGGGGATTGTATACTCACTTCTTGTACGCATACATGCTCGCTCGCTCCGCTCGCTTGCACGCACCCAATCTCTTTGCTTTCGTCGACACGCTATGGCCCACCAAGCTCACCTAAGGACGACGCACGACTACAGCCCAAAAAATGTTTGTTGCCGCAACAGGATCAGCGACAAAGATCCGAGTCTTCTTGCCCGGGTAATGCCGCTAAGGAAATGTGAAGCAGAAACCCAGCAGGTATAGTAGTAGCAATTCTCTTCTCTTCTCTTCTCTTCTCTTAAAAGTGTGCATGACTCTTCCTGGGTGTAAGAATCCACATCTGATTTGTATAGAAAATTTTCCATGGATTTGGAAGTATTATTTCCCTGAGTATGTGTTTCGGGAATTTTATTTTATCCCCCCCCCCCCCCGCCCCCCCTCACCCCCGCAGTTTTGAGAAAAACAGAATTGAGACTGTTGGTATGGTTTTGGGCGAATTGGTTTGTTGTTTCTCCGAATTCTTTATGGCGTGAAAAAATCAGCTTTCGAGAGTGGGGTGGGGTGGGGGGTGAAAATTGAGGAAATGGGTGTTCTTGATTTTCGAGTGGAAGGAGGTAAATTGCGTTGTAGAATATGTTGCGGCGGAAGGAAATGGTGTTGGAGAATCTTTTTTTTACAAGGGGTTTTTGAAAGGGTTTTTTTATCTTGAAGCAGGGTCCAATTGTCGTGGGCATGGCTGATGAAGGTGGCAATGAAGAAGAAGAGATTATTACTGTGACCAAGTTGAAGCTCAAGTCAGGAGAGCACATATATGTGAAGATAAGGTGGCTGCAGGATGAGAGCTTGCATATCACAGCTTTCAATGGCTTGTTGGCTTGGTCCTACCACAGTAATAATACTCTCTCAGCCTCCTTTCCGCTTTGTTGTTGTTGTTGTTGTTGGCGGTATAGTCGGTCTTAAAAGACTTGAGAGGGGGAAGTGGGGAGAGGGAGAGACAGACAGACAGACAGAAGCTCAGAGATGGGATTAGTTTCTCACAAGTAGGTGAATTGGGGCCCAGTGTCAGTGCAGGATGTGGCTGAAATTGCATCAGCATGGGGCATCAGTGTTGGGGAATTCATGGAAATGGCTGCCTTACATCTGTGCTTGCAAGATCCCACAGCAACTTACTCCTTTCGAGCTCTAGACTTCAACTGGACTTGGGCATTGGTTTGTATATCCAAAACCCCATTCCAACAATTTCTTCAGCATTTTTTTTTTCTGGCAATGCCTTGCTTTTGTCCACTCTTTCTTGCACACACAGACATGGACATAATAGGTAGTGACCATATCATCCACTGCCCTCCGCCTTTGTGCTTCTGATTGTCCCTCAGCTCATCAGCCATATAGTACAAGTTGCAAGTATGTTGTATCATTATCTCTCTAAGATCTCCCATATTTTTCTCTGTCTGTTGCTACAAGCATGCACAGCACAATCCCTGTGAAACTGGTTTTTTGGTTTGCTTGGTCTTCCTTGGGGTTGTTGATGATTGATTGGTAGTGGATTACTGTCTGCTTTGTTTTGATCTCCTTTTGACTTGTGGATCGACACATGTGACTTTTGCATGATTTGTGGTCATTAAGTCTGAAGGAATGGTGGAATGCAGTTCTCATGGACAATGGCAGGCAGGAAGGTCAAGCTTGAGCTCAAGAAGGAACAGGACCCAGTTGCAATTATCTGCAATGTTTTTGACCATATTTTGGGAAAAATTGAAAGACTGAAGGTGAGGTCACAACTGTTGCCATTTTATCTGTGGTTTTTGAAACTGATCATGCATTGATCTTTAAGCGAACAGAGTTTTGAAAAATATATGCTGTTGAGACTTGGTGGTGGAAATAGAAACTTCGATTGTATGCAAAAGACTCACATGAAGCTGACCACCAACATTGTTGTGGACTTTCACCTGAAAGACCATTGTATTGTTGCAACATATGAACAGGCTGAACAAGCAGAGGCTGAAGTCTCCATTGCACATCTGCCATCCAGGCATAACCATGATGCTTTGCAGAAGCAAAATGTGTTGCACAATAGGTCATTCACTGAAAGTCAGTACACTTTGACCCATTTTGGGCCCCAAAATTCCCAATTTGCTGCTGAATGCAAGGCATCGAAACCACCTAGGAATCCTCAAAAGACCTTTGAACTCAGTTCTTCAAAGACTGGAATCTCTCATGTTGATCATGAGATCTCACAACTGGAGACCATCTCAGTTTGTGGCCCTTGGCAAGCATCTTGCAATTCCATGAAAGATTCTTCTCTCATAAACCCATCAGCCTTCTCCCTTCTGGGTTCTCAAAGGTTGCATTTTATTGGGCCTCCTGATACTGGCATGCAGTGCAATAAGAGGCCCTACTCACATTGCTTTCAAACAACCAATAGAAATCAAGAGCTGACCTTCAATTGCAACAAGAGGAGAGGGGCCATCATGGAAGAGCAGGTGCAGGTGTGCGAACAGCAGTGTGAAGGTGCCCCAGTAGTCCTTGACAATAACATCATGAGGCTGCTGAATTGCCTTACAAGACTTCCTGCAAAAGTGGGTGCTGAAAGTGTGAGATGTGTTGATCGATTCCCAGCAAATTTCAAGCTCCCAAGAGCTCCTGTTAAAGATAATGAGGCACATGTAGTTGACAAAATGGAGATAAGTGATGCAAAAAAGACAAACGTTGAACTGAAGAAGGGAGTCTTGAGGGCTGAAGCTGTCAGTTTTGTTCATGAACTCAGGGGCAATGTCAGTAATGTAGGGGGTTTTCCTCATAGAGTATCTCACAGTAACACAAAGGATGATGTGATTGTTGTTAGTGACAGTGATCATGAGGGACAGGAGGATGATAGGAGATTTCCTCTTCAAAGCAAGGACCGTGACAGAAGGGGGCTGGAGATGCAAGGAGCCAAGCCAGGAGATGAAAGCAGTGGGCACAGGGTTGGGAGAGAAGAGGGAAATTCTGCAAACATTGGGATGTTGGGGAAGGAAGATCAGAGTGTCGTTGGGAATGTTCCTATTGAGAGAGTTGTTCCAACACGTGGTGGCATTGACAATGTTGGCCCATGGTCAGAGAGACAGCCCTTGGTGACTCTCCAGAAATATGAGAAGAAACTAGTCATTCCTCAGTGTGGAGAAGCCAGCAAAGGAGCAGGAGCAGAAGAACAAAACACTGACTCCAGTGTGAAGGAAGAGGCCTTTCCCAGTTCTTTTTACACTGGATTCAGGTACTAGACAATACTACCTTGTCACCCATCACATGAGATGGATGCATAACCGATTGCATGGAAGACCCACAGAAAAGACTCTGCTGTGTTGTGACCTTATGTCCTAACAATCATGTTTGTAATCTGGTCATGTTTGCTTGTACCAGTGAAAAGGACTTGAAAAAATCTATCTGCTTCTCTGAACAAACAAATGAAGAAAGTGATTAACACCCAATTTGCATCTTTCCAGGGGAGTCAGAGAGAGCACAGCAGGAAAGTGGAGGACATGGCTTATGGAAGTGAAGAACGAGTTTCAGGAAGGAACAAGTTGGGAATGTTCTGGACATAGGGATACTGAAAGGCCCAAAGAACCAGATGAAATGGTGAAAGGTGCAAGCTCTGGAAAAGGGACTGTTCTGATGAAAGCTGACAGCTTTCAAACATCACCTTTACTCAAAGTCAATGAGAATCACAAGATTTTTGCAAAGGCAAATGTGGAGGTACTGGATCTTCTGAATGATGAAGCATATCCAGTAGCTAAAGTTCCTAGTAACAGAAGCAACCAACTGCAACATGTGAATCAGAGAGGACTGAAAAATAAGAGGGATTCCTTGGGTAGGGATTCCTTGGGTAGATGGATTTCAAAAGGAACATTGAAATCCAATAGTGTGAAAGTAGAGCCAGTAGCAGAGTTTAGCACAAAAGGGAAGCTAGAGGGCAATAAGAAAGGGGAGAAAGCATTGCTAAATCAAGCTGAGAATGTTTCAGAAGATGATACTGAGGAGGTTCCTCACCTTGGACATATAAGCAGTCAGAAATGCAGAAAAGGTATGGCAAATATGTTGAAGCCAAGCCAGAGGGAGTGCAATGGGTCAGGGGAGGCACAAGGAGTGGTTCAGGAGCACAAAAAGCTGGGGCGTCCATTCAGTGCTGCTAAACAACAGAAAATTGCTGCACAATACACTAGTCCAGGTACCAATTTTCTGTTTTGCAGTGAAATTCATTCTTGACAAAGCAATACATGTGCTACCCAAATTGTAAGTGGGTTTATGATTTAGGGCTGTCCATTTGCAAGTGAGGACCTTGTACACCAATTCAGTTTCCTGCCCTCACTTCTTCTACAGTCTTAGGCAATGAGACTGAACAGTGTTATTTATGCAGATGCAGGGGCACATACCAAGGTCGCTGCTAGGAAGTTGCCATCAGATTCCTCAGATGATGATGCTTCAATCATTGAGGTGAAGTTGGACAAAACTCTTCATCAGGAGTTCCAAGATGCTGATTATTACAAGTTTGAAGATGATCGCACAGAAGAGCGCATTAAGAAAGACCAGGTGTGCTTTTCCAAGTTCATTTTACCAGTTCAAAATCCAACACCAAGTTGGAACTCCCTATTCTGTTAGAACAAGATTCTGTCATGAACATGTGCTTGGTTTTGATTTGCTGCATGCAATGGAGGTGAGTAATCTTTGTCACATACTTCCACTGTGAAATCAAACAGTAAAACAATATGGAGTTGTGAATCATGAGTGGTGTTGTGCAAAGGACCATTCCTGTTTGTCTAAGATAGGTTTGTTCGTCATTGAAAGAAGCCAGTGATCCAGTTGGCATTGCAACAGTCACTTTGGAATTTTCAACCACAGACATCTGAATTCGAGTGTTGCATTGTACCATGCTGACTGAGAACCAGTTTGAATTTGGGCCTTAGAGGTTCTAATCAACATTTGATGCAGAAAAACTGCATCTGACATCATGACAATTCCTGGACGTAGTTCATCACCTTAGCATAGGGATATTTGTGAGGTTTGTAAAATGTATCACACATGGCTGAACTGTATGTAGACTACCCCACTTTGGCTGGTGGAAGTGGGATTAACCATGGCATTGTGATGATGGCAGATATGGGCATTATATGATGAAGTGGATGATATGCCACGTACCTGGGTGCACATCACAAAGGTGTCCCGGAGGCCTCCCTTCAGAGCATGGTTTAAGTGGTTGGAGCGCATAAACGTATCTCCACAGGAGCACCAGTGGCAACAGGTCAGGGCCATTCCTCTCCCTGTTATCTCCTTCCCTCCTTTCCCTACTTTTCTCTGCCTATACATGCTAGCACCTTCCCTCGGATTTTCTGCCTCTATGGGCAAGCTCATATCTGGCTATTGTTTGATTGCCAAGAATCAAACACGGCCTCTCTCTTCCATTTATGATGCCATGTGGTTTAGAGTCCTTAGATTTTAGGCCATTTAAAATGGCCTGTTCCTGCCATATATGCTTTGCCTTTGGATATTTGGGTGTCATAGCATATTGATGGGCTGTACTGCACTTTCTTTTGCATATTTACATTTTGTCCATCCTGATTTCTGATGAATTGGTAATGATTAATAACCATTGCTTCCAAAGAATGGTTATTACCAAAGTAGCAATTGAATTTCTGGAGAGATGCGTCAATCCAGATATACAGCTGATGAACCGGGTTGGTAATATTCTGAAGCCAGCGGGTCAAAACCAATTCTATCACTACCAATTCTATCACTATTGATGGGATTTCACTGTCCGATCTGTAAACGATACAAGGGCTCCAAAGTCTGATCACATGTGAAGTATTTCTTAAAACTAGATTGGTTTCTCTTACAACTGTTGATTTTTCTTCCTTTTGGGTAGTTGCAAGAATTGCATGTTTGATCTCAGATTGTGGTACCTGTCCTTCTCTTTTGATTTTTTTACTGTTTTGGATAGTTGCAAGTATTGGATGTTTGATCTCCAATTGTGATACCTGTACTCCTCTGAATGTGATAAATAAGTGCGCCCACTAGAGCTCAAATTTCCTACGGTTGATTATTCCTGCTCTTGCTTTACATTAACCCTTCTCTTCTGGCTTTGTTGATTGAAGCAGACCCATGGCTACTCTCTTTCCTGTGGTGAATTTAAAGATGGCAGGGATGGTAGGTGTAATACCATCAGCATTTTCTCCCACCAAATGATAGTTACTGGACTCTCTAACAGGCATGTTCAAATCTATCCCAACAAGGGAGAAGTGTGGGCATTTCACAGAAACAGAAACAGGTCAACAGCAGACAAAACTAGTGAGCAAGAGGGTGACAGGTCAGAAAAGCCCAATGGAAGAGATTGTGCGAAAGAGCCTGGCTTCCGGTTAGTTGAGATTCTATCTGGCTGTGGGCCTGGCAGGTCACCTGGGGTTCAAGCACTTGGGAAGCTCCCAGGATTTCGGACTTTTTGGGTGCCTGCATACAAGAAAGGCCTCCTTTCCCCCAAGCTCATGCACTATTTTTCACATAGAGTACCTGCTTACAGGATGAGAGGCAATGAGGGCATCAACATTCCCACTAATTGCTGGGACATTGACCCTGCTGCAATCCCTAAATGGGAGTCCAAAATGACTTAGAATCCCAACTTACACTGAGATTTTGGTTGCACAAGTCTTATGTTCCTTAAAGTTATATGTGGTACTTGTCATCTTTCTGTATATATGTTGTATGCAATTTTTTAACCCATGGACATAGGGGCTGCTGTACAGCTTGTGCCTCAGGAGCCCTGCAAATGTAAAGCGTTGCTACGCAGGACAATGGTTTGTGTGGACCATGACCAATCGTCGATTGATATGCATATCCATAGCTCCATAGTTGGAACCTTTTTCACTAACAAATGGCTTCCTCTGTCTGGCAGGTCACCCGCCATGAAAATTTGAAGACAAACAGTCAGAAAATTGTAAAGAATTACAAGTCCTACCTTTAAAGGGCCAAATAGAATATCTGAACTCTGATATTCAGTGACCTTTACATCTAGTAGCAGTCTGTAGCCAGAATTTCCACCACTCAGATGATATCTAGGCTTGGATATCCTAAGTGCTTTGAAAATTTCCCAGCTATAGAGTTGTGTAGTGAGAGGCCTGAGTTGCAAGACAATGCAGTTTTGCAGTTTTTGGGTCAGATTCTCTTTAAATAGCTTTTACATAATCTCTTAATAACCACATCTGCATGCGCTGTCTTTGCAATAACAGTTTCTACACATGAGGAACAATACCCATGTATTGGTCTGGTAACGACCAGCCCCCAGTGCCTTACTGTTATTCTCTGTAACATTCCCCTGCTTCTATTTGCGAGGGTTTTTTGTGATACTTGACAGGTACATTAGGAACTTTTTTTTGGAAGAAAAATTTCCTCTACAGAGCAGGTGAACATGCCCTGCCACAACAAAAGAAAACAGCAGTAAGGGCTCTGCTTGGAGTGCTGATGAAGGGCACTGAATGGAATTGGGGCCATTGCTGAGGCATTTAAGGTCTGGTTTTGAATTGTTGTCAATGCTAAGATGGTACTTGTTATTTTCGAATCTTGAAACCCCTTTGACTGTAAACATGTTAGGTACTTTGTTTCAACAATAGTATGACACAACCGAGTGTGCATCCCCAAGTTTGGATTAGTTCTTTAGCAGTGATCTTTGAGAGGAGAGTAGGAAGCTGCCATTCTTGCCAAGACACCTAATTTTCACTCTTGGATGACCAATTGCTTACAAGGTTCAAATTAGTATAGGGTGGAATCAGTCATCAGGAAGCATCAAGACAGATATTGAAGTCATACATTTATCCTTGTGCATGTTGAAATTGGTTAGCATTGAATCCTAGATTATAAAACTGGATGCTTATCAGAGAGTAAATAATTCATGATTCCTGTACAGAGTTGCACCAATCTCATTTCACTACAAGCATAGTGTAAGCAACAACCACCAGGGACAAGGGTGATTGTATAATGGCAAACTGTTAGGCTCACAACAGGCACAAATCTGCACCCAACTGTACAACTTAGCAATGCTTGATTGGTCTGGCTTAACAGTAAATTCAGCAGACCAAAATGGAAGTTGAATGTCACAAGAAGTTGGAACTGAGTTGCATTTCTCACTAAGAAAGAATGCCATTGAGGTTGTGCAGACCTTTCTGGTCACTTATCCAAAACTGGCATACGTCAGCAAACAGTTGCAAATGTTAACACTGTAACACTCTCCAATGGAGAGTGACCACTCTCAATCCAAGGAGAGTCTGTAGCAGAACCTTGGTATGACATACTATAATCTACAAACCAGAAGTGCATATAGCAGAAAAAAATTCCAGTTGCACACTAACACAGCCTGCACTTGACTAAAACCTCACTGCTTGACAGTCACCAAAAGCCAATTGACTTCTTCATTGGTATGCAAAATATAGCTGTCTAAAGACTACATAATGAGCTGCACAGCTGGCAACTTCTTGCCACTACTCTTTTGAAGGTTGTAACAGAAAGCTGTACAAAGTACAGAATCTTACCCATGGTTCACATTGTGTAGTAACAATACCATTCTCTGGGTGCACATTTCCCTACGCAAGAGGGCTGGCACCACTCCACAGAAGTGGCTGCACTGCTGCACTGCTACTGCTCATACCTGCTGTGTCTGTACATTGTCCTGATGATTCCTGCTGTGCAACCCTCAATATAACCTGTCTCCTTGCATCCTTGGCAGTTGCCTTATCTTCCTCTGAGGTGTACTCCCCTATCCCTGCATTTTCATCAGGTCCACTTCCTTCTCTGCCATTAAGTGCCTCTGGATCCCCTCTCAACAGAGAGTTGTTGGCAGCTCCATTCCCATCTGTAACTCGACTACTTGACACAGGGGCCCAAGCCAGGTGCAGAGTTTGGCCCTGTAACCACTTGCCTTGCCCTAGTGCTCTCTCTGCACTTCGTCGATTGGTGAAACTCACACGCAAGTTACTGTTGACAGTCAATGGTTGTGTGATATCAACTTTGTGACCTTCCGCATCCTCTACTTCCAGGGTAGCAACTTCTCCAAACATGGCAAAATGTTCTCTTGCAACTGCTACCTGCCAAAACCACAAAACCAATCCCAATTCCCAGAAAGAGGTTGGATATTGCACCTAGATCCTGTACACTGTCAAGGTGACAGAAGAGTAACTAACACCTGGGCTATGATCTTAGACAAACTTCTCCTCAAACACAGACAACTGATATAATTGGTCAAGTTGGTTCATAGAATAGATGTTGTGGTTCAAAAGATTCACACAAAACTTACATCTGTCAGAGTAGGTGGAAGTGGGGCATGGACCCTAAGGACAGAGGGACGATTATCCAATTTGAAACGGGCAGGACCCCAAGCAGCTGAGGATGTGTGAGCAGCAATTGCCCCAGGAGTGTTCATATTTGGATGTGGTGATTTTCCAAGCTTGGGTGAGGCATGTGGAATTTCTCCTGAGATGCTTTTCCTCAACACAGCAGTGGTTAGGGCACCACCTGCCACTACACCTTCCTTCCCAATATTAGAGTCTCCATTGTCATCCAGCTTCTGTCGTTTGCTGGCCTGCTGATCTTCTGAGATATCTCCTTGCTCCCCAGCTCCCTGGGACCAGACAAATATCAAAATGAGCACAATCAGCACTACAGATGAAATGGAGGGTAACCTGCAACTTTTGAAGCATCATGAAACTACCCAGGGTTGTGCTCAAGCCCATTCATTTCAATGCTGATGGCTGGACAGACTGCAGCAAAATGAATATCTCTCATAAGAATTGAGAAATCTCCATTCTCATGATTAAGAGAATGCAGCAAAATGAAGGACAATTCACCTGATTGGAAAGTCTCTCCAGCTTACGCCGAAACTCATCACGCTTTTTTGCAAGAGCTTCCTGCTTCTGACGAATCTTCTCTCGCATCAGCTCCAGTTCCTCCTGCTTTTTTTGTACAATTCCTCCTGAGGCAGCCACAGAAGATTGGGAACCATTTGATGTGGCCACCTGGCCAATGCTTTCCTTTGCTGGAGTCTCTGGCACATAGCCTGAGCCCATTCCATTCAACTGAGCAAGTCCAAGCTTGTCCATTCCTTTCGAATTGTGTATGGAATGCAAAGCTGCAGGCTCAGACCCAGTAGAAAGCAAGTGACCAGTGGCAGGAGAGGATCCAACATTATTGCTGAGGATGCTATCACGGTTGGCCCATGAAAGACGAATGAAACGATTCCCCAGGACAGCATCTGGCGATGCCAGAGCCGATTCTGCAGCTTCTCTAGAAGCAAATTGGACAAAAGCTCTATCACTGTGTGGTGGTATTCGAACATCCACAACCTGTCCAAACTTCTCAAAGTGTGATAGCAAGACTTCAGTCCGATTTGAAGTGGGAGGTATGCAGCTAACATACAATGTCTGGTGAGCTCGCTCTGATACCACACCATGTGCTATGGTTGATCGTGATCCAAAGCTAGACCCCTCCTTAGCTCGCTGACCAGGCAGTCCTACCTCCCCTCGTGCAGTAACCCCTCTCCCACGTCCTGTAACAGCATGCACATGTGGAGTCTCCAATTGCCGTTCCCATTTCCCTGGCCAAAGTCCCCTTCCTCTACTTTGAACTTGCTGGTCCTCTATCCTGTCCTTCACTGATGGTCTACCCTCTGCACTCCGATCAACAGGCCCAATCCGATCCCACACAGTAGACCCTACATCAGCTCCATGTATCCCACCATCTGATGCTCCTCCACCCATCAGGACCTCACTAGATCTGTCAGTCTTGTGGTTGTTCCCTGCATCTCCCTCCCAGACCTGCTCTCGGGGTCCCTTGTGAAATGATGGTAGCTTTGTGATCCTCCCTGATGGCCCAATTCGGTCTTTATTCCATAATGGCTGATCTGGGTCATATAAGTCAGGTTCATTGGCTGGGACTGACACCTCTCCTATGGGAAGGACACTTGGCTCCTGACTGACACGTGCTCCTCTACTGCCTATTGCTGGATTGGAAGGAAGCATTGGTCCTGATGAGATTGTCATTGGTCCAGAGCCCATGCCCATGCCACGCCCATTGGGTAGTGTGACAGGCAAGTTAAATTTGGAAAGGCTCTGCAAAGTCAGAAGCACATTATCAGTATGACACTATAACCTCTCTGGATTTTAATTCTCTCAATCTTTCCACCATTTTCTAATGGCCCCTTGTAGGGAGTCCAACTGCTTGGAACCAATGTCACAAGTCACACTGCATGGGGTAACAAACCCACCCTAAATAGATTGCAAGGCAGTAGCTGGGTCCCTGCTGCTGCTAGATCAGGAGGAAGGAAATCCATATAGCACATTACATCACAAGAGCATCTATGTCTCCAAATACTTAGTTGTCCAACCAACTTTCAAGATAACTACTTCCCATGGGTTCTCATGATATAGTCTGGAGCAGATAGCTTGTAACTCAAGCAGACATCTCCATCAGAATATGGTGAAATGCAGCAGCTATACTCACATAACAAACAGACACATCAAATGCCATAACTGGAGCCTCTTGTAATATTGGGAGAAATAGGACATAGTAGCAGGCTGCATCTTTGTCCTGTAAACTGAAAGAACCATAAAAGCTTAGGGCATGTACCAATGAGATTACTGAGGAAAATTCACAAGAAAACTTTGAAACACCTGCTGTTTCAGTTCCAGCCAATTTGGGACAAGTACAACAGGAAAGAGTGAAGTCATAACCTTGTGAGTGTCAGTCAAAAAGTATCAGACCACACATTCATCATGAATGGCAGTGACTTCATCAGCTCATGGGTCTAGATTAGTGTATAGTAATCTGCTCAATATTTCAGGCAAAAAAAAAAATCTGTGTCCTGAGTTTCTATCACATTCCAGAAGCAATGGGAAGACTCACTCAGGATGTTTGCTAGCAATTAAGATGCATAGGTAATCAAACAGTCAAAAGTGTCCTCATTCAAGCTGCAAAAAGCTTGGGAGGGTAAGCTTTGTTCACTTACGCTTGGCTGTGCATGGGCAAGCATCTAAGCCCAAGGCATAGAGAGGCCTCTATAGAGTGTAGTGGTTGGGGCCTCTGCACCCTGATATCATTTAAGCACACCAAAACACCAGGATATAGCACTACTATCCAACAACCTGGAGACTGGATTGTGGGAACATAGATCCACTACCAAACTAGAATAATCCAGGATAGAACATTAGTACCCAACAAATCAGCATCTCAGAAATTATTTCCTGGAAGATCTGGTTCTGATCCCCAAATTAGACATGATTTTTGAAACTTTCCACCAACAAAAAAAATGGAGAGTGTAAGTTTTTACTCCAAAATAGATCCCAAGCAAGCAAAGAAAAGCCTTAAACCAGCCACAGCAACCACATCTACCACCATCCCTATGCCTCAATTTGTAGTGCACTAGAAAATCAAAAGCAATGCTGACAATGAACAAATTTGGGTGATACCTGTACATCTTCAACAACAATCCTGTTGGCACCATGCTCCAAAGGACACAGGTCCCCTCTCAAACAAAACCCACGCTCTTCAAAATCTGGGCATCTTGGCCGCCCAGCACGGATGCCCATCCCCATGCCAACTGCACCTGAGCCTTGACCATGATGAGCATGTTCCATAGGACCAGAGCCCATGCCATGCATTGGTCCAAATCCTGTTGACCACTCTGCACCTCGACCAGCCATAGTCCTGGCCCCTGGATAGAAGCCTGAGCTTGGGGGTAAGAGTGGAGAGGGTCCTTCTGGAAAGGAAGGTGGTCGAAGAGGCACACCCCAAGGTCCTGCTCCTCCTCGGCCTTGGAACATGCGCATGCCATCATAGTGAAGGCCAGCCACCTCCCCTCGGGTCCGGGGCCCCCCTCTTATCATGTTCCGCTGCCCTTCATCCCCATTACTAAAATGCCGACTTGCATGTTCTCGACCTGATCGTCTGTCATATTTAGTTGAGTGCTCTCTATCAAAGTGCGCAAGGCCCCTATCATGGGCCCTAGCTTGGTGTGTCATGTCATTTGGAGGTCGCCCATTGAAGCGTGAAGAATCAGGCTCCTCGCCAGGGTCTAATGAGCGAGAGCGTGAGACACGCCGTCGATGCTTGTGGTTTCGATCATCATCACTGCTCTCCTCTTCCTCACCTTCCTCATTCCACACATGCAGCCCACTGCTTGGAAGTCGTTCTAGATGTGAAGGAGAGGTGTGCATCTCCACTCCACCACCTGGAGCATCTGTTGACTCCAGTTGCTCACTCCCTTCAAGATTGTCTGAAATAGAAGGGATGGTTCCATCTTCCAGCGCACGAAACAGATTAAAAACAAACAGCTTTGTTCCTGCAAACAGTTGGATGTACAAAAGTCACACAATCTCTCTACAGTACCCCATGGGTGAACAGACTGTCAAGTGCAAGGAGAGAAATTTATCCATTTACTACAATAATACAGGCATGACAGACACTATACAAATGTGAGACAACTGGAAGGAAAGGGGAAGTAGACTGTGACACTACCATGAGAGAATGTTAGGAGATTAAAACAAGGTTGGCAGAAAACAAAGCAGTGCAAACCAGGTAGGAAGTTCTCCAGGTGTAAAAAGCTTTACCCTCGCCAAGGAAATCATACAGCTGGTCAATGCACAACTTCTGGAGTTCCTTCTTGGGCCTATTATTCTTCAAAAGAGCTACAACATAGTCTGCGAGCAAAGTTGGATCTGCCTCTGTCCTGTTTTACACCCAGCGATATAGCACAATTTATTTTCTACCCACATAATTCCTATGTTTTCTCATATAATAAAACTGCCTTTCAATCACATAGCACACAGCCATATTACAGGAGATGGAAGAACAGTTCTCTGCTGAAGGACAATCAGCACATACATAACTTATGTGCTTACAATGACAAGACACATGAATGCAAAAGCAACACAAGAAGAGCATAAATGTGGTGAAGCTGGAGGGAGGAGAGAAAAGCCTTAAAATCTCTTAGAATCCTTAAAAGACACAGATTTTATTCTGGTAGGCAGGGAAACAAACAGGAGAAGGCTTTTAGAAATCTATAGCAAATTTGCAAATTGCACATATCAACTGCATTGACTTACAGTTCTTTCAAGAAGGGTTGCAGATAAAAGTGAGAGCTGCATTTGGAACTGAGAGAATCCATCACTACAAAGATGGTCAAGTGAAAAGAGAGGGAAGCCATCCCTGACACAAACCAAGGTTCCCCTGATAGGTAAATACAACCCCTCTTAAAACAGGGGCTTAAGAAATGGCCCCAAATCCGTTGCAAAAGAAAAGCCGAGTAGCCAGCCGAGGAGCAGAAAATGCAATGGTATTGGAAATGGGATTGATATGTGCAGTAAAGAATCAGGGTTGCAATAAAAATGGTGCAAAAGGAAGGAAGGAAGGAAGGATATGGCAAGGTAAGCGAAAAAGAAGCAATCACTCACATGGGTTTCAAGTTTTGAATAAGGTAGTGACGCAGAGACGAATCACCAGTCTTCATGCTGCTTACTTCCGCGTCAACTGGCTGTTGTGTGAATAATAAAGCCAGCTTCCTCGTCCTCCTGCTCCTGCCGTCTGCCACAAGCCTGCTCCGTCCTCCTCCTCCTCGCCGCTCAATTTTATCCCAAACATGATGATGGGCCATACCACAAACACTCCTCAAAAGAACCCTCCTTCATATCGCACTTCCTATGCTACTCTCAATGAAGAAATTAATTCCACAACGCCGCACCCCGCAAAACAAAACACGAAAAACCAAGGAAACTAGCTGAAAAACAGGCGAATTATGATTCCCTACTGCGATTATCGCGCCACAAACATCAGCAAAAAAATGCTTGCAAACATCTACCCTAGTCGTCTTCTTCTTCTCCTTCTTCGCCACAAAAGCTCAAACACTCGTTACCTATCGCAGCAACAAAGGTGCTTTCGCTCCCGAAACCCTAAAAACCGCAACCCTGAACAAAATCTGCGGAAGGGGAGCAGACACGGGAAAACCCAAAAAAAAACGAAAAAACGTAACAACTTTTGTCACATGCCATGAACCCTAGCACCCAAAAGGGCCAAAAAAAACCCCTAAACAACAAAACTAATAAGAAGAAGTAGGGAAGGAAGTGGAGGGAGGGGCAAACAACAACAACTATCTATGTACCTACCTAAATGGATACCTGGGCAAAAGAGTTTTAAAAGGGAAAGTAGGAAGTCAAGAACAATCAACAATTTCTTTATATATAACAATGAAAGTTTAGTGATGAAGTGTGAGAGATGAAATTGGACCAAAAGTTTTGTGATGAAAGTGTGAGAGATGAAATTGGAACCAAAATCTTGTGAAGAAGTGAGAGATTGGTACATTAATTGGTACCTAGGAGTAAGCTATAAAGTTACAACAAAAAGTGATGGGAGTGTGAGGGATGAAATTGGAATACTAGTTTTTTGTTTTGGGTTATGAAGTGAGAGATTGGCACACATAAACATACAACCCAAAAAAATAGTGATGAAGTGTAAGAGATGAAATTGTGATGATGATGTAAGAGATCGGTTGGTGGTACCACATCTCTCTCAAAATTCTGTAGTGGGTGGGTGGATTCTTGGGTACCTAATCTTTGTATGTGGAACAAATGGGAGGTCGCCACTCAATACATGTTTTGAGAGAAGAAATTGTAGGTAACAACAACTATAGAATGAAAAAAAAAGCAAAAACAATTGTGTGGGTATGTGGTGAGTTTGCATATAATTGTTACTCACACAAACTTCCTTAGGTTTGTATATAGTTACGAAAAAGGCTACTCTTTAGGTTACATATGTGGGGCCAAATGTACAAACCATGCAGATTTTCTCTTTGGAGTGTTCAAAGTTCTGAAACTTTTTTTTGGTGATCGGCAGCCAATCAGTGAGGCCCACCACAAAATAGGCAATAGAGAGGTTCTAAGGTATCTGAATTGAGAGTTTTGAGTTTTGTTGTTGCAATTGTCATTGAAACCTGACCAGGCAATTTGTAATTTTTCAAAATTGAATTAAAATCCACTCACCATGTTTGGGATAGGTTTGAATCTTTTAGGTAAAGAATGCCCATACACTTTAGACAATCTATTTGTTTTGATTGGTTGTACATAAATAATATTACATAAATTTTATTTTGAAATGCGTGACCTAGTTGAACAAACTAATATTACACAAAAACAAACATCATGTTTAGTTTTGTGTACAAGAGATGAAATTAGACCAGTTTAAAATTCTTTGTGAAACTGACTAGAACTGAGAATTTTTAGGAAATACAAACAACCAATCTCAACTGCAACCAAGTTGTTCCATCAGAAACAAAAAAGAAGAGTTACAATGGGTATCAAAGGTTCCTTTTGAAATCAAGAACCAGACATTACTGGTAAAAACCCCAAATTTCATCTAAATTGCTTCTAAATATGTGAGATATCCACTGCCTACTAAATCAGGCTGTCCTTTTCTGTTTCTCAGGAAAAAGCAGATCCAGTCAAATTTGCAGAGAGTAATGCAAAGCATTTATTCTATTCCATGTAAGGGTAAAGCCACAGGGTGGTGGCATCCCCAAAAATGAATAAGGGGCCTAGGAAGAGGCCAGACAATTTCTTCAATTCTACTCGTGACATAGGGATCAAATTGGGCACATTTGCCTACATAAACATGTAGTGGGTTGCCATGATGGTTGAAGCATGGAAAGGCCAAAACAAAATGTGCTGAGTAGTTGGCTCTAAAGGTTAGCAACAATACATGCAAGAGGAGAAAATGACTTTGAAGAACAGAATCTCAAAAGCAATTTCACCCAAAAAATTTGTCAAGACTTGATAACTTCTTATCAAGGCCAATGCAACCCTCCACAGCGCTTGAGAGTAATTCTTACAACTGCTTCTCCTATATCATCAATTTCAACACAATCAGGAAATCCTTACCTTCATTCACTTGGCTCATACTCCTAGTCAAACCTGCAAAACTAGGCAGTCATGACCACAAAACAATGAATAAGAAAGTTGCCAGGGTATCGTGCCTAATTCAAGAGCTTTGAGTTTAAGTTCTCAAATCTGTCCTGTTTGTAACTCACAGAAACTCTAACAAAATCATTGGAGAGTGTGCCAAGTGAAGTTCACATCAAATCTGCTATATTGCAGCCAACAACAGGTTTGCCACTGTGATCAGTGCAGGTGCTCTTACCATCAGCCAGGATATACATACTGGCTAAGCTTTCACTCTAGACAAGGATTCATTTCCAAGCCTCTTCCAGGAGCATAGTGATGTGTTTGGCTGCCAAACCCAGGCCACAGTGACCTGCTTTGAAGTTTTATATTTAGAAACAGGGTTTTCTGACAATAATCCTGTACAGAAACCCACATTTCGGCACCAGAGATCTGGCATTTTCACAATAGGAGCACCATAACCCTGTTACATAACAGACTGACAATGGTTCTATGCACTAATGCTACCAAAGCATAGTGGAATGCACTTAGCCTCCCCCCTTAACACTGCACTTCATCAACTTGGAATCAAATGGTGGCCTAATTAATACTTATATTGCCTCCCTTCTTTGATCACAGGAGCACTCTTCCATTCATTCCATTACAGGTCCATCCACCTGTCTTGTGAATTGAATAAATTTGACGTATGCAAGTGTCACACTATTGAAAGACGGACATACAGTACAATATTCACTGACTTAAGCTTGTGACACAAGATGTGATGCCAAGATTTCTCTGATTCTCCTCTTTAGTTGGGCTTATAGAAGCAGAAAGAAACTGGCATCCTTGAGGATAGACTTATCTCTCTCTGAAACCCATTTCAGGTGCTCAGCAAGGAAATCCCTGAAGAATAAGAAATACCTTGGGTGGCATTAATTTGCGTACTTCCTTTTCCTTCGCTCTTCAGCTCCTGTTCAGGTGGGACCTTCAGGTTTCACAGGTACTGGAGGCAGAACAGGTGTGGAGGCTGGCGGTGGCATTGGTGGTGGAGAGGGATCTTTGGGCATAGGATGGGGTAGAATGCACTTCAACTGATTGTTATGCTAGTGTTTCCAAAAATAAAATTGCTGTTGATGTGCAACTTCCTACAAATACACACCAAAAATGCAGTTTAGAAACATCCAGAAGCAAGTCCTGCCAATGTCACAAAATTTCATGGAATGAAATACTGCGACTCGACTGACCACCAAATTGTCATGAATGGAAGGAAAGGTTAAATAAGGTAATTTCATACAACTTGTTTGGGAGGTGTCAAGAGCAGGATACCAAGTTTGGGATACCTACACTGAAAGCCTATTACTCTTAACAGACATACCTCTGACCATATCCAATTCTCGAACACCATGTGCAAGACCTAGAGATTTTGACATGCCTTGTTTGCTGGATGTGCCATTGCTGCACGAAAGTGTGTGCTTTGGAGGAGATCTAGAAAGAAAAATGCATGTGGATATCTGAACCATCAGACATAGGTGGTGACATCTTATATGGGACACTCTCATGAGCAGTCCAAAGCTGTTCTACAACTGTGCCGCACATGAAGAGAAAGAAAGCAACCAAGAGGACTAGGTTTGGAAGTATACACAATGAATTTGGCATACTCAGGTCACTTCCAATATAGAAGGTATTTAAGGTACCCTACAAATACTTCATCATCAAGATATCTATTCTGTGCAAGATCTGTCACACAAATCTCAACCCAGCAGCAGGTGCTAGAAATTGGAATATTGCGGGTCAATGCTGTGAAGGGCACAAACATCTGCTATGTACTAGGCTGGGCTCAATCCAGATGCTGAAGTAGCTTTGAAGACAATGCATGGTAAATTTGCACTGCTATTAGAACACAGAAATTACAGAGGGAGAAAAAGGCAAAGGATAGGAGAGAGAACACACAGTAAATGTAAGTAGGGTTGGCCAATAATTGCACAAACTCAGCTACAGAATAAAATGCTGCTGTCCACCATCAGCCTCCTTCAACTTTGCAACCCCTCTACAGCACCTGAAGGAAGTATACTCAAAGACTTGTGGTAAAACGGACACAAGACAAATAATGATAATGACAACTCTGCCACAACTGAAAAAATCCTAAAATTTGCAAAATTCCAACTCCTTGTAAGCTTTCTGTTCTGAAGCTACAGCTCAGCTTCTTCCCCATACCATCTTAACATAGAGTGCTGAGTGCCTTCACTCTTCTGACACCAAAATCAGTAGGGTTTTGATCATGAGGCAGGTCACAGGCACATAATAGGCGATTCCTGTCTCAAATATTGTGTCAGCTCCAGGCAAACCAATTCAAACATGTGACAAGATGATTGTTGATCTAACCTTGTGCGTGACAAGGTTATATTACACTCAAATCATTATCACTCTAGCATGAATACCGGCATGACTAGCTGCCACTACTCCCCACTGACTTGATCAGCTCCTAACAGTGGGTGTAGATACTGGATACTAGATACTTCCTGTCATCTGAAGAGCAAAACTATTCTAGACTTAAATTTGGACTTCTTTTCCCGTACTGAAAACTGCTGGAAAATGATGAATTTTTTTTGAGCAACACATAGGTATAGGGTTCCATTCTATTGGGATTATACATTCACACTCCTGAGTTGGTTGCAACAAACACATCGGTCATCACGAACAACATGTCTACATGTAGAGGGAGAGTGAAGACGAGTCCTCTGAATGGTAGAAAGATTTGATACACCTTCAGAAACGACAAACTCCCAGGAAAACGCTCATAAAGAAACCCTAAATCATGATATACACTAAGACTGAGGGAGGGTGCAATTGAAAGAATCAGTGAGCAGAAAGTGAGCTTCCGGTGTTTGCGCGTTTAGTGTGTTGCGAAACTGATTCGGAGGCGAGCCGTCAGTCATCATGCTTATGATCTCTCCGTCACTTACTGGCTCAACTAAGTCTACCCTCCTCGCCTCCCCTCCCTCCTCTCCGCTCGTTTTCAACCCAACCATACTGCTGGGCGACCACACCACATGCACTCCAAGAACCGCTGCCGCATGTTTGTGGTGGTCTAATCCTTGAGAGTAGCTGCGAACAAATGCGAACAGCCCCGACGCTCAGACGCCACCAGACACACGCAAAATGCGAGGAATGATCGCACATACGCCACAGAACGCAAAGACTCGATCGCACACAACGCTCACCAAACCCTAATTGCTTTCAACTCACCTATTCTTTTACTGATTTTTCTTGGTAATATTTTGAGTAGAAAATAAATAAGTTATTAATTTCAAAGATTAAGCGTATGAAACACAAATATTTAAACTAAAAATAACTTATAAGATGTTGATATATAACACCCCCCACCCAACAAATTATCAAGTTACACATTTGACCATACTTTTCAAGTATCAAAATTATTCATGTTTGTCAATAGAAAGTGCCTTGGTCAATATATTTGTAAGCATATTTTATGTATAACAATTTACCAACTTGATAAAATCATCTTTAATTTTTTTTTGCATTAAATGACAATGAATCTCAATATGTTTTATGTAAGCGTGAAAGATTGGGTTCTTCAATAAAAATATACAACTTTAATTGTTGTCATATATAACAATGGGTTTCATTTGTGATTGAACAATAGTTTCAAATAATGAAAAGTTGCCATATATTTAGCTTTTGTTAATGACATTACAATATAAAGTTGTTTTTTGCTACTCCATCCAATAGCTCCATTGCTGAATAAATAACATAACTTGATGTGGATTGTCGATTATCAATATTGTCAACCCAATCTACATCATGATAAACATAAATTTGTGTGTTTCATAAATAATGTCATAACTTTCAATATTGAGATGATGGATTTGATAGGCATTCCTTTCGAAATGCACTTGGCCCAAAATGTTTCCATCAAGTCCATAGCCATTGCTTATGTTTTTGTTAAAACACAAACCTTAACTATGGTTTACATTCTTATTGGAATGCACTTGGGTTCAACTATGGTTTACACCTCTTTTGGAACACACTTGACCTTGTTATGGATTGTGTTCTTATTAAAATGGGCATGGCCCAAGCTATGGCTTACATTCCTATTAGAATAAATGTAGGCCTTACATAGATGTGCATGGCCCTAACTATGGTTTACATTCCAATTAGAATGGGTTTAGCATTGATTATGGTTTTTGCCCCTTTTGGAACATGTCTAACCTTGGTTATGTTTTACGTTCTTGTCAAAATGCCCCTAGTCCATAATAACATCTTCATTGTTTCCTTTCAAACACAAATGAAAATCCATTATGCTTTTTAGATAACGGAAAATTTGTTTCATTACAATCCAATGAAATTACCCATAATCAACCACAAATTAGTTCACAACCCCCACCCCCTAAACAATATAAAGTTTTATACATATTGGATTATATAGATGAAACTTCCAATAACATTATAAAATGGGATAGCTTACATTGCTTCCAAATATGAATGACTTTGAAAACCCGCATCCTTTGAAAATTTGTAATTGATAATAAAAGGGGTTCACATTAACTTACTTTTAGCCATTTAATGTACTCTCAATGTATTTATGTTGAATTAAATAAATTGTTTTGTATTGTCAAACATGATTTACTTGTATCCATCGTAAAAACTCAAGTCATGATCTCCATTGAGATCCATGCCTTCAATAAGGTTGTTTTTGGGCAAGGTTCTTAAGCCCTACATAGAGAAATGTTTGAATATTCAATGCCACAAATCATTCCTTTTTTGTTTAGTGTTATAATTTGCAACCAAGGATGGAACAACTTTGATCAACTTGCATAACTTCCCTTCTTGGACAACTTCAACAATCATTTTGTTTGAGTCACAAGACTTCAACCAACATCTAATGGTTTCAAACTCCATTTTGAAACTTTAACTATGAACTAATTAACCCATAACATATTATTTACCAATTTTGGAACATATAATACATTTTGAATGGACTTGGAAATCCCATTTGGCAATTTGAAAACAATAATGCATTTCCCACACACATTAAGGATATTATTGTCTCCAAAATCTAATTTGTGACAAAAAGTAAAATTTTCAAAGTTTGAAAAAACTTCCTTTTAAAATATGATCAATGTTGTGAAGCTCCATAATCAATGAACCAAGTATCTTTGTAAACTATATAAATAAATAAAATAATCATAAGAAGTTTAATCTTACTTGTAATTGCATGTGAGAAACTTCACTATGAGAATTTGTGTCCATCGAAACCACATTACCTTGCAATTAAAACTCAAAAAATAACTCATATACAATTGTTATGCAACTATCCCTTGGGTATTACAACTATTATGCAATTATCCCCTTAAAAATATGGTATATTAAAAAATAAATTACCATGTCAAAAAATTAATTAGTTGTATTATAATTACAAGTGAATTGAAAATCAATCTTTTATATGATAATTTATACACATTGTACCAACATATGTAGTCAACTGTGTTTGATTTTTTCAGGAATTACATTGTAATTGCATATGATAACTACTTTATAACTATTATAAATGTGTCATTGAAGCAACAACTATGTTGCAACTGTTGTACAATGTACATACATGTGATCATGCCACATGTCCACATTCCACCACCCATTATGGGATACATTTGTAACTAATTTTTGATTATGATTCCCATTGATACAATTAGTATGGCCACTAATTCGCCACTACTAAAATATTATTGTTCAACTATGTTATGACTATAATACAACTACTTATAACTTAATAACAATACATATTCACCAACTATTTATATTTTCATCATATGTGTTTCATTTTGAACGATTTAAAATGTTATGGGAGTGTTACCTTAAGTTCTAAAAATCATCTTTGAAATGCAAAGGAAAAGGAATAGTGAAAAAATAACAAGAAGAGAAATAAGCTTTCCAACTTACCAAACATGTATTTTTGCCCTTTTTTTTTTCTTTGGACCCCTTCTACTTTCAAACCTCATAACTTTTATATTTCTTGTTATATGATTTAAAATGTTATAAGAACATCACCTAATATTTGCAAATCATCTTGAAATTTTAATAACAACAAAATAACGTATAAGGAATTTTGTTAGTGTTTGGGAATTGATCTTTGTAGCATTTGTGGTTTACTTTTTTGAATTTTTAACCCCCTCTACTTTGAAAGGCCATAACTTTCTTAATTATATTATGCTTTTGATGATTTTTAATGCACTAAATGTGCCAACAAGAAGGGTTCAAATTTTGCTTAGACACCCAAAAAAATGGAACCCTCCCCTTGGATCCAGCTTGCTTTGAATGATTAAGTGTTATAGTTGCAACTCAATTTGCAATTAATGAACAACTAAAGATTTAACCCATATGTTTTGTCTTTAAATCCCATGGTACAAATTATATAAAAAAGTTTTGTTCTCGTATGCTCTCACATTGAAATACATGTGCCATTCTGAGATGAGTTTTAAAAAGCTCAACCGAAAGGTAAAACATAAAATTAATATTATAATTTCACGGTTATTATTTAATGCACTTAATCTTATGTCTTCTTACCTACCTAGGTAAGTAAGTAGGTTTTACTTTTCTACCTACCTATGTAGGTAGGTAGGTCCTAGGTAAATATATAGGTATGTAGGTATGTAGGTCTTAAAACCTACCAACCTACCTAGATATGGTGTAACGCGAAATTAGGTCGCCACACCCTATGAACACTCCCTGATCATGGAAATTAAGTTTGCTTTATTAGCCGTTTGCTTTTGTGGCGGCTGCCTTTCCATTACTATTGCATGGGAGTGCATGGGAAACCTCTCTAAGTGTGTGAGATGTTGTACATGGAGGCATAAATGGCGGTTGCTATTGAATGAGCATGGAGGCGGATCAAGCATGGTAGATAGCGCCAAATTATGAGGAGGGATGGAGCTGCAGTTATGGGCTGAGTCGGTTTGGAGCAACGGCGGCTGAGTGGTTTGGAGATGCTGAAGAGACGAACTATGGAGGAAGTCAGGAGGATCATTTTTTCTGCAGGATAGCCAAGGAGGAGATGAGCACTAACGGTAGTAAAGGAGCTTAGGCGATGTGCAGGCGGAGAAGGGAGATTTGCTGATTGATAGCATTCTTGGTTGGTTGCTGATTTTTCCGCTGTGCCAGTAGCCAGCCAAGTGGTTGTAATGGGCATCAGGGAGCAGGTTTGAGAGAGAGAGAGAGAAACTAGAAACCACAGTTCGGTTGGAGGTGTTGGTATGAGAGCTAGGATCTGTGAGTGATGCTGGGAGGATGAAGCTCAGCTGTTTGACCATTTGAAGTCCTTGTAGATATTAGCACTTTCAAGTTAGCAACACATAAGCTTCGAATCGAGCAGCGTGTTGTAAGGGTGTTTCTGTTGGATTTCGTTGAAGAAACGGATATGGGTTTTGTTGAATCTGTGTATACCAAGAGTTCCTTGCCGAAAAGGTCGAGTCTTGTGAACTGTCCTGATTGGTGGCAGATCGGCTAGTGATTGAAGGCAATTGGTTTCTGTACATTTTTGTAAATGAAATGCAAGTTCTGAGTTCCATGTTCAGAGTGGTGAATGTTTCAAGGATGCAAGCTGTATGTGTGTGAAGACCTGTGTGTGCATACAGACTGAGCCTTGTACGAAGTCAGAGAGAAAAAATCAGAGGTCGTGAAGCAGATTCATGACTTGAGAAACTTGAATTTCGTGAAGGTCTGCTGTCTTGTCAGGGTGTTCGTTTAGAGTGTGCACCTTCCTTTTTGGTTACAATGGTTCTGTACAACCTACCTATTACTATTTTTTTTTCAAAATATAATTAATATGCCATGTGGCAAAAAAATACTATTGTGCCACGTCTCACAATCTTGGACCATCATTAATAATCATAATGGATGATGGAAATCAATAATTTTTAAAATTTATGTTAAATTTTTTTTATAATGTCATGTGTTAGATTTTAATAGATGGATGACAATTAATGATATCAACATGACATGATGTGTGCACTTATAATGGAGTTCCATAGTAGTTGAAAACAAGTTGTTTTGACTAAGTTACAATTAATATACAATGAATTGCATCATATATATGGTGAGTTGCAACTTTGCAACTCATGCAACTTGTCTATTAAAACTCACAACATATAAATACAATGAGTTGCAAGTGTCCTTTGCAATTCAAAAATTGAATTATAAGGCCAGTTGCTAAACACCCTTTTTTTAATAATGCTTTTGAAGTTGTAGTATTCAACACTAGAATTTATAGTAAGTACCTAAATCTATACTCTTATTTCAAAAGTGTATCTATGAATGTTCTCAACTTCCCCAACACTCGCACTCTTGAACAGTCCCCAAATCACCAACAATATGAACAAGAAAACAAAATTCAACAAGAATTCAAAATTCAAACCCCTAATTACCCAATGGCCTATTCTTATCCATAATGCCTTGTAAGCTTCAAAAATTATGTAATATGCCTATTCCCTTAATAATGTGCTACATGATGCAACATAGAATCAACAACATTTAAGAATATTGTCCCACATGCCAACTTTTCTTTCTTCATGTACATTTGATGGTCATAAATACCTCCTTCAGAAACAATTTCTCCAAATTTAATCCTTGGTGGCAATAACTTTCCTAAATTGATCTCCCACAAATCTTTCACATATAAAAAATATTCCATTTTCATTTTCCCAAATGTGAAAATTATTGCCATCAAGATTTTCAATGCTTCAAACATCAAAAGTAGGTGTCGTAATTATGATTAGAACAATGTTAGAAAATTCAAATTCTAAACTTCAAAACTTTTGAATGAATAACTATTGCATGTAACACAAATTTTCCTTCTATCAAGAACAATTAAGCTCTCATACTGGGTTGGAAATTGATAATGGATCAATGGGAGAATAAAGACTTGTAAAACACATATTACAATGAGTTTTTCACCCAACCTTAAGATCACACAAATTATTACAAGATTTATGAACCATCCCCGAGGTTGGGCCTATTCCTAAATAGGAGGTGAATATCCCATATGTAGATGTTACCTTTCCTAATATTGCATGTACAAGTGCATGCACGAGGTCATCAACCCTAGCATATGTTACCTCCACCTAACTATCTAGTGAACATCACATGTAATGAATTACTTAATTAATTTAATTCAAGTATCTCATAGTTTCAAAAATTGAGTGCATGAAACATAAATATTTAAAGTAGAAAGTAATTTGCTAAAAACAACTTGATAAAATGTTGACATCCAACAAATAGTACTTAACATTGAAGTTATGGCCACATAAGTCATGACAAAAAATTCCTACCATATTAAATTTGCTATTGTATTTGCAAGTTGCTTTAATCAACAAAAACATTCCTCTACAAAAGGGAGGCATTTCAAAAAAATAAAAATGCTTGTAGGAATAGGCATTTTTCTTTCAAAATGTTTCACCTCTTTTTTTCATTTTTCTCTCATGATAATAATGAATATTCATTGGGAATCATGGGAAAAAATGAATAAAAAACAAATTGTATCAATGTTTTCTTTCATCTTGTAACACCCTTGGAGTAAAACATTCCCAAAATAAGTGCCATTTAGCTCCACCTAGGAGGTGCTTATTTTGGCATGGAATTAAAAGCCATTATTTTCAAGAATGGCCCCATCCTCATGATTTTGATACACTTACCTTTTAATTGACATTTGAACAAAATAATCCCAATAAAAAAATGGATTAGCCTTCACAAATGTCACTAAAAGTCATACAAATTTTCAAAATTTTCAAAATCTAACTTTGTGGAATTATGTTAGGCACCAAGTTGAATGTTTTGTTTTAAAATGCATATATTTGGATGAGAAATGGAAAACTACCACCATTGAAAGTTTAGACTTTCTAGCATGGGGCAATCCTTAAAATTGCAAGTTTTTGGAGAGTTGGATGAAATCAAAGTTGTGCTCTCTATTTATTGTTTAAAAATTGTGTGGATTGTCATGCTGCTTGGACTAAAAAAATGCTCCATCAACCTACCAATGAGTAGTGAGTATGGCTTTTCAAGATTATCTTGGCGTCTTTATGAAGTTGTTCCTTGACAACTTCAACATGTTTAGTGATCTAAAAACATATCTTGATAACCTTTGGTTGTGTTTTGACAAGTGCAAACAAATGATATTAGCCTTGACCCAGAGAAATGTGTGTTCTTGATATACTTTGGGGTCATTGTTATGTATATTGTATCTAAAAAGAGCAAATTTTTGGATCCAATTTCTTTTGACAATAGTCAATTTGTCACCACCAAAAAACCCCAAGGGACATATAGGTTTTCCATGGCATGACCCAGTTTTATTGTTGTTTCATCCATGATTTTGCATTCACCATGATGCCAATCACCAAGCTGTTGTAAAAATATGAATTTTTCTGATTGGACCCCAGAATGTCAAATAACATGAGAAACCATCAAATAACAATAGTGGAATGCTCAGCTTTTGCCTGTTTTTAAGGTGAGATCTAAAATTTCATGTCCGCATAAATACCTCCAACTTGACAATTGAAACTATGCTCATTCGAAAATGTGATCAGCTGATTACTTGTGCATCTCGTCTTCTTAACAATGCCAAACAAAAAATTGGATACTTCTCAAACAGAATTATTAACTGCAGGACCAAGTCTCTCAAAGAAGCCTAATGCTGAACGCTATTCTTCTATTGATTCTTAATCTGAAACAGAACTCTTTTTTCCTCAATGACATCAGTCCAACTCTGTCTGAGACCCATCCGAGTGCTACATTGACACCAGAGCAAAGGTTTGATGGGGCTGTATATGGTCCTCCTTGAAGCCCTCCCTCAAGGGAAGATGTTTAAATCACCCACCCAAGGGTCCAACAAATTGCAGGCAGTAAAAAAATAACTGCCTGCCTGCCTGCTTCTTCTTTTTTTTCCCCTGGCAGCCCATTTGGTAGTGAGCAGACACATTTTGGGCTTGCATGCATTTTAGGTTAATGTGCACAATGTGTCTGGGCAGCATCCATCTCGTCAAAGGCAGAGACAATGGCAAAAAGAAAAAACATGAAGTAGTGCAAAGAGGGCCATTGGCTAATTATGTCTATCACATCCAAAATAGTGTGCAAATTCTTAGTTAAATGCACAACAGAATACTTATCTACTACCCTCGGCATTCTTTCAGCTACAAGTTGTAAAATGCCGCACAGTCTTTGTCATGATGTTGAGGTAGGAAAATTGTTTGTTTGTTTGTTGTTTCTTTCTTTCTCATGTCCACATCTCACAAACTACAATGCCTCCCATCGGTTGGAAAGCCCTCTACAAGCCCTCGATCGACAAGTAGAGTGTACCGAAGTGGTTTTGTAATGTTTATAACATAATTGATTCATTCTTTACAGAGTCTATCGAAATCCAGCAATTTTCTGACTTCGTTATCGTCAATTGTAGGCTAAAGGAGGAGGAGGAGGTGGAGGAAGAGTTGGCAAACAAGAAGGAGAAGAATAATAAGTTTGATGATGATGATGATGATGATGATACTGGGATCATCACACTCCAAATGTGATCTCTTTTTTTTTCCCTTCCCCAAAATCCGTTTTTTAGAGAAGAAAAAAGGTCAATTGTATGGAAAATAAGATTATAATGGAAGGAGTTTCTGTTTTGAAAAATCCAAGCTATAAATGTATCTTGGGTTTCTTGGGGTTTTTTCTCTAGAGCAAAATGCAAAAGCCCATTGTGAGGTTTGCTGGAGAGATTTTACGAAAAATTGTTGTTGTTTTTTGGTCAATCTGTTGTCCTCGTCATCGTCGGTACGTACCACCAGTCAGCCTCAAGCTTCATCCTCTTGGTTAGAAAGAAGAATTTTTTGTTTGGAGAGGTTTTTGCTGTTGTCGTTGGATCATTGGGTGTTGGATCCAGTGAGTCAGTTTCAGTTTTGCTTTGCTGATTATGGCAACTTCTTGCAGTTTCCAGACTTGGTCGCAGTGGGGTTCAATCCGTATTTGACGACGCAGATGCAGAGAGAGTTGACGACGCGTTGTTGTTGAAGAGTAAATTTGGTTGTGAAGAATTTTAGTAAGACGAGGACGACGACGATGATGGTGGGTTGTGTGGCAGCAGTCTCATACGTAAGAGTGGGATCTGTTCTCAGATCGCCTGCACATACTCGCTCGCAGAATTGCAAGCCGCAGTGGACAATGCTATGCATGCAGAAGCAGGAGAACACATGGGCGCAGATGCTGGTGCGTGCGTTTCGAGAAGCCTCCGCCACGCCCTTGCCGCTTCTGCGCCAGGTTGCAGATGCCATGACTGCCGAGATGTACAACGGGCTGGCCGCCGAAGGTGGCAGCCAGCAGCTGAAGATGTTGCCCACCTATGTCGAGAATCTGCCCACCGGGTGGGTGACTGTGTGCATGTCTGTGAGAGATATGGAGATGAGCTTTTGCTCTCTCTGGTGTGTGAAAGAAACTCGAGAATTTTAGGATTTGTGTGTGTGTGTGTGTATTTGTGTTTAAACCTTTCTTCATGTGAGCAGAAGAACCTTGACAGTGTACGTTTTTCTTTGTGGAGCAGGGAAGAAGAAGGCTTGTACTATGCTGTTGACTTGGGCGGCACCAACTTTCGAGTTTTGCGAGTTTTGCTGGGTGGAAAACAAGGGCGCATTCTCAAGCAAGAATTCGAGGAGGTTGCCATTCCTCCAGCACTAATGTTGAGCACAAGTAGGGTAAGCTTCTGCACGAAAATTCGAACCCAAAAAAAAAAACTGTTGGGAGTCCAACAGCAATTCAAAGCAAATACTGTTAGAATTGCAGCAGCAGCAGTAGCATCACCAGGCTTTCAAATGCATTGTTGCTCCACAATTTCGTTCAAGAGAATACTTAGCATAAAACTCTTTTGTTGGTGCTTGAGAGTTTTGGTGGCAACTTACTTGTGTGCAATGCAATGAATTGTAGGAGCTGTTTGATTTCATTGCAAGTGAGGTGGTGAAATTTATGGCAAAGGAGAGTGATGACTTCAAACCACATTCCTTGGATGTACGAGAGATTGGTTTTGCATTCTCATTTCCTGTATTGCAAACATCTGTCAGATCTGGGGTTGTTATTCAATGGACAAAAGGCTTCAAAATCGATGATGCGGTAATTACATTTTTCCATGCTAAGTTTTTACATGCCTTTCCCACTAAAAACCTTTCTTCTCTGTAGACATACACACAAAAAGAGTCCCTTGCAGGATTGTGTAATAGTTGAACTTGTGAAGCAAATTCCTGATACTATTTTACTTAATAGTTTATTGCTCATTGTCATTTGTTAATTGTTAGATGGGAACAAAAAAAACCCCATTTGACAATTTATAGTTGAATGATGTTGGTTTCCTCCATGTTTGCAGATTGGCAAAGATATAGTAGCAGCTTTTCAGGAATCAATTGGTCGATTAGGCAAAAGAATAGAAATTGCTGCACTGGTATGTATGTCCTCCTGCCTCCTATGTGCTATTCCAAGTTTTGATGCAGTAAGAAAGACAAAAGAAATATTATGTAAGGTTTTCATTTTAGCATGATTGTGTGTGGAGGGTGTTGTGTCAAGAGTGCTGCCATCAGCAATAATTTTCTTTACAATTTGGACCAAAAGTTTGTCCAGAACGCAGTATGTGCATTCTTTCTCACATACATGCAGTAGTCATTCAAAGTAGGAGGAAGAGGTGGATGATTCTAATGTCACTGCAAGGTTCTTCTTTTTCTTTTTTTCTGCTGCAGGTAAATGATACAGTAGGAACACTGGCACAAGGACGTTACTTCAATACCGACACTATGATTGGTGTTATATTGGGAACTGGCACCAATGCATGTTATGTAGAGCAAGCAGATGCTGTTCCCAAATGGAAAGGCCCAATCCCAGCATCTGGACAAATGGTAAAAAGAACATCCTGTTTCCCTATTTTTCTGCAGAAATGAATCCAAATTTCTTTTACCAGAACATGCAAATCTCTTGTTTAAAGGTCCACTTTTTGGCACATTGAAGCTCTTCATGTGAACAATCTTTCTGTCATCTGCTCCACACAACACAAAAAGGGGTCACTCATTCACATTGTGAATCAATCTTGCACCGTCTGCAGCACTTTGGCAATCTCAATCCTTCAACCAGTAGAAAGGAGGAAAGGAAATATTGTTGGACTTTTCATAAACCGATTGATTGTGCATGGCTGCATAGAGACTGCGATGATCATGGTTGGGCTGTGCTTAAACAGGTTATAAACTTGGAGTGGGGCAATTTTCGATCACCATACCTTCCACGCACATTTGCTGATGAGGAAGTCGATAGGGACAGCGTAAATCCTGGAGACCAGGTAAAGGTTGCATTTGCTGACTCAAAATTGAGTATACAAAACAATTTGTCTTTAGAGTTGTTTGCAAGAGGGGAAGAGAGAGAGAGAGAGCTGATGGTGGTTGGAGGTTGGGTTGCTGCTGCAGTGGTTTGAGAAGATGATATCTGGCCTCTACTTGGGTGAAATAGTACGTTGCGTGCTGGTGAAATTTGCAACAGATGCAGTTCTATTTGGTGGATCTGTCCCACTTAAACTCTTGAAGCCTTTTAGCCTTCCGTATGTTACCAAGCACTTCTGTTCCAATTGTTGTCTCTTATGAGTATTCTTCAATTTGCTGTTCTTTGGACAGAAGTGGTCCTGAAGGTTGCCTCAATTTGCAATGTTTGTGCAGCACACCTGCCATATCCAAAATGCATTCTGATGACTCTCCTGAACTCAAGTTGGTGAAAATTGTTCTAGAGGACATATTTGAGGTATGATGATTCTTTCCTGTTATGGTTTTAGTAACTAAATCTGTTTCAAGCTTGCAATAGCACATAATTGTCATAAGATGTTCTCTATTTGCAGACTCAGAGATCATTTCAAATGTAAGAACTTCAAAAATATCCTGAACAATTGCACTGTGGGGGAGGGTGGATATTCCAGATTAAAAACTCAACTCTTGAAGCGCGCAAGATTGTGCATGAGCTCTGTGGTATCATTGTAGAGCGTGGTGGACGGTTGGCTGCTGCAGGCATAGTTGGCATACTGCAGAAAATTGGTAGAGCTGGGTCAAGAAACAATGGAACCCCTGTACCAAACAAGGCAACAGCAGTGGCCATTGATGGTGGCTTGTATGAGCACTATGCTCAGTACCAGGCTCATATGCATGCAGCTATAGTGGAACTGCTAGGTGAAAATGCAGCCCAATCTGTGGTGATAGAGCTTTCAAAGGACGGATCAGGTATTGGGACTGCACTGCTTGCTGCATCACATTCCCAACATGCAAAGCGGCATAAGCAAGCAGAATCTCTCACCAATTAACAAGTCACTTTGAAGTGCAATGAACCCTCCCCCTCCTCTGCCTGGTAAGCTACATATGTTAAGGTTCATGATATCCCTTGCCTGGTGCTTTACAACAGGTAAAGGCCAGGTGTGGGGCCTAGAACAAGGCAATTGCCTCATCTGCCTCATCCTTGGTCAGTTATTCTGAGAATGCCCCCACTTAGGGGCTTTACCCTACACTTTTTCCTAGGTGGGACTGGTGGTCATCTGCTGGTTCTGGTTTGCTTCTGCCATTTCCACTTGCAATGTGAATCAAGGATGGCCAACTCTGTGCAGTGAATCCATTTTGAAATATGGGGTTTGAATTCAAGAATTGAGCCATAATACAACAGAGACCAAAAAGTCTAGATTCATTACCTGTGGATTTTTCTAATCAGATCGAAGAAGGAGGCCTTTCAAGAGCAATACACCCAAACTTGACTACTCGACAATCCTGCAGTACCCAATACACTGCCTGATTCACATCCCCCCAGAACAACAGCTGTGCAAGCTCCTCCAAGAAAGCCTCACCTGTCATGTCCCCCATGCTCAGCTTGTACCTTGTCTCGAGGACCCTAGCCCTGCAGTCAGCATCCTCTTGATCATCTTGACTAAAACTGCTGCAACTCCTGCCATCACACACAAATTCTCACCATTATCATTGCAGATCACTAATCTTGTTGCCCTGGCTTGATCCAGAATCTGCATCAACAACACACCCAGTGCATCTAGAAGCTCTAGTCCATCGGTGACTTTGGCCCATTTCAAGCTTTTGGTAACTCCTGGCCAGGGAACAGTTTCACACATCTTTCGCTAGGTGGTTTATGATTGATGATTTTCTCACACTAGGGTACCAAACTACAGCAGCCCTCACATTGCAAGGGACAAGGCCTTTTTCTTTTCTCCACGTTGATATCAACAACTACAGATTTTGTCATCCTTGCCAGCATCATGCTCTCATCCCCTCTTTGTCCATCAGTAAAGACAGGGTGGATACCTTGCTTTATATAGTATTGTGCTCAAGCATTCTTATCAGAGCTTGAGATCATGTCCTCCCAATTTAGGACCAAGATTCTCATCATGTCACCAATCCAGGTGTCAATCTCTGGATAAGTTATTGCTATGGGGATCAAGGCATCCTGGACTTTGATTACAACATCCATCAATTTGAGCTGTTCCTTCAGCAATCTCTTGGCTTTGGCAATATGACCCAGGTACCATTGCACAAGCCTGGCTGATCTCATAAAGTACACTATATCAGACCCATAGATTGTCCCACTCCTTGTCACTTCTGGCGTCCAACAGAGCAGCCATGGCGCCTCCGTTCTTCTGCAAACTTGCTGCCCTAAGACCCACTTTTCTTGGCTTCTGGCAAGAAAGAGATTTGGATCAGTAAATGAGGCCTCAAAACTCAAACTTGACCACATCCGACCACATTGAAACAAATCTGATGCTCTGAGTCATATCCAATTCCGGAAAAATCCCCTCAAAACTATGAGGAAAAACAAGTTAGAGCTCTTGGCAGAATACCCAAAAACCCCACCACACTCAAAGGTTTCTCTCTGTATAAAGAGCTGAGAAAACTAAAGGGAGTACAGCAAAAGAGGAGAAGGTTTCCAACTTCAAAAGAACAAAGAACTTTTGATTATCCATTAGCTCAAAGATTTGGCACCCATGCCAGATTTGCCACATGTGGCTCACTGGGGCTTGTGTTTGCTTGCACAGTCTGGACACAGTTGCACACCTGAATGGGGATCACCCATTCTGTCTGCAAGCAGGAAAACCGTGGTATATATTTATATACTTCTGAGATCAAGCTCTCTCTCCTCTTCCGATTAGAGCTTACAGAATTGGGTCTCTTTGAGAGATGGGTTCTTGTGGAGCTGAAAGCTTGTAGTGATGATGGAACAGCTGAGTTTCTCAACCAGCCCAAAGCTGGAGCTCCTCTTTGCTTCTTCTTTGTCTCGCATCGTAGAAGGAAAAACTGTGTCCTTGATGGCTGGCGTTGAAGCTCCTTGATTGCTGAATTTGTTTCGTTTTGTAGCTTCTCCTGCAGCTGCTTCCCTTCTCTTCCTTACAACCATCTAAACAACAACAACAAACAAGGTGATGATGCAACAAAGGTTGAGATCTCTCACGTGGAGTTTGAAGGGGGGGGGTAATCAAGTGCTTGTACTCAACATGAAAAACACAACCAAGGGAGCAGAGGTGGTATAGGATGGAGTATTAGTGACGAAAGAAACCCGAGCGAAGAAGAAGAAGAAGAAGAGATGCCTCTTGTCTCCTGGAGAGAAGAAGCAAGGGCAATTCGAAGTTGTGGCAGTTGAGAGGAGCGAAATAGAAGCCGCCCTTCCACTACCATCCTGTCGTCTGGGCACATGGCTGCTGCTGCTGCTGCTCTTCAATGACGCGACATGTGGAGCAGAAGCAGGAAGTGGGGGCGATGGCATTAAAGCTGCACTACACAGGAGTTGCATTGAATCACATGCTCACAGGAATCATGCGGACTCTGATCGATCGAGAATCAAACCGCTGGAGCTTTCATCTGTGATTGCTGCTGCACTTCGAGTAGCAGAGGCTACAAAATTCCACAGGAGCCTGCTCAAGGTTCCAGCAGCTCAGCCATTCAGACAATTCAGCAGAGTCACAGTGGCAGTTGACTATATGGTGCAGGCAGCTGCACTCAATGCTGCAAATCAAATTCTTCACTCCTGCGACATTGTTGCAGTGAGACCCAAGAACCAGAAAGCTTGCAATCAAGCCCGCACACAGCTTGAGGTAAAGAGACAAAAGAGATGACCACACACACACACACACACCTTGAATTCTTTCTCAGAATTCGCAGCCCAAGGATTTGCAGCAATTCCCAAATCTGCGAATTCTCAGACTGTTTGACGGTGAGATGGAGAAATGCACAAACCGTGTAAATTCTCTCTTGCTGTTCTTCTAGAGATGTCATTAAGGTCCTTGATCCCTGCATGTGTTTTGCATAAACTGCAAGACTGCGGGACTGCATTGATCTTTTTTCTCTACTGTTTGATAGATGTCAGATTCCTCGATCTGTGCACGCGCTTCACATAACTGCAAGACTGCATTGATGCTTCTCTTGCTCTTCTACAGATGCAGGATCCTTAGATCCCTGCATGTGCTGTGCATTTACTGCAAGATGGCATTGATGTTTCTCTTGCTGTTCTTTAGATGTTGGATTCCTCAATCCCTGCACAACCATCCCTGCATGTGCTTCACATAACTGCAAGACCACAATGATGTTTCTCTTGCTGTTCTATAGATGTGGGAGGATCCTTGATCCCTGTGTGCATGCTTCACAAACCCCACCTGAAAGACCACATTGGCAATTGTACGAACCCTGTGAGACTAAGTCTGGCTTTTCATTTCATTTGAGTGGAATGCTTCTTGTTCTGTCAAGCAACTGCTCTACTCAAGCAGAATAGAATTCTTCACAGAACAAAGCATTCCATTTCTGCTTGAGAGGAATGCTCTGCGGTCCAATACACTTGCTGCCTGTGCAACAATTTTTCTAATGCATGTAGCATGGTAATGGTTGTGTTGTTAGGCTAGATATCAGTGTGGGAATGCACAAAGAGTAAGTACAACTGTGGAAAGTGGGTTTCAGGTGGACTTGATATTTGTGGATTTTAATCAACAGCTTCCATCTCATTTGAAGGCCACCAATGGTCACGACTGCTCTTAAGGTAAGGCAACTTTTGTCTCCCTGTTTTGCAAGCACTTGTTTGATTAGTGTGGTGAATGCTTCATTCCCTTAAGAGTGCCAGTTGTTTAATTAGGAATAAGCTTCTTGAGGCCAATTCCAAAGGTCCTTGTTGTGCATGTTAAGAAGAGATGAGAGAATAGTGTAGTCTGTAAAGACGTATAGCAGACAATGTGGCGTTTGTGGCTGCTATTCTCCTTTTCCAGAGAAATCATTGGATGATTTTAGTGACTTAAATAGTTGTCACCTGAGTTCAGGTCGGTAGTGCTTCATGGAGTTGCATGAAAGAAAACATATAAAGCAGCTATACTTATTGAGCATCTTCCCATGAATGGGAATCCTGTGTCAGAGAAGGACCTATTTGATGTACCATCTGTTTGGGAGCCACTTTCTGTGGGCACCACCAATGGTGCATCAGTTGATTTGACCAACTTTCTAGAAAATGATTGTCTTGCTACTAAGCAAGATCATTCAGTTCCAGAATTGGATAGAAAATCAGACCAAAGTCTAGTACAAAATCTAGGTCAAGAAACACCTAAAAAAAAGCCGGTCATGTCAAACAGGAGAACAAAACTGGAGACCAAAAGAACTCTGCTAAGTTCAAAACCATGAAGGATTCAAATCTGAGGTCTGAAGATGGGTTTATAAAATCCATGGGTAGTGAGACTAGTGAGTGGAACCAAGTGAGCAAGAGAGGGGACCAGTGTAACCACAAGAGCCAGAAAACATCAGATCTGATCTTTCATATTGACAGACCTCATCTTGAAGCATCAAAAAAGAGGAAGGTTTTTTGAGAGTGAAAAACTGTGCACTTTTATTTGTTGTTTCAGCTACTTTGTGTTTGCTTTGTCTTTTTCTGCATTGTGTTATTGTTGTGGTGTTGTTGCATGGCAATTCAGATTTGGATTCAAGAGAGATTAAATTCAACCATGATATCCTTGTTAGATTGATATGGGAGCAACTCACATAGTAACTATTTCCAAGCTATGGTTTGTGGAATTGTACACTCACATGATAAGAACTAGAGGGATTGAAACGGGACTCCTGGGAGTTGATTAAATTGCCAACTAGATAACATGAAGTGGCTGTTTATACTTTTAAGGTGATTCTCTTGTTTTCTTTCTTTTTTGGTTTGGTTTGGTTCTTTTTCTATCTTTTTTTCCCATGGGGGTAGGAGGTAGTCATTTTCCCTTTGTGATATGAACATGGGCAAAGTGAATTGCTCTACACTCTCCAAGATTTGATGCTTATATGCTCATGTGGATTCATTTGTCATCTGTCTATGAAGCAAGATAGTTTGTTTTGTTTTGATTTGTTTGTCATGTTGAGGTCTCCCAAACCAAGGTGCTTCATGCCACACTCTTGGTATCTTTGCAAAGCTCTCGATGAGTAAGGGTGCATTGCCTTGGTCTCAGCATTGACTTGATTTGAGACTATTTGGAGCTACGGTGTGGAAGCTATTGATTATTGAACCGTTTTCTCAATGAAAATTGAATAAAATCGAACCTGAAAACTGTACTGGAATTTGGGGGCATTCTTGGTGTTGTTGGATAGACCTTGCAATTCAGATTTAGTAGAGCTTATTTCACTATTTTCAGAGCTAAGGTGTAGAAGATATTTGTTTTTGAGTGGATTTTATTGCTGGAAATTCAAAGAAATTACAAAAATTGAGGTTTGAAGGAAAAGTCGGTTAAGCCCTCAATGTGTTCACACTTGGGCCAACGGCACAAGCTACACTAATATTAGTGGTGTGGTCATTTCTTGACTTAAAAGGATGAATTGAATAAGGGTCTATAAAGCTTGTTAAATTTGCCAATGCAACTCTCTTACACAAGATAAAACATTTGACTTTATATTTGATAATTTGGTTGCAATTGTGTTAAATTTTGGTTCAAATTTATGTAGATGCCCTTATATACCTATTAGAAATATAAACAACTTCACTTCAATCTATATTATGCCAATTCACCTAAACAACCATGTAAATACTAACCCTAAATGCTTGTTACACTGCCTCTAAACACATCTCACACCATTTATAGGTCAACTTAGAAAACAATTGGTTAGACCATGAAAACTTAAATGTTATCATGGATGCATCAATTATTAAAGATTTGTTACAATAATGGTGCATCCACACTTGATGTTAAGTCAGTGTTAAATGAAAATTTAGGTGACATCTTAGGTAGCATGCAATGTTAAATAGGTGATAGCTTAATATTAAGTGAATGTTAGCTTAACATAAAATTCTCATGATAACTAGGTTTAAGTCCTAAATGACTAGCATCATCATGACGGTAAAGGGACTCAACACTAGAGATACTAACACCAAGAGTGAAAGCATCATAAGTGTTGGCCATTTGAAGATCCACACAGCTGGATGTGCATGGGTTGCATGGAGCTTGGGAATCTGTTTGTTGGGAAGGAGATCTTTGGAGATGACGGCACCTTTGATAAGGATGAACGGCACGGCATTGATGAGAGGAGGATCCCGAAGAAGGTGACTTCTGGGGGAAGCTTATGGACGGATTGGAGGAGGATAAGTAGAAGAACAAGGAAGTAGAAGGGAAGGATAGACCGAGGCAGGTAGAGGATAGTTTTGGGCTGGTTACTGTTTCTTTTCTTCCGCTACGATCAGTGATTGGCTAGTAGCAAGCTTCTGACCTGCTGATGCTTGGTGAGTGATAAAGTTCAGATGTCGAAGGCATAGCAGAGGATGTTGAGTAGGATTTATGTGTGCTTATGCTGTCGGGGATTTTTTTTTGTGAAATAAAAGAGCTGTGGAACTGATTTTCCTTCTTTTCGTCTGTCGTGAGGTGGTTGGATGTGGGGCGATCCTGTGAGGAACCATCCCTGTGAGTCTGAGGTCAAGTCGTTCAATTGTTGTGACCGTCGATGTTCGAGAGCAGACGGTCCATATGTCTAAGCATTGCATAAGTAATGATCAGGTTCGGTCATCCGAAGCTCGCCCAGTCTGAGTGAGCGATCGCAAGGGGGTCTGGCAGGGATGGGGAAAGGCAGTCTGTGTCTGTCTTGATCCTGCACCTGTGTAGGACCTTTCCTTTTTGGTATCAGAGCAGGTTCGGTCGTTTGGTAGGATTAGTCCATGCTGCAATTGAATGCTGAAGCTATAGGACATGTCTTCATCCAGCGACGAAGATATTCCTAGAGGATTGTTGCAGGAAATCAGGGAGCAAAGAATAATTAGGAGGTTCGATTTCGGCATTGTGCCATACGGACCTCAGAGAGGTGCTGTGATTCTGCGGGCGTTAGGATTTGGTGTTATTAGATTAGTGGGTATAGAACCCGATCAAGCAAGAGTGGGAGACATAGCTGTGGAGGTAACCCATAGTGGGTACTTCACCAGAGCGAGAGTTTGGCTGAAGGCCATCGATGGAGCCGGAGGATGGACATGCACCTCAGAGCTCCAGTCCAATTTCTATTTCACTTCCTACCTTGCGTAGAGTTACTCCTGAGTTTGCAGAGAGACAAGGGAGCATACCTAGAGTAGGAGACGTTTGGATACCCAGATCAGAGGCGTCACCAAATCTTTTTATAAGATTGTATGTGCCCGGTGTGGAAGACCTGTTTGCGGAAGGAGATCGCCTAGTGAGAATTGAGCACAACGGCTTTCGATCCCGCATCATTAGCTGGGGGATATGGCGAAACAAGGCCGGAGGGTGGCGATTCCAGCAACAATCATCGGATGAACAACGATTCTCCACCTTCCCATCTAATTTTGAACCATTGTCATCTATACATGAAGGAACTCAATCAGAGTTCGGTGTGTAGTTTGGCATCTGTTGTTTTTGTTAAGACAGGGTCGAGCTGCAACAGCTAGTCAGTTTTTGTACATTCTTCTTCTTTCTGCAGACTGTGTGTCTGTGAACAGTTTTGCAATTTTTGCAATCTTTACGTTTCTGCAGAATGGCTAGTCCACAGGGCATGGACGAACTATTCTGGGGGTGAGAGCACGAGGATGTTACGGATTGGGCCGAAAGGCTCACAATGGCCGCGGAGGTGCAAGACCTCAATGTGGACAAACTTTTCAAGATTGCTAAACTCAATTTGCGCAGCAGGGCGCGGGAATGGCTCAGGAGGCTGCATACGGCTCTAGCTGATTGGATTAAATTAAGGACATTGATCCTACAGAAGTATGGCAATGTTGACGATGATGATATCAGGGCAAAGCTCGATGCCATTCGGCAAGAACCTAGAGAGAGGGTTCAAAGGTACTTCGAGCGTCTGGACAGATTCTTTCGGAAAGGAAGAACGTCAGATGCTGAGCAGAAAAGGAGGTTTTTGGCCAAGTTAAGGCCTGAGATACGGAAATTGTGTGTTGTGAGGAATTTTGCTGATATAAAAGAATTGGTAGGTGCAGCCAGTGAAGTGGAACGGGTACTAGGGGAGCTTGGGGAGACTCCCTTCGAGCCTCTCAAGGAGGAACAGGAAGGAGTAGCTAAGGCATCCATGGAACATCAGGTTGCCACTCTAAATGATACATTGATCAATTTCTTTAAGGGAGGTGTGCCGAATCCCATACCATCATCTTCTTTCACTCAGTCGAAAGAGTGTCAAGTCTGTAAGGGAAGGGACCATATAGCCGTGTCGTGTCCAAGGCTAAATGAGCCACGGCCAAAATGTGCCAAATGTGGTCTGCCGCATAGGACCAATAATTGTGGTGTGAAATGTTCCTTCTGTTCCGGACTGCGGCATTCGGAGGACAGGTGCTGGAAGAAATCTAAGGATGGGAAATCATATCCGAGGACGGCGAATTTCCTAGAAATATTGTTGAATGATGAGGCGGCGACATTGCAACAGCTCAATAAATTGTGTGGGGATGAGAATGTGTTCTCATATACGCGCGTAACTAGGCGAAGAGTGCCGATGGAATTGACACCAGCAAGAGTGGTACCACAAGCTGAGGATGCTGAAGATGGTGGAGTGATGAATCAAGAGAGCTCCATCAGGTCAAAGATTCTCTCCCATTTTATAAAGGGGAAGATTTCATTGACTCCGATGGAGACAGTAATGATGATACCAAGTGAATTGGAGCAGCTGGAAAATTTGGTTAAAGTTGCTCGAAGGAAGAAGGATGCAGAAACAGAGGGGACGCATGTGTCGCTGGTATCCGCATCTTCGACCCTGAGAAGGATATGTGTCAACAAGACACACAGGAGTAAAACTTTGCATCTGTCTGTTGAGATTAATGGCTACTTGATTGAGGGATTGGTTGACACTGGGGCGTCCATGTCCGTCATGGCCGCTGCGGTGGTGAGAGAAATGGGGTTGATGCATTTGGTCTCTGGGTCAGAGACCTACAAGACTGCGTCTGGAATGGTTACGCAGGCTATGGGGAGGATCGATGAAATGTCGGTCAAGGCTGGAGGAGTACAGTGTGCTATGACCTTTATGGTCATAGACACTGACAGCTACGATGTGCTCCTAGGGCTTGACTTCCTGATCAAGATAGGGGCAATCGTTGACGTCGAGCGTGGATTGATTTAGGTAAGGCATGGTCCGGGGTTAGATGTGGAAGTACTACCTCTGACCGTGGTAAATATGTTGCAGGCATTGAACCCGGAGGCCTTGTCGCCAATAAGTTCGTGGAACTCTGGGAAGGCCGATGTGGTCGTAGAGCAACTGTGCGTGGATGACAGAATTCAGGAGCAACGAATGGATGTACAAACACCAAATTCAAGCTCTGATGCATCCGAGGATTCAGAAGACGGGCGTCGAATGTGCGAACCAGTGTGTGTCGAATCAGAATTCGAGGACACAGAGCTAGAGCAATTGGTTCTGCAGGAGGGACCTAAGCAGATTTTACAACTGACCTTGCAAGAACAAGTTGATCACCTCATAAAGGAGGAAATTTGGGAATCCGATGACTACGCGGATTGGATCGAATGGGTGGCTGATGAAGAGAAGAAAAGGCAGGCCCTCACTGGCTTGGCCAATTCAGAGGTAACCACACTGTTACAAATTCAGCAACTCGACAACAGTGCTTCGTGCAAGGTTCTCGAGAGTTAAACTGTGGACACAAAAGAATCGAGCGAGGATTCGAGGTGGAGAGACATATGCCAAAAGCTGCAAATTGACCCAGGCCTAGATGAGCTCAAGAGGCCAATGTTGTGGAAGGTATTGGAAAGGTACCAGGATGTCTTTGCCTGGAATAAGGGGGAGCTTGGGTGCTGCACAGTTGGGGAACATTCCATTGACACGCAGGGATTTGTGCCCTGTAGGGCAACTCTCGGGCGATTATCCTACTGGGAGGAAGCTGAGGTGAAGCGCCAAATTGACATATTGGTGGGACTGGGCAAGATGAGGCCTAGTAATTCGGAGTATGCCTGTAGGGTTACCCTGTCGGTGAAAAAGGATGGGAGCATGAGGTTCTGTGGGGATTATAGGCCACTCAATTTGCAGACCAGAAGGGATTCATTCCCCATGCCTCTGGTTGCGGATGTGATCTCCCAATTGGGAAGATCCAGCTGGTTCACTACATTGGACTTACAATCCGGGTTCTAGCAGATTCGCATGGCTCCTGAGGACATGAAAAAGACGGCCTTGATTACCAAGACATGGCTTTATAATTGGACCGTCATGCCTTTCGGTCTCAAGAATGCAACAAGTACCTTTACCAGAACGATGTCTCTAGTGTTCAAAGAATTGGGAGACGAGTTTCTAAAGGTGTTTGTGGACGACCTCAATGTCCACAGTGAATGTTGGGAGGACCATCTCCAGCATTTGGAGGCTGTGTTCTCTAAGCTAAGGGAAGTGAACTTAAAACTTAATCCAGGAAAATGTTGTTTTGCTGCCAAGAGCATTACTTTCCTAGGGCATGTGGTCAGTCATGAAAGGACTAGACCAGACCCTAGTAAGGTCACTGCTGTCGCGCATTTTCCTGTACCAAGGACAGTCACGAATGTCCGATCTTTTCTAGGTCTGACTGGATACTACCGAAACTATGTTCAGGGATACTCTCGATTGGCTGTTCCTTTGTTTGAATTGACAAAGAGGGATGTTGCTTTTGTGTGGGATTTGGGTTGTCAGAAAGTTTTCGAAACCTTGAAAGGAACTCTCGTGGCTACCCCTATTCTCACTCGACCTGACTTCAATAACCCATTCTGTCTTGACGTGGACTGGTCACCAAAAGGAGTCGGTGCCATCCTTTCTCAGAGGGAAGGAAGAATGGAAAGAGTCATAGCATACGCCAGCAAGGGACTGACGTCTGTGCAAAGAAAATTCCACCCCATGGAAGGGGAATGTTATGCGTTGATCTGGGGCATCATGCACTTCAAACAGTACCTGCATCGCGCCCATTTTATTCTAAGGACAGATCATAAGCCGTTAGAGTGGCTGGCAACGGTGTCTGATGCAAATGGAAGGAGGGGACGTTGGATAGACCTACTGCAGGATTTCAGCTTCAAAATCTTGCATCGACCAGGGATGAAGCACACTAATGTGGACGCGCTGAGCCGAAACCCAGTTGGGGAAGCGCAAAGACGATGATGATTTCTGTGAAGAAATCCGAGATGTCAGTGCTGAACGAGGTGACTCAGTTGCCATGGCAGGAGGTATGTTCTCTGTCCAGTGTGGCAGGTGATCAGAATGGCTTGGTTTAAGGAGGCAATCAGTAGGGGCGAAGTAGCACCATGAATGTTGTTTCGGCATCAACCACAGGCAATGGCCAGAGACGCAGCAACTATGAATGCTTGAGGTACTAACGAATGAGGAGGGCGATTCGCCTGAAGAAGGCTCCGAAGCGGCAGGGGATAATGAAATCCTGCACTCGGAATCTTGCAGAGGCGAACAGATCATCAGTAGAGGAGGAACTAGGTACTATAACAAGGAGCAGCAGCTAGAGCTGGTGCTTACTACTCAAGGACTAACACATGAGGATGCGCATCAGGCCAGTGATTCGAGGTCTGAGGAAGCTGGTGCTGATGACTCGAATCAAACAGACATCTGGGAAGATGCAGTTTGTATGGGATGGCTCAAAGAAGGTTTCCTTCCTGATGGAATCAATCCTCAGGAAAGGAGGAGAGTAAGGAAACGGGCAAAACAATATTGCTGGAAGGTGGAAAGCTATACTTCAAAGGATTATGTGTGCTCAAACCTGAAGAGAGGTTGGAATTGGTCACCCAAATGCACAAGGACTTGGGACATTTTGGGGAACAAGGGACCTTGGCAGAAATCTGCCAAAGGTACTTCTGGAGCAATCGGACTGAGTGCGTAAAGGCGATGGTCAAAACTTGCCAGCAGTGCCAGCTGGTAAGAAGTGAGGGAAGCATCCGCTCTGGAGACGAACGTCTAAAGAGCATCCCGATTTGTGACCTGTTTCATCGAATCGCTTTGGACATGGCTAGTCCTCTGCCTGAGACAAGAGCGGGCAATAAGTACATTTTGGTGGCAATCGACCACTATTCAAAGTGGTGCGAGGCCAAGGCTGTAGCTGACCACGGGGCCAAAACGGCCGCCAGATTTCTGGAAGACGACCTGATCTGCAGGTACAGGGTTCCCAGATTTGTGCTAACTGACAATGGGGGTGAATGGGATGCGGAATTTGAAACCATGTGCAGAGACTATGCCATACACCATCAGCGCACTGCACCGCAGTGGCCGCAGTGCAATGGGATGGCCGAAAGAATGATCAAGACACTTAAACATGGGATTACTGTTATGGCAGTAGACCCTACCAACACAAATTGCTGGGATGATCACCTAGCCAAGGTTTTGTTTGGTTATCGATGTGGAGTGCAAGCAAGCACAAAGTTTTCGCCGTACATGATCCTCATTGGTCGGTCACTTCGACTCAGGGCAGACAACTATCTAAACACTTTAACCGACGCGATCGATGACTCCTCCAGTGTGGAGAGCGCTGCTGAGCAATTCCTGGAGAGGTCAAACTGATTGCCAACATACATAAGGATGTATTGCTCAACGTTGAACAGGCACAAAAGAAACAGAGAAGCACCTACGCGAACCGATCAGGCAAGCATCTGTTTGAGGCATTAGCGGCTGGGGTCTCTATGGTGAAAATGAAGATCCCAGGCAAAAGAAAGGCGCTCAGTGCCAGTTGGGAAGGCCCTTACCAGTTTATTGGGCATGCTGATGGCAAGGGAGATTTCGACTTTGAAGAGGGGTGCCGGATCTGTGTTGTACAAGATGCTAAAGGGCAACGCTGGGAAAGGTCTCGCAGGGATCTACAGATATTCTATGTTCCTCCTGATTGAGCTGAAGGACTCAGCTTTTTCAAAAAGGAGAGGTTACATATGTAGCCGGACAACAGGGAATAATTGAACTCTGTGGATTGGATGACTGGTGAGAGGACAGGAACGCAGGTTGATCTTGCCGCTCTTAAGTGGCGGCAAGATTTTATTTCGATTTGAAGATCCACACAGTTGGATGTGCATGGGTTGCATGGAGCTTGGGAATCTGTCTGTTGGGGAGGAGATCTCTGGAGATGACGGCACCTTTGATAAGGATGAACGGCACGGCATTGATGAGAGGAGGATCCCGAAGAAGGTGACTTCTGGGGGAAGCTTATGGACGGATTGGAGGAGGATAAGTAGAAGAACAAGGAAGTAGAAGGGAAGGATAGACCGAGGCAGGTAGAGGATAGTTTTGGGCTGGTTACTGTTTCTTTTCTTCCGCGGCGATCAGTGATTGGCTAGTAGCAAGCTTCTGACCTGCTGATGCTTGGTGAGTGATAGAGTTCAGATGTCGAAGGCATAGCAGAGGATGTTGAGTAGGATTTATGTGTGCTTGTGCTGTCGGGGATTTTTTTCTGTGAAATAAAGGAGCTGTGGAACTGATTTTCCTTCTTTTCGTCTGTCGTGAGGTGGTTGGATGTGGGGCGATCCTATGAGGAACCATCCCTGTGACTCTGAGGTCAAGTCGTTCGATCGTTGTGACCTTCGATGTTCGAGAGCAGACGGTCCATATGTCTGAGCACTGCACAAGTAATGATTAGGTTCGGTCATCCGAATCTCGCCCGGTCTGAGTGAGCGATCGCGAGGGGGTCTGGCAAGGATGGGGAAAGGCAGTCTGTGTTTGTCTTGATCCTGCACCTGTGTAAGAACTCTCCTTTTTTGTTACACTATGATTTACACATTATAAAAAAATAAAGGTATAAATTATTTTTATTTATTTTTGAAACATACATGACGGAAAGAAATGTATTGTAACATTTAAAGTATTTTTACTTATGAATTAGATTTAATGATATTGATAAATATAAAATTGTATAATAATTCTTTTTGTGGAATTAATTTTAATAGTTAAATTAATTTCTAAATTTTAGTTTTATGATCATGAATGTAATATTTGAGCAAGATTCCAAAAAAAACATGTGTTGTGCTTATTTTAAATATTCCCATTGGGGAAAGGAACAAAAAAATGTTATAAATATTTTTATAAAAAATTAAATGAGTGAATCTTAAACTGGATTATTATAATGTTTATATCACCAATATTTCTTGTAATTTTTCTACAAATCATGTATTAATTTTAATCATTTCAGAAATTAATTTTTTTTTTTTTTATGTTGCCATAATTTTTGGCCAAGGCTGGAGTTCTTAATTATGTTTTCTTTTATTCATCTAAAAAAAAACTATGGTATATAACCAAAATAACCTTGCCAAAGCTTTAATGAAGGTCTTGAATTCACATTGAATTGAATGACATTTAAAAGATTGTATGTTAACTCAAAGAAAAGTTATAAATATAGTATTAAAAAATTGTTTAGAATAAAGTATTTTCAATAGCGTTTTTTACACCTTAATCTAATTCCAATGATGGAAATTTGAAGAGCTAGTATATGGGTGATTCTACATCTTCTTTCATAGGCTCATAAAATTTATCTTATGGTCGTCCTTGGACAATTTTAGGGACAATTCTTAAAACAACTCATAACTACTTCATCATCTCCCAACTTAACCACCTCATTTATAATAACTACCTTACTCCTTTCCCCTACCCATAGGTAGGGATATGAAAAAAAGTCTTATTTCATTTTCAAGCTTAACTACTTCATTCCTTTACTAATCACTACTTCACTTTTTTTTAATAACTACCTCCCTCTTTTACCTTACCCATCATGGATATAATGTTTAATACAATTTAAATAAAATTTGAAATTAATATAAATAATAATGAAATACTAAAAACCAAATGGGAACATGATAAGGAAAAAAGGCTTGAATGTCACTTGTAGTGCACAACAATCAAAGCCTAAATTTTTTTATTTATAATTATTTTTATGAATGGAATTTTGAATAAATTTCAAGATCATGCATTTATTTGTTCCATTTGAATAAATTTTGATTAAAAAAATGCATGTCAAAATGGGATTTCCAACAAGTTTCTCATTGAACATGTTAGTGAAAGTTTGCCTTATTACAATCACAAGAACTTGTGCAACTTTATGGTCAAGGTGTTGACATTTTTTCAATGAGATTATGGGTTCAAACTCGAGGCAATGCTTAGGTACACATGTTTGCAAAATTATGTAAATGTAACATAAATATAAACATGAATTTTTAAAAATCAAATGACACATGGTTATGGCAATGAACAACACATGGCTATGATTGCTGAATGCCACATAATTTTTAAGGAATTCTTTTTTGAAAAATTGGGACCAAATTTTCTCAAAAAATAAAATAAAATGTTTGAATCTCAAAAATAAAATTATGAAATCCCTTAGTGCAACATGCAATTGTCCAAAATGACCAAACACTAAAAATGTTTTAATTAGTTACTCTATTTGCACTAAACCAACTAAGTAAAACAAAAGTGAAAATGCTTGTTTTCCTTATTTTTTTACTAGATTTTGGTAGTGGAAAAGAAAATTATTTCTTGTTTTGGTTTCACATTCTTTGATTCATAGTTTGAAAATAACTACAAATTTATAATTAACAATTATAAATAAAGACCATCAATTTTGGAATGTGGAATTGAACATATTTTGGGCTACCTTTATCATGGACTAGTATGCCACATCAATAGATCTTTTAACATGTAAAGAAAACACTCATATAAATGTCTTCACTAATTCATCACTTGTCCAAATATACATTTTCTTCACATACACATTGCATCAATTCCATTTCCAACTTTCTAGACAATAATTTTTCCATATGCAATTTTTTGGTTCAATGCAACTCTCTGTAGGGCAAAAGATGTTAAATTTGTTAGAATTAATTCAACTCTAAACATTGTTGGTGCTCACTATTTCTTGTTGGGATTCTTGGAGGCTCCTTGAATTCTTGGAGGTCAACTTATATATATATATATATATATATATAATGATCATATGGTCAACATATGGTCAATGTACAATCAACATGCAGCCAAAATATAATTGTTGGTATCAAGGTTTGAAACTTGGTTTCCTTGGAGACCATCCAAAATATTTGCATCCAACTACAATTTTACATTGTAATAGAATATGTCAAAGATTACATATATCCAATTACAAGTTAATTTGCATGTGTATTCACTATGTAATTTCCATTGTGTATTTCCATTGATCCATGGAATTTCAAACTTCAAATGATTTTTTTTTTAACGAACTTCAAGAATAACTCAAAGGTTTTTGGGAATTTCATAAATAAATAAATAAATTTCCACATCCACCATACCCCCATTCAATCCCAATTGATGCATGGATAGGAGGGCAATTCAATCAAAATTGTCCATTCACCATCGACTATAGTGAAAATTCATGATTTAATCCTCCCATCACATTGTTTCATGATGGTGTCTTTCACCCAAAAAACAAGGTTGCAATGGAAATGGACATTATTCCCAATAGTGTTATTTGACTACATATCTTTGATTCTTGCAAAAGAATCATCCCTATAAAAAAAGGGCATTTAGAATTAAAGGTTGATTATCATAATTTAGCAACCAAGGAATCGTCAACTTAAGAGGTATTCTACATGAAATGGTAGTTAAGGGAAATAAACCTATAAAGAAAAGGCATCTAGTGGAATGGGCTCAACAAGTGTTACAAGATAAATATCATTGTACTTGTCGTTGATGAACTTTCCATCATTAATGACATTACATTAACATATTTCAAAAGATTGATCACATTATCAATAAGTCAACCATGAAATGTAGATGTTACATCAAGCAATTCAACCCTTAAACAAATACATAACATTTTTTTGTAAGGCACAAGTTGTAATCACATACAACATGGGTTTTCATTTTCAACCAGTCATCTTATGCCAAACCCCACCAAGATCCACCTTATAAGCATTGCTTCAAAACCAACAACATTTGTAGTACTCCACACAAATTTTATAACATATCAAACAATTAGCAAATGACACAATAATGTTCAATCTTTCACATTGTTGCACTTTTCAACTATTCCATGTACACACAACATGGCATGATGTTACTTTTTAAACCACATGGCCATATTCAAGCTATCACAAGCTTCTTCATGGTAAAATGTTCCAAGATTAAAACATATTCTAAGAAAGAAAGTAATTACCTTGAAAGGGTGCTAATAAGAAGATTAATGATATTTAGTTGAAAGGTTTGTCAACAACCTATTTTATCAACCAATGATCCTCTAGTAAATGAACTCACTATAGCATTGGCTAACATTGAATTCACCACCCATAGAAAGGTAAAATCAAAACTTTTGTCATCAACACATCCAAAAAACTTAAATGATGTTCAAAGTTCAAAGATTTTTTTGTTGAAAGTTAAACCTTGACTAAAGGATTCAACATAAATAGTTTACAACAATTGAATAGATTTGACAATCCTTTCAAAAATCTAGATTTTTCAATTCACTAACTTTACACTATAGAAAAATGTGTTTGCAATGCCAAAAAAATACAATGAAAAACATGATCCACTACAAATTTATAGTCTCTTACAATGTACTCTAGTGTTCCATTCATTCATTTGCATCCATTCAACTAAATCTTGTTCATCATATAAAGTGGGCTCCACCATTCAAAGATATGGAGTGATGAATTAGGGCATGAAAACAAGAAAAAAACATTTGTTTCAAATCTATGAATGAATGAAAGGTGTGTAATAGGGCAAGTTTTTTACTCTTAGGTTATTATTGAAGCAAATGGGACGGATGGGTGTTTTTGTTAAAAAGAATGTGGACATATCTAAGACAATAACCAAATAAAATAATTCCCATACAATCAACATCTATAGTTGGTAAGACAATGCTTCCAAAGGAAGAAGAAAAAAACATGTTGCCTTTTCTTGGCCATCAATTCTTCCACCTCCCCATTTGCAAATCCCCAACAACACAAATAGATTTTAGATCTTGATGGCAAGAAAATTTGTGCACTAATGAATATCAATGCATAACAATATGGTTGATTGCCTTCAAACTATTCATGAATCTTAAAAACAATACACCAACAACTTGATTTTAAAATTTATAAATTGGTTCCAACTCCATAGTTTGTGCAGCATATCTTGAAACAAAGCATGAAGAAAAATAGATTATGACAAAGGACCAATAGACAACATACTACAAACAAATAACAAATTGAAACAAAACATCAAAAAGAACAAATGGTAAATTAGGGTTAGGTCAATATCTCTAGGTTTCATGTATGCACAAAAAAGATTGAAACAAATGGACAAGAAACATGCATGTTGGATAAGTAAGGTATCTACTTTTAGGATTCACATGTACAACAACAACCATGCAATGAATCGCAACAAACTCATAAAAAAAAATGATGGCAAAATTACATGTTGTAATAATTTGTATACCTAGAACAAAAACGAAAATTGATTGAACATCAAGGAAGAATGACAACTAAATCACCTAAGTTGCTATAGGATTAATATCTACAACTATTGAGCAAACAAATAGAAATGAAGATCTCCTTTGTTTCCAAAGTGAATTTTTTTTACAAATCCTTTTTTCCTTCTACAACAAATTACAAAAACACATTTGCAATAACAAATCTACAATCCATAGTCCAAAACATAATAAACATGGCAAAAATATCAAAATGAATTTTGATAAGTTATTATCCTTTCCCGTGTTGTTCAAATTCAACATTTTCAATCATTAATTCGTGAACCCAATCAATTAATTAATAAAATTGGAAAAGGTGATAGTGGCACAAATATTGTTATCAAATTTCAAGTGTTAAAGTAATTCATTTATTGTGGGTACTTGTTAAGAAATTATACATCACAAAAGAAAATATAATGTTAATAATTTTGGTTTAGGATTTAAAGTTCCTTAAATGTCGTTGAATAAAAAATCATACATCATAAAGGAAAAAACATAATACAAGGTAATTGGCTTAGGGTTTTAGATACCTTAGAAATTGTTGAATAAAAAAAGTCAACCATCACAAAGGAAAATCAAGCAATTTGGGTAATGGGTTTAAGGTTTAAAGTGCCATAAGGGCTGAAAGAAGTTGATTAAATAAATAACCATTCAAGCAAACAAAATAGTCAAAACAAATTATAGATTGCAAGAGTTGAACAACACAACAAGTGTACCTAAAAGTCATTATTGAAGGTAGTTATTTTTATTTGGTAATAATGATAATGAAGACCACATTATGATTCACATTCATTGGTGCCACCACTGGTTCTTTTTCTTTGAAGGCTTTGAAAAACACATTCATGTTGTGGGAATTGATCATGTTTGTTGCTTGAGATTATGTTGCTTCTTTTGCTAATGTCCTTTTGATAAACTTATCACTTTGAATAGCCTTGTTACTTCTTTTTTGAACTCTTGATGGATGTGTACAAGGGAGGAGGAGAAATGGGGATGACAACTCAAAAAAAAAATTGTTTTGTAAACAATGGTGCAAAGATGATAAGACAATGTGAGTTATGGCAAAGAAAGTTTGCAATCTATCTCACATCAATAGTTGCATGGTTAAGGTGCTTCTCTTCTTCTTCAACTTGGAATAAGTCTCTAAAAGCAGTAGGATCACTACTAGTGTTCAACAAGCCACCTTTCCCACCTTGTGCATAAACAACATGGGTGATTAACATCTCATGTGTTCTTTTTATTTTTCTTGTTGCAAGAGTGGTGTGGCATCTATTGTTGAATCATTGTATGACTTTCCTACTTTCTTTGCATCTTTCTTCATCTTACCAACAATAACTCTTACTGTAAGAGGAGATTTTTGGGCATGCAAAAAAAAGACTAAATCATAAAGCTACATGTTTGTGAATGTCCATCTCTTGAAAATAGAGAAAGAGGAAAGATGTGAAACAACTCAACAACCTATAGTGATGTTTTATGAAATTCTATTTTTTTAATGATTCCAAATTGGAATCCAATGATGAGAAGATTCCACATTATAATTGTCTAGTGTACAATGACTACTGGAACATAACTTTATCCTACCTAAACCAACTTTGATAAAGATCATCATTAGTGAAATTTATTTATTTATATTTTTAAAGTTGACTTTCGATCATTAAACAAACTCGTGACAATTCATCATCATAATGTCATGATCCCAACATATTCAAAGTAGGGTTTGTTTTTTGGTGAAAGTTTTTCAAATGTCAATTTATTTTTCAAAATGACAAAATTTAATGTTGTTTTAGTTTCTTAGTTGCTAAATTTCAAGAAACAGATTTACTTTTTTTTTTACATTCCTAGACTCTATCCTAAATTCCAAAAGGTGACCAAAAATGTAGAACAATGCTAGTTTTGTTTTGTTTTGTTTTGTTTTGTTTTTATTACATATTCTCTTTTTTTTTTAACCAAATCATTTCATCGAGAGATCACCACTTCAATTACATCACAAAATTGAAAAACAAAACCCTAATCCAAAATGGAGTTTGAACTGTCATCTCCTTGGTCACAACCCCAGACCTTTAACATCTGCCCATCAATTGCTTGATGATATAATTTTTTATTGCAAAACTTATAAACATGCATATTTTTTGAGTATTGCACATGACAACCTTATTACCATATTTCATGATGAAACCAATTACTCATGTACATCTTTAATATGACTATTCAACTTAATTAATTGTTAGTTCAATAATTACATAAATTTTTACAATGCCATTAATTTTAAATATCTTTAATTACAAGTTAATACATTTGAGTTTTCATTTGGTTGAAATCTATTTTTCCAAATGTTACTAAATCACATTAATATTTTCATTTTCATTTGGGATTTTAAAAATTAGAACAATTATATTAAAATTTACTTTAAAAAATCTTACAATGAAAGGAATTTCACTTTTGAAATCAGGTAGTTAAGTTTCCCATGTCTTTCATTTTATAAAACAAGTTAGTTTTTCCTCTGTTTTTAATTCAAATTAAAAATTTATATTAATTTAAATTTTATATATACACTAGTTACATTCTATTTCTAAGAAACTACAATACAAAATTTCTGTTTGATCTTACATTTTCTCACACATCATTTTGTTAGTATGTTGGTTATAGTCTGCTATTTTTATGTTTACGCGACTTGATTAATGTGACTAAAATGGGAACTGGGAACCTCCCAAGCCCACAAAGACAGTGTAAGACTGAATAAGGATGTTGCAATGACTCTAATGGTTTGCAGCCAGCTTCCAAGGATCTAGAGACAGTGGTCACAAAAACACCCACCTCATGTATCCATGCCCTGTTTTCAAATTAGAATTGGAATTCAGAAAAGAAAAACCATGCTTTGGGGTGAGGAAAATGCTTATACAGAATCAACTTTTCCAGAGCTTTTGCAGTATCTGTTGAACTTGCACTGCTGCACATGCCCACAATTCGATTTTGGATTATCTGAGGATCAGGATTGGGATGCTGCCTAGAGAGACTACACAAACTTGCCACCTTGACACAATCATCAACTGGGCCCAGGTCTCATACAATATGATATAGTTTGAAAATTGTGAAACATTTCCTTTCTGGGTGGTTCTTTGCTAAGTATCCATTTGCTAACATTTACATGAATTCTTGTCCCTGGTCTGTATGAGTTTCCAATACACTTGATACTAAAAGTGTGTGAATGTGGCACTTCCGTGACATGGCTGGTTGTGTCTGCTTTGTTGCAGCAGTGCAAAGTGTGATATGGTTTGATGTCCCACCTAATGGATGGTAAATAGTCGAATGAGCAGCTCTTGTCATGAGAGGGTGGCCCAGCAGCTGGCAAACAGCATGATTTGAGCAGTGGGTCTGCGGTCAACCTGTACCCGTCAACAAAACATGATTGGGCCTGGCATTGATTTCAAAGGCCTCCCCAACCACATATCAATGCTGATTGCTGGATGAGGGGTTTGTTAAAAATATCCATGTCCATTCCAAACCGTGTCAACTGGCCTGTGGTGCCACCAATTTTGAGTTGGAAGTTGGCAAAAGCTATGATGATGGAATCAGGTTGTTAGGGGTGAGAACAGAAATCCAACCAAGACACAAGCCCAATCCAGCCACCCAAGCAGAGAAAGTCAAGCATCAGACTACCATGCACATGACTATCAAACTCTATAAACTGCTGTGTTCAGAAGACAAACCTGGATTTGATTGCTCAATACCTCTGAAAGAATATATTAATCATCATAGGTACTGACAACTTCTCCCTACATACAATCTAAGGTGACTTGGAAAGATTTGAGAGACAGCCCAATGTTCGGGTTATAGCTATCTCAGATCGGACATTGTAACAGCAACCCATCAGCAAGGATGAAAAAGAGGAAACCCAACCTTACAGAAAGAGAAACAAGACCAAAAACAAAAACTGTCGAGTGATTTGACCACCAGCAACAATCATACACAAATTCAACCTTCATGAGAATATTATAGATTGACTAGTCACATACAAAATCTTCTTTTAAAAGCCTAAAGAGTCTTTAGGCCTGAGCTTGCCATTGAAGCAAAAATTCCCAAAAAAATGTCGCACAATGTGCAAAGAATGCAGAGACTAACTAAAGGAGGGAGACAGAGAAGAGGGAATCACCTATCCGACATCATGATACTGTTGGGAAGAAACATGAGCAACCTCACAACTAAGAGGTCAGAGGATGAAGAATGCTTAGGCTTAGGGTTTAGTGAAAAGGAGACCAGCCAGACCCAAGAGAGGAAGAGAGCAATTATGAAGAGTGCAGATGCTACAAAGTGACACCAGCAGCCTCTGTTCTTTCTAGAAATGAGCACACCTTCTCCATGACATCCCGACCATGTGCACTATTCTGCTGGAACCTCTCAGCACACTTTTGTTCAATCTTCTCTGCCATCGATGCCAAAGCTGATAATGTAGCACATGTTATGTTAGTCTCTTGCCTAAAAACTGTCCACTCTGGATTTTCTGGATGCGGTTTATACCAACATTTCTCTTCTACCTCCACAAAATCCTTCAGAGTCATGTTCCTAGTCACCATCTCCATTGTGCGTGTGCCTGCACAAAATTTCACTCAGACATTTTCAGTCATGATAAATTTCCAAATGTCAGTGCCATGTCCTTTTCTTGGTGAGACCAAGAACAAACACATCAACTCGCATCTCAAAGAAAACTGTACGATGTAGGTCAACAGCATGACATGACCATCACACCCAACTGGTTAAGAGAGAAAACTCCATGCTGCAAGAATCCAACCTCAGGAGACAAATTTGATTCTTCTTTAGGTGTCAAAGTCCAGAGAAAACTACAATAGCTGCAAACCTCCCACAATCCAAACCCTAGGGTACCATGGATGAGCTTACCGGCATTAACTGTAGACTGCTCCAAGCAATGGCAAACCGTGTCTCCCATAAGCCGCTGTAACCACCAAGGCCCAGGAGCATTTACAGTTATAGCACGAGTGCTGTAAAGCTCGCCACGCGATCTATCCAGTGTTCTCTCTATGGTATCCACCTCCACAACATGCGACAACAGCGACCTGTGCTCTGTGTCCGTGTACTTGCGCCAGTTCGCAGCCGTCACCCGCTCCCACGGATGCTTGAACACATGCTCTTGCACAAACCCTCTCACCATATCTCACCCTGCAATCCCCAGATCTGCCTCGCCTGACGACGCCGAACTCCAACCCACCCAAGCCCTAAATAAATTGAAGAGCAAATACAGCAGGCCCGTTGCGCAATTCGACCTCCTGAAAAAAAAAAAGCACTGCCTAATACTCTTCGCTTTTCAAGCCTGCTAAACAAAGAAGCCACGAATTCGTAACGGAACTGGAATAGATCGGATCTCGTCCCCCCCCCCCCACTCCTTCCTGTTTTAGTCTCTCGTGTCTCTCTTTAGATCTCTCTTCAAACCGAAGAAGTTTTCCAACTTGAGAAGATGATTCTGGAAAAGGGGTGCTATCGAAAACAGAACGCTGATGAGAAGAAGGCGACGGACAAGGCGGTGGTACCAGCGGGGCAGCGCCGCCTTCCACTCCCGCGCGAGAACACGAGGAAGAGGCGAGTGCAGCACTCTGCGTGCCTGCCTGAAGAGAAGAAGGTTTGCGGTCTACGACGAAGAGGAGACGAAACCCCCACGGGTCCACATGCCCGGGCTGGCACCCGGGCGGTCCCCACAGGTGACTGGATTCTCCGGTAAACGAATCGCGCTGCTATATTGGCGTCCATTGAGCATTTGGATACAAACAGAGCCAACCGGCGACCGGCGTATCCGAGCCTACTGGTGAGTTTCTACCGGCTCAGCCGGTTTCCCGTGTTCCCGATTGGCGGACTGGATCCGGGTGGTGGGAGAATCTGGAAAGTCATGGAATGCCCAGTGGAACAGAGATACTGTACCTATAGAGGGCTGATGTTATTTTGGCACAAAATAATTGGCAAAAGGTTTTGCCAAAAAAAGAGAAAAAACTTTTATTGATAAACTTTTCTCGAAATTGTTGAAAATTGCAAACCACTGGGTTATTATTATTAGAAATGCGCACGACACGAGATACGGTACATACTTTGCATACTTATTCCTCAACTTTGTTTGAAATTCTGAAAAATTTAAAAATTTGAAACTGCCAAACCTCATTATTTAAATACATAATTATTTGGCAAAGAAGTGCCAAACATCAGTGGTATCTGTTCTGCCGTCTTGTGTGCCCTAATAAAGGCAGAATCGATTGGCCAGGGAAAATACAGGCCATAATCAGCCAGTGTGGTTTGTTCAAGGCATTATGGGAATAAGGGTATTTATTGTTCAAGGCACCAGTTGAGGTGGTGCTCGGTTTCTCGTTACGCTCTCATCCGAGGGCCTTACCAAGTGTAAAGCAATTGCATCCCTGAATTGATTTGTATGGATGAACATTTCAGAACAAACCGTCCTCCTTACAGAAGTAAGATCCCCTTGGTGTAGTTGAGTGAATCAGACCCTTTTTAGGGTGCACTCCAAATGCATTGTGAAATAGTTGGTAGTCCTTTATGGACTCCTGAAAGGTTTTAGTCTGAGAGGAGGGGCACCTTAGAGCCATGCCACACTATAAATAGCATGATACTGAGCCTATTTAGGTACCAATTAATTAGTTTTGAAATTGCCAATATATATTTGGAAAATACTTGGTTGTCATGCCAAAAATCTTGAAGAAACTCTCAAGCACACTTAAGCTTCATTATTTAGTATAATGGCAAATTATAAATTATTATTATTATTATTATTATTATTAGGCAAAATATATACATATATTGGGCATCTTCTGGCGAAACCTGGCTAGGTGGTGGTAGTGAGTGACATGAGCACCTTTACCTGGGAAAAGAGAAGCCTTGATATTGGCATGGATCTTGGCCACCACACAACCCGGGAAAAAATGATGGCCACAAAAGAAAACCTATTGTCACCATGGTGGGTGCATGAATACCAAAAGGGTCAGACCAAAATCAAGTAGACTCATAGGCAATATGTTAAGGAAAGATGCCAAGTGTAGGCTTAAATGCTCATGCTACAAGTCAAAATCTTCATGCCAAAATGCTGTAAAATATTGTAACCTTAGACCAAAATTCTTGTGCAAAATCTTCATGTTGTCCTGAGATTAAAAAGTTTGGCCTAACTTGGAACACCAAGTTACAAAAAATGTAATTCACAATCCTAAAATTATATATATATATATATATAGTGTTTGACATGTGCTTGTTGTGCTCTAGAGGGGAGGATATTTCTTGTGAGGATCAAAACATTTGTTTGTTGTGCAAAATATGTCTAATGTAATTTTCTTAGGAACTATGGAACATGATTCTTTCCAAGTCGCAAGACATTTGACTAATACCCTAAAAAAATGTTTGAAAAAATACACTATGTCATTTATGTTGTTTCCATGGTCAATTGTCTTACATGAAGGGCGACTTTAGTAGCCCTCAAACACTTTGACTTATGGTCTAAACCTTAAGCCAAAATGCTTAAACCACATACCAAAATGTTTTTAAAACATCATAATTTTACACCACAAATCAGAAGGTTTAAACCACATGCCAAAATGCTTAGACCACATGCCAAATTGTTCATACCATAAGCCAAAATGTTCACACAACAAGCCAAAAACATTACACCACAAATCAAAATGCTTTAAAATATTAAAACCTTAGGCCACCAGTCAAAATGCTCCTATCACAAACCAAAATGCTTAAACCACATGCCAGAATGCCTAGACCATAAATCAAAATACTCAAAAACATTATGATTGCAAATGACAAGCCAAAGTGCTTAAATCACAGGCCAAAATACTCATACCACATACCGAAATGTTCATACCATATGCCCCAATTTGTAGCATTGACTATTCCTAATAAGATTCCCTCAATCCATTATTTTATTGCCATTTTATTGCATCTCAGCTTAGGGTTTAATCCAAAAGTCCTCTATTTCCAAGGTTATTGTGGCTTATTCATGTTTAACATGTGAATATTTGATTTAGATCTTGTACACCTTGCAAATATGTTAGTAATTGTAATTTGAAAGTTGTCATGTTCACCAAGTTTTTCCACATAATCACCAATTGTGGCAAAATCTTGATCATCATCAAGTAGAAGGCCTGCATTTCTGATTGGATCTCTAAGGACCTTCACCAATCTCTAAGGACCTTCACCAGTCCTTCATAACTAATAATAGAGGCTACACATGTATTCTATTATAATAAATTGGTATTGTGAATTTATAACTTAAGCATCAACACCATGGCCACCACCTACATTGTTGTATTAGCAAGCTCACAAGTGGTAGTTACAAAGTAGCTGGATCAGCATGTGGATGATCTTCCTTACATGCTAGGATGCATGTCCCAAACTGCAATGTTCATGCTTTCTTGTTCCCCATGTTTCAATATTGGTTGTTTTTCCTTCTTCATTTTCATAGCATATTGTTACCAAGTCATTATTTTTCCATTTGTATCCCATGTTGAATTTCACCAATGCTATTATTTCAAATTATGTTTAGAAAAGTGGATGTGTTAAAGTTCCTTATGCTTAATGAATTTGAGAATAAAAAGTTTAGGGTTATAGTTCATGGGTTTGGTGTGCATCGATTGTTGTAGTTTTGGAATTAAGGTTCACAAAGTCTGTGTTTTCTTATAACCCATGTTTTTGTTTAAACCATTTTCCACATTCTTTTTATTCTTAACATTTTTATGTTTTATGTTTTATTTATTTCTGTCATGTGTTGAATTTCAATGATGGTCAATTATTCGTCTTTTGTTTGGAAAAGCAGATGTGTTGATTTTTTAATGCCTAATATTTGATATTAAGAATAAATACATGTTGTTGTTTACTGGTTTATAGGCATTCAATGAAATAATTGTGAAATTAGGGTTCAAACATTAGATATATCCAGTCAATAGTCATAAAACCTACGGAGTTTTGTGATGGTGCAACTAAGATGATAAATTCACAATGATTTGCCATCAACTACACTAGGTGAAATTCTTTTGTGATTTCCTACAAAGGAATAGTATAAATTCAAAATTGGTTAGTTTTTTTCCTTTGATCACAAATTGGTCTATTGTTACATTAGCCAATTTGTGAATTAAGCAAACATGTACTTAAAAGATTCATTTGGAAAATCTACATTGTTTGTATATAGTAGTTCTGAAATGTAACTTTCATGTTCATATGCACATTGCAATCTATGAATTAGTTAACACTTCATGAAAAATGTACACTTGTGCATACCACTAATTTTCTGAGGCCAAAATTTTGTGCAAACATATGTAGATTTTATTGTGTTTTAAGGCTTTGAAATGTTGTCATTGATTATGGGAAGTCAATAGGCTTTGACATTCTTGGAAATTTTTAATTTGTACATTGACAATAGGATGGCAATGTGATGAAAATTCCTTATTTTTTAGTGTGGGAAATGTATGACATTCATGGAAGTCCCCATGGAACATGAAGGTGTGGATCCTATGGATTATGTGCACATGGTGTTAAGGGAACAAGTTCCCCTACAGGGTGAAAACACACTAAGGTGTAGTATTTTTTAGCATATGTGTAGTCCATACTACATCACAAACTTAGCATCTCACAACTTAATATTGCAAATCGTGCAAAACTTGTTCATTCATAATTTATACATTTCACACGTTGATATCGTGCATTGAAAACACATTTAACACACTAATTTATTAGAAAATGCGAAATTCGTGTGACATTTGTTCATTCATAAGTTTGTATGTTATTCATCAACACATTTATATGTGTGTCAAATATGTTTTCAACACATGATATTCGTGTGTAAAGTGTACAAACCTATGAATGGATGAACTTCATACGATTTTCATTATTAATTTGTCACATGCTAAATTTGTGATGTAATGTTCAAATAGAAATCCATAATACACTATAATATAATACATTATATTGTAGAAGTCATAGGGCAAGACTAAACAAAAAAAAATCTAACTTTTTATTTTATTAATGATAGATAATTCTATCAAAAATTTACATTTAAAAAATGAGAAGATGAATTTTTAATTCAAATGAATGAAAAACTTTATAAAAAAATCCATATTTCATCGTATTTCATGGTTTTCAAAATCTTTCAAAATTTTCTTCCTTTGTATAAATGGTATCACATTACTTTCAATGTTAAAAGAAACTCAACTAAACATTTTAGTAAATACAGTGAGTTCATAATCATATGTTATGAATTATGATGCAACATTTTAACATTTTAACATTTCAAAAGTCCAATATGTTATGGTAACTCAAAATTCATTCTTGAGGTTCATATAATGTGATCGCTTCATTTAATATATTATTTTGTTGAATCCATTTCACATCTTATTCATTTTATTTTTGTTCCATGGCCAATAATCAAATTGGGATAATATTATGTACTACATTTTAGTGTGTTTTCACCCTAAAATACATAGTTGTCACGTGGAATAACACACCCACAACAATTGAGACAATGGATGACAAAAGTTCTATGACAAAATTTTAATGTGCACCACCATCTTGGAGAGGAAGAGTTGTCTAATGCCATCAAGAACCTACTAGCTTCCAATGGACTTGAATGGAATGAATTGGGGAATAAGACATGTGTTGGCAAGTTTGGCAAAACACAATTACAAAATTCCTAGACATAATGTTGCAATTGCTTTAAGAATCATTTCAACATATTATTATGATCAACAAAGAAGGAGAGGCAATTTAGGAGATCACAGTACAATGCACATGTGATGGCTTTGTGGCAGATAGATTGTATAATCATCCAAACCCAATATTCTTCATTCATGCCATTTTAATTTTTATTGTAATATACAATATGGATGCCAATACATATGGATTTTTTAACCATGTAAGCATTGGTTGAATTATCATTGATAACTTTAGTTGAACAACTTGTGGTTGGTGATGTAGCCTATGGTAAATTTTTCATGTATGGCTTTTGTGCACATGCGGGGATTGATGGAGCTTTGCATTATGCAATGCAAGCAAAAGTAGCCCTAGATTAAAAAGAAGGGACAAAATTAATATTGAATAATAATAATAATAATTTCAATAGGCAAAATGGTTGTAATTTCAGTAATCATATTATTAGTTTTCCTATCATACTAATATCATTATCATTGTTGTTGTCATCATTGTTATGTAATAAAATATACTATTTTAAAATGTAAATCAAATTAATATAAATATATTATATATTATATTATTGATAAATTACATTTGTAATAATTTAAAAAATTATAATAAAATAACTTGGATAAAATTATAATATGGCCACATTATATTTAATAAATATCTTACATAAAATTTTAATATACTCATAATATACACCTATTGTAACCATAATATTGAAGGCATTCATGGTAATAATAATATTTGAATACACATGTAATATGGTCATTCATATACATTTGTAAATCTTAATATACCCAACTATATTGTTTAGAATACACAAGTTACACCTTTGTATATTCATAGGACAACTAAATTGGTCACATTTGCAACTAATGGAACATAAGTTTGTTTTTTGGGTGAAAATAAAATCAAATGTTGTTCATATGGAAGGATAAAAACCAAAATAATCGCAAATTCATTGCAATGTAGTTGTAAATATGACCTTGACACAAGAAATAGTCACAAAAATATTCAAAGGTAGTCACAAATGACTAATAGTTGCATGCAGTTGCCATTAAAGTGGTTACATTTTGGCCAATTTCTACTAGTGAACATAAAATATATATATATATACCATAATAAATTATAATAGTGAATTATGTCAACTAATAATGAAACATGATGTTTACATAGTGACCTTATAATGAAATAACTTTAACCATGGTGAAATCATTAAGGTGAAATGAACCTCTTTCACTTTTAAGGTCCAATAATGATTTAAGCCAATAAATTACACCTTACGTTTCTACTAATGAATATACTAACACATGAATGTTGCACAATGAAGTTATTGGAAAGGACTTTTACCTTTGTGCCCTTTGGTTTTTTTATTGTGTTTGGATCTTTTCATCCTATTAATTCAACCTATAAGAATTAATACTTGTTATAAATTTTTTATACATATGTTACATTTTGTAAAAGAAATTCTAATACTTCTTATATTAGTTACATTTGGACTTTGAAAAAAAAAAAATTATTTGTAAAACTAATTGGATTATAATCTATACCCAACAACCAATATATGGAACCTTATATTTTTCTTCATGTATTTTTCAATTACAAAAAAAAATGACCTTTCCCTTTTGCTCCCCACAAGTTTTCAACCATGTGGAATACAAAATTTATAAAGTAATGGAACCAAAAGCATTACATATTGCATCATGTTTTTAAGTATATTTGTTAGCATGGGTGCATCATAAAGTGTGGAAATTAAAATACCAAGTTTATTTATTTCAAACAATGCCAAAGAAATTATTTTAGATTATATTCATCATGTGAAGATAATCTATTCGAGTCAAATTCAACCTCATTTTGACCTACAATCCAATCTACAAAGCTAATACACCATCATGCCTGATAATATGGAATTTAGCAAACATGTTCTAATGTTGTTGTGTTATAAATTATAAAAAACGTAATTGGTAGTCAAGACAAAACAAACACTTCATTGCTTAATGACCATTGCTTAATGACATTGGTTTACTATAAGTTCAAACTTCAAACTAGAAATTTCCATAAAACTAGATCTCTAATTTCCCATCTAGATGCATCACTTCTATGGAACATGTTGATCCGTCATATTGGACACATAATATTTTAGATGTCATTCACACATTAAGTCAAGTTCAAACCAAAATTTTATGCCCAAATCCTCACTTATTTCAACTATCCTCTTTGACCTATAGCCAAATTTGGTTCATTCTTGTTGTGGATGATCACTAGTCTACTTACTTGACAAAATTGAAAAAAAAAACCTATTGCTTTTGTTCATTTATGTGTATAATATTTGTTTTTTAGATGGATTTCTTTAAGGTGAATATGGTTTGATTTGATGTTTCTAACAACTGTGATCTTAGCTTGAAAATGTATGTTTGATCTTTGTTAGTTTGCATCAATGTTCTTTCTTGGAATTGTTTTTTGTAGCCAAAGTGGTGATAATCCATCAGAAGTTCCCAAAAAAAAGGATATTGTACCATTTCTTGGAAGACTTAGCCAAATATGGTTATACACCATATGAATAGATTACAAATATTTAATCCTCCTTCCATATGTTGGGCTACACAATGAAATATATATATATAAATCATAATTTTTACTATTTAAAAAATTTGATGATTAAAAACCTTCAAAATCACATTTTTTTTAAAAAAAGTTTTTTTTGGCAAAACTTCTTTAGTAAAAAAAGAATTGGAATCTTCCATTTTTTTGGTTTTAAGTTGTAATTAATGCCAGCTTTAAATGGGTGTGTAGGCTTCAAATTCCTAGGAATGATTTTGGACTCATTTGAAGCAAAATTGAATCCTTGAGTTGGATGTTGCTTTGGACATTACACTAATAAAAAAACGTCAATTTGCAATTACAATTTGTAACTAAAAAATAGTTGCAATCAACTTTGCAACGAAGAAAATCATTAGTTGCATAAATGAAGTCACATTGAACCCTTAGTCACAAATGATGATTTGACATGATGTTAACATATACACTTCCATCCTTTGATTAATGGATAATATCTCCAACTATTAACCATTTTTTTGTAACTAATAAATAACTCTATCACTTATTGCCATTTGTCAACATAACATCTTTGGGAAAAAAAAAAATTATTGAAATATTAATTTAGGCTATCCATTATGGGTGACCGTAAACTTCAACATAATCTCTAATCAAATTTTTCCATGTGACAAAACTTGGAATTTTTTATATGATTTTAGATAATGGATAATGAGAAAAAATCATCATTGTCCAATTTCAACTATTTGCATGATGACACTTGGACAAAGGCAATTTTGACACATTACTAGGAATATTTTTTTATGAAAATTAAAATTTTATTGAAATTTTGATCTTAACCATCTATTACGATTATTCAATTTAAATGTATTTATATTGTGACAAATGGCACAAACAAAAGTTGCCACATGGCATATAAATTAAGTTTTGTAAAAAAAACTAAATTAAATAGTTATTTACATAGGTGGGTAGGTATGTTAAACTATGTGCATTAAAACAAACCTACCTACCTAGGATACATACCTACCTAAGTTACTTATTTACTTACCCACCCATCTACCTATGTAGGAAGGTAGGTAAATAGATAGAAAGGTAGAAAAGTAGGTGAGTTATAAAATAACCATTTAAATACTTTTATTTTATTTTATGTTTCATCTTGAGGGTTAAGTTTATTTGAACTCATCCCAAATGACACATGATTTTTAATGTGAATGAAAAGAAAAGGAACCTTCTTTACATACTTTGTAAGATGACATTAAAAGACAAAACATATGGGTTAAACTTTTTAATTGCATCTTCGTCACAACTTCAATTGTAACTAAGAATGATTCTCCCACAAACTTTGTGCTTTTCTTTAGTTTTATAAATTTTACAACTAAATAGAATAAAAAGTAACTAATTAACTAATTACCTACCCATCGACCCACCCATTGACCCACCCACTTACAAAAATACTTATTACATATTATTTTAAATTTATTTTCATAATTTAAAAAAGTAAAATTTAATTTTGTAATGGTTTCCAATAACTAATCAATTGGTTAATAGTTTAATTCAGAACTAATACTACATTATTTTAAGAAATAATTATTAATATTTAACTAATTAATAAAGTCACAAATTAATCATTTAAGTTTTTAATATATCTAATTATTTAAAAATTTACTTATAAAATAAAAAATTTCTAATTATTAGATTACTTAAAATAAAAATACTAATTTTACCTCTGAAAATAGACCTTTTAAATTGCTAGTCATCAACTAATTAAATGGAAAATTATTTAGGTATTACTTGATTATCTAGAAAATAAATTATTAACTAATTGGTATTTCCTGAATATTAAATCTTATATATTAACTTAATTAGTAAATATTCAATCAGTTTTAATTTTAAAAATATTAACTAATGAATATTCATTAGTTATTAACCATAATTCTTGATTAATAGGTATTAACTATCAAATAGTTTAATATTTTAAATATTAGTAAATAAATTATTACTTTATATTGAAGAAATATTACCAAATTAAAAATTAAGTATTAGACAGAAATAATATATTATGAATTTTATTTATTTATTAAGTAAAAATTAAATAGGTTTAAATTAATCATTAGTACTAACTTGAGAGTTCAATTTGTGAAAAATTTATTATGTATTATTCATTGGCAAACTAAATATTTACTAATTAGTAATCATTAGCTATTAACCATGTCCATATCTCTTTATTAACTACGTACATTAGATTATTGAGATATTTCAGAATTAGTCATATATTTCAGAATTTTTAAAATAAGGAATAATCAGAGAATTATTATCTGAATAATTATTTAGAGTAATAAGTTATTTCAGAGTAACTAAATATTAAATAAACTATTGAAAAACCATTGATTGATAAATATTAATTTTAGATTTTCTATTTATATACTTATTGACTTGTTGATAGAAATTAAGTAATTTTTTATTAACTAACTATTATTTCATATTTCTTAAATAATAATGAACATGAATAATGATTAATTATTGTATCAATTTATGTTTTTATATCCAATTAAGCAACAAAAAGTTTTGAAGTAATTAATAATTGATAATTGATTGATTAAAAATTTGGTATAATTTAAACTATAATTAAATGATTAAATAAAATTAATTAGTTCATATTTTATTCTAAGTAATGGAATATTTGAAAATAATAATTTATCAATAATTAATGTTCGATTAATACAACAATTATATCATATTAATATGACCTCACTATTATAATTTTATCATATTTTAAGAATCATATACTTTTAAATGAACCCTACAAATCAAAATGATTTTTTTTTTCAATCCAATATGCCCATAATATGGTCAAATATATATTTAATAGATCTTTAATACAAACTAAATATTTAAAAATACCATGAATAAAATTTATATAATATATTCCTAATGTAATCCACAAAACCTTAATGTACATCAAATGTATAAACACGCCATAATAAGTATTAAGTTTCAATTAATTTTGCAACTAAATGAACATAGGAGCCTATTCTTAAATAAAAAATTCAAAAAGTTAATCAATATGAAAGGACATGTAATTTATAGCCGCAAAAATAGTTGTAAAATTTAAAAGATAATGACTAATTGTAAAAATGATAAAATAGAATTGCAAATGATAAGTAGTTGCATGTAGTTGCAAATTGAATGGTTACATATTCCAAGATTTCTTCTAGTGGTTATTTTTGCATCTTGGTCTTCCAAAGCATGAATAAACAATTTATGTGCAATGTCCGTGGACAAGTAGTTCTAATTTAAACCCATAACCAATTTTAAGATGGCTAGTCCCAACTAATTTTGGTAGGTAAGTTGTTTAAACATTATATATTTAAATGGAATATATACCCATGAACAATGTTAGCGTGAAAATATAACTTATTCAATTGGTTTTTTTTTTTCTATTCATGCAATTAATTAGATTATTTAGCTGGCAAATGGTTCAAACACTACCATGTTCTACCTTATTTAGTCAAATAAAATTTCAAGTTTACCTTTACCTAGGGCAACTAATTATTTTGAAATAAGTAAAAAAAAGTATAAAGAAAATAATAATATAGAGCTTTGCATAGTTTGCATTCCATTAAGTTATGACGCATTTGTTTGACTAACTACTAAACATTTTCATTTTGAAATTTAAGTGTTGTTTATTATATATCTTAAATTACTTTTATTTCACTTTTTTGATATCTTTTTAGATTATGCTATCATGTGCCAATCTAAAAATTCTTTATTAAAGTTGATGAAAGGTTTTCTTTTCATCCTTGTTAATTTTCCTTAAAGAATTGTAATACAATTGCACAATTGTGGTTTTTTGTCAAAATTTGTCAATATAACATACTTCTACATATATATTGGTCAAAAAATTTATGTAAAACATGAAGTTTTGAAAAAGGAATGAACTAATTAAATTTGATAATGCAATATTAAAATCTGAAATTCAAAAATAAATTTATAAGGAAAATTTCAATGCACTTTGTTTTAAAACATCTCTCATTTGATGTTGTCATATTTTTTGAGTTCACACATCAATTTTTAAATATGTGATTAAGAAAATGTCATTAGTTTAAAAGTCCATGGTGAATCCACTCTTTTTAGAATAATTTATCCATAACTTTAATGTGATTATCAACAAAATATATTACAATTCGTATAATTAAAAAATAACAATATTAATGCAAAATATGACTTTACATTTTATGTTCATTTATAATTTAAAATACTACAATTGTGACAATCCAAGTAGTTCCCTTAACTATTTTTGAACCACAATTAGGAAACATTTATTCAGGTATTTTTGTTTGGAATCATTCAATTTCACCGGAGAAGTTAGTGGGAGTGTATCCTTGATTTGAGCTACGACAATGGATTACATTGACAATTTATAAAAATTGTTTGGTTATGCTAAGTACTAAAGAGTGATGTAGTTACGAGGGTAGTAGGTACATTTCGGTCTTTCGAAAGCAAAATGTTTGATATATTGTTGGATTTTCTCGGTCAATCCTTAAAAACCAAATGAGAAAAATAATGGACTTATTTCACTCACATCTTTACCATGTGAATCCTAAAATTTCACAAAATTCAAATGGAGCATTTTGAACTTTTGAAGAAAATGGTCCCTTTTCCACTCACATTTATTTGTTATGTGGTCAAACTAGCAATCATCCACAAGAGGATTTAGCCAAATTTGACTATGGAACAAATAAGAAAATAAGAAAAAATCCTTTTATATTTTGGCTACTTGTTGGAACTTGTCGAAATTTGGCAAATAATTAAGGTCATTTAAAACAAATCCATTGGATGTGTCCACATCATAATTTTCATGTGCAAAAAGAAAAAAATCTTGCCAAAAAAAAAATACATTGACATTATTAAAATGTGCATGATGTTTTTATTTGTATTGGCATGCCAAATTTATCTAGAATAGTTTTAATTTGATACGCATTTGAAAATAATGTGATTGGCTTGACTTAAACCCTCTTCCATGGTCCTTTAAAGGTTTATACAATATGCTATTATTCTAAATACAAGCTACAACAACATTATACTTGCTAAAGGATCAAATAACAACATACTTAAATATGCTTGTATGGATGAAAAACTACAAATTTGACGATGATAAGCTATTGTGAGTAAACAATTATCATTGAAATGAAAAGTTTGATATAATATTTAGTCCATATCTTGACCCATTGTCATAATAAAAAAAACTCCCAATAATACCTTGGTATTGAATCAAATAACCACAATAATCAATATGTTTTCACAAAAAAGAAAGGCAACAAGTTTGATGACAAGTTACTAATAGGTAATTGACAAATAACCATTTATAATATTCATAATAATAATACCATTATTTATTCATATAAGCTAAAACCACCTATAGGTGAACACTACCTTTATAATCAAACAAGACACTATACCCTTAAGCCATCCTAAATGTGTGCACACACTCTCTTGGCCTTGGCACATCTATGCACATCTCAACTCCTATTTTGCCACCATTTTGCCCCCAAAACTTTTTTAAAAAGGACAAAAGTGGCACATCCTTTTTTTAGCACATGTTGGCAGTTTTAGCCATTGCCAATTTAGGTAGAGGTAAATACTGAGTTTTTTTACTCAAGAAAGATAAATATTAAAACTCTTTTTAAAAACCATATTAGGGTTTAACCAACATTTAAATTTAGGGTTCTGTTTGTTGTTTCAGTTTTAGCATTTTGATTTCTCTGATGTTTTGAACTTTTAATAATTTGTGTTCTCTGGTTTGTGAATGTAGAACTTGTAAGTAATTTTCATTGTTCAAATTTAAATTTTAAATTTAGTATTTTCAACGGATTCAATGATTATTGGCACTGTATTATTAACATTTTTTCTTTTTTATCATGTTGAGATCTTGTTCAAGCTAATTAATGGTTAAAGTGAAGAATTTATTGTTAGAGTTTGAGGTACCACTCATCTTTCGTGTAGTGCCAATCATTTTTTCTCATCTTGCTTATCAAGAGTCTAAGCCACATAACATTTTGTGGAAAGAACCTAGACAATTTCCAAATTGGGATTTGATAGAAAAGTTGTTTGGCACACCAATTTGAAAAATGAGGAACATAAAATATTTATTCGCATATTGTATGATTGACGAAACATTTATGTATTTGGTTAAAGAATTGGAATCCTTTGTCAAATTTAGGGCTACTATGTTTGTTAGAGCATCATTAGATCCTAGAAAAGCTATTGGGTTGGTGTTATATCAATTTGCACATGGGGTTAGTGCAAACATCATTGCTAATAGATTCAATGTTGGAGCTTTTATAGTGCATAAGTATGTTGATATTGTTGTTGATGTTTTAATTTCTAGGGATAAATTGTTTAGTCGATATATTTTTATACATTATGGTCCACCTTACTTAGGATTATGAACAGATTTTTTCATGCATGTGGCTTACCCAATGTTTGTGGCACTATTGATGGGTCCCATGTTCCACTTTCCCAAAAGCAAGATAAAGGGGTTATTGTAGCACCTACATATTTTGATTGAAGATGAAAAAAGTTATAATTCTACTATTTTTCAAGGAATTTGTAACATGGGCAAATTGTTTTGGAATGTTTATTGCTTGGTTCATAGCGGAATAACAAATGGGGGCCAATTTAAAGTGTCATTTATTTATTAACAACTTTGAACACGATCAATTTTAAGAGAGCCAATTGTGATGGTTGGAAGTTTAGAAATAAAACCTTATTTACTTATACATGCGGTTATGCAAGTTGAAATTGCGTTTTGCATAATTTCAAGCCAGTTGATGGAAATTTGGATAAAATCATGTTAGACTGACAAATGAATGTTAGTAGAGTTAACATGGAGAATGCTTTTGAGATTCTTAAAATTAACTAGAAGATCTTGCATTGCATCAATGCACATGTTGATCGAGCTCTCAGAATTGTGGTGGCTAATTATTGCCAATTGATGGGATTATCCTCACCCCCAAGAGGTTGTCAAGAAAATCCATTTTATTGTGCAAGTGGGCAAGTGCCTCTCCTTCGTGAAGGTCAAGTTGCCTCACAACACGGAGAAGCAATGTGTGCTACACTTTTGGATGATTGTTCACACTAACCCCATTTGATGTTCTTCATGAACATTTTGGAAATATAGGTGCATTACATCTAAGATTTTAATATATTGGTCTGAAATTTGGAGCACAAGTCCATTAAAAGGGCTCCTAGTTCTTACAATTTGCAAAATTGAAAAAAAACTTATTCAAATCTATTTTTAGATGAAAAAATGCAAAAACTCTTGTAAGAAACCCATTTTGGACATATAGATGCACTAGATCTGATATTTTATTCAACTATTCTGAAATTTGAACCACACATGCATAAGAAGTTCTATTAACTAATTCAAATCACAAAACTGAAAAAAAATCAAAACCAAAAAAATTTTCAATTCTATTTTTAGATGAAAAATGCCAAAAAACCCACACAAAACCCACTTTGGATATAAAGATGTATTAGATCTGAGATTTTATTCAATTACTCTGAAATTTGAACCACAAATGTATAAGGAGTTCTATTAACTAATTCAATTTGAAAAATTGAAAAAAATCAGAGTAAAAAAGTTATTCAGCTTTGTTCTTAGATGACAAGTGCAAAAATTTCACTTTGGATATATAGATGCATCAGATCTAGGATTTTATTCAATTACTCTAAAATTTGAACCACAAGAGCATAAGAAGATTTACTAATTAATGAAATTTGCAAAACTGAAAAAAATCAAAAGCAAAAAAGTTATTAAATTTTGTTCTTAGATGGAAAAATAAAAAAATACCTGCAAAAAACCCATTATGGTAATATAGGTGCATCAAATTTGAGATTTTATTCATTTGCTTTGAAATTTGGACCACAAGTGCACAAGGAGTTTTAGTAACTAATGCAATTTGCAAAACTGAAAAAAATGAAACGACAAAAGTTATTTAACTTCTTTTTTAGATGAAAAATGTAAAAAAACTTGCAAAAAACCCACTCTGGTAATATAGGGGCATTAGGTCTGAAATTTGATTCAATTGCTCTGAAATTTGGACTACAAGTGCATAAGGAATTTTAATAACTAATTCAATTTGCAAAATTGAAAAAAATGGAAAGATAAAAAGTTATTCAACTTTGTTCTTAGATGACCATGTTGATCCACTACTTCCGATTTGTTCTTCTAGCAAAGTTTTTGAACATCAATATTCACTTTTCATCTTCTCAATTTTGTTCTTGATTTGCTCTTTTTGTTGATGACATTCCTTCGGCAATTGATGATGGTGTTTGATGCGAATGTGTGTCCAATGCTTGTATGACAAACAAGATTTGTCAAGACACCTCCACTCCTCTTCATGCAAATCAAAGATGTTAGCAAGAGCAATATCACTCCATCTCCCTTCAACATTTGTTTCATCATCCACTGTTTGACAATTGATAATTGTAGCAATGGAGGTGCAACAACCATGGATGATGAAGATCCTTTTAGCAATGGAGGAGCTACCATAGTTGTCATCTCATTATCCATTATAAAACGAGTCCACATATGTGGGCTTCCATCATCAATGATTCTACAATAAAAAAATCTGAAATAAAAAATCACCTAAAAATCAACCATAATGTATACACATACACAAAAGTTATAAATCGAAGGAATAAATCCAAAATTTGATTAAGAACCCTAACCCTAATACATAACTTTTTATATTCGGGTTACACTTATATATTATATATTTTATATCATACAAAGACAAATTTAAGAAAGTTAAAGCAAAAAAAACACTTCAAAACAACCCTTATATATATATATATATTTATACGCAAAATTTCAAAAATCATAGAAACGAAATCCAAAAAATAATGAAAATGATTTAAATATCAAATACATACCAATGTAAGAAACGTTGCCGGAGTTCCAAGTGGTGGAAAAAAAATGAGTTTCTAGACTATGAAAAGTCTCAAATAGTGTCCTAGACAGTTGGTAATTTTTTTTACTATGGTAAAAGTTTATTTTAATTTGATTTTGCCCTTATTATTGTCCTTTTTTTTTACTTGGGGCGCAGTTGCGGCGGCTGTGGCAACCTAGTCTGTTAGCTGCCGCTGTGAGACTTTACCTCCATGCCCAAGGCCGTCAGCGGTGGGCAAAATTGGAGGTTGCTGCCAAAGCCCCCCAATTTGCCCCCTTTAAGCTGTGCATGTGCCCAGCCTTTCTGGGCATGTACACCACCTTGTCTATAATTAATTAATTAATTGTTCCATGTTTCCATTTCCTACAAGATCTGCCCAAATGATCTATTTTATTGTGGTGAAATTGATCTATTTTGCTACTTTTTGATTTAAAAAAAAGGAAAATAAGGTGTATTTTTCCACAAAAAATTTGCCAATTTTGTAAAGTTAAAATTTTTCAGGGACCCAAAAGAAAAAGAAAAAAGAAAAAAACCCTTCCCCACGGTATTTGTGAAGGGAGTGACAATTTGACATCAAGCCCCATCTTGGTGATTGGCTTGGCTCATTGTACAATATCTTAAGTCCGTTTCTATTGAAACATTTGTATAATAAGTTTTTATTGCTCCAAAATTGTGTTTATTAGCTTGCTACTACTGGGAGTGTAAGGAATAAGGAAGGGGCCCTTTGCAAAATTCAAATGGTAGCAATGATTTAAAAAAACTTGAATGGCTTTATGGTGCAAAATCATTAAATGATCGGTGATAAGTGGTTTCTACATGGGGTGGGTTGTAGCCAATTGTTACATAATGGCCTACAATTAAAATTTATTATTGGTGCAGTGAGGAGTAAAATGCATAATTTTTTTTGACACAAACTTTGACATAGGGTTTTTTAACACTAGGTCATGCAAATTGTGCCTAGGCCACCACATGTGTTTTTCCTCTAATATCCCAATTTTGCTACACCATCATCCACTATATACAAGTTCTAGAGTAGTAGTCATAGTTGTAAGCAAGGTTTTCTCGTTATTTCCCCTTCAATTTTGTGAAATGAAAAATCAGCAAAATTTTCCAACAAAATAGAAAAATTAGTGAAATTTGCACTTGATCAACAAAAATTTCCCAAAATTTTCCAAAAGAATTATTGATAAAATGATAAAATGTGTGTTTTAAAAAAAATTTATTGCACCATGGTAAAATCA